>JARHVA010003231.1:1057500-1432500 GCA_037957365.1 Torreya grandis
TGCTAAGTGCCACTTGGTAACTTTTTTTAGCATCAAAACATTAAAATTTTCAAAAGGGATACACAATGGGGTTCTTATTCATGCCTTTATGAGTTTAAAACTCAATCAAAAAATTTTGAGTGTCATCATAGCATTTTTTTTTCAAGGAAGCAAACTTTGTATTCAAGTACTCGAAGACAAGGTCAAAATTGTGTGATATGGTGCCATGTAGCACCAACACAAAGGAAAGGGGGCACAACAACACCTAGCTATCAAACACATAATAATTTAATGGTGACATTGACCCACAAATGCAAGATACAAATTGATACTTGTCATTTCTCATTAAATTATCACAAGTCCATAGATATTACAATAATATGTATAATTTTTCTACCATGGGAAATTGAGTAGAATAAACAGACAAAGGTAATTAAAGCTTGAGGTAAATGAAGAATTGTCCAAGAGTATGGTGCTTAATCAGAAGGGAAAATAAAATATTAAGGAAATAATTTAGATGAATGATAAATTAAGGAACATGGTTGTTATTATCAAAATGGAAATTTCCCCAGCTAAATTTATTCTTTACACAAAGTGGCAAAATCATCACAAGATATGAGTTCAAGGTGCACCTCAATCAATTACTAATTTAACCACCCAAGACACTAAGTGCAATCAAAGGTAGTTTTAAGGCCCCACTAAGAAACCACACATAGTTATTAACACGTGGATAAGTGTTATTCTATGACCCACTAGTTGATATCCCTAATCTCGAACATGATGCTAAGTTGATTACCAAGTCCTTAGCAGAGCAAAACAACAAAAAATGATTAGGGGATGGTGCCATAGAATGATCAATAATAGAATGAAAAAGCAAATTATGTTGAGGTGGTCCCATTAGAATGACCCATTGTGATTTTGGCTCATGTTCCCACTTCCTTTTTTTTGGTTTTATGTGTTTGTCTGATCCTTATAACAAACTTTTCCATCATGGCCATGACTAGAATATGGTCTTTTGGCTATAGTTTTGGTCTCTATAAGAACATATTTTGTAAACATTGTAAACGGGGATCATACACTGGTTAGATGTAAAAGAGAAAGAAATTACTATAAAATGTAAAGAGAGAACTTCAAAATTATTTGGAATGTTCATGGGCCTTTCTTTGTTTTATGTTAAGTTTCCTCAATTCTCATCACTAATTTTGTAGATGTTAATTACTTCCTAGATTATGATATGAATTTTGATTATCTCATGTGGATTTAGTAAGGTTGAGTGAATTACTAACCTGACTTTTTTTTTGGTATTGGATATGTTAAAATTAATTGTTAAATATGATTGTGTTATGCTAACAATTTCTTTGTGATGATTTATATTATGAAGCAATGCTATGAAGATTACATCCTCTGTGATCTTTTCCTTAGACTCCCTACTATGCTTGTTCTAGTTTGAGCCTAAGTAGAACTATACAGATATAGATTAAATTTAGTCATATTCAAAAATAGTCCATGCAAGCATCAATGTCTCTACAAATTCTGAGTTCCTTCTTCTCCCCTGCCCTATTATTTCTTTCTTTTTTTTTACTTTTTTTATGAGATTTGATTATTGTAATATAACATCATTGTAAATATCTATTTTGGGGTGTTGATTTGATCACTTGGGTGAATTTACTTTAATGTCTTGGAGATCACATGCTACCATTCCTCGTAAACTATGTAGGAGAGTCACAACCTGCAACTCATGCATTGGAAAAATTATTAAGAGTCCTAAAATGAGAGGGTGAAAACCCATGATAATTGGTGTGCTTAAAACCCAAATCAACAAACTCAATAATGTTAGAAGAAGGGAAATATAAATTAATTTATGGTATGTTTTGTTGTCCCTCTTTAATGCTTTTCATCTCTTATTATGTGTTTAAAACCCACATCAATAGGTACTTTCATTCATCTCCCCTTAGTCAAATAGGTAATTCTTTATTTATTGTATTTTACTATATTTAGATCATATTTTCTTATATGCTTGTTTTAATCAATTAATATACTCTTAGTTAGTCAAATATCCCTTAGGCATTTTTCCATTAAAAAAAAACTAAAATTTTATCACTTGAAGAAGAGAAAGAGCAAAGAGTTAGTTTTCTATCCCACTTAATGTACCACTCTTCAATACAACTTCTATTCTTTCTATTTTTTATCCTTGTCCTTCTTAAAGCATACAAATTTTATGTGACCTAGGTGATTACAACATGTGCATGTCATATGATCCATCTTCTTTGACTACTTCGAGGAAGAGGATTAACTAAAAACTTTTATATAGAACATATTTGGATGATTTTGTATCATTAGATGGTGTCTTGGTCTATTTCAAAATGTTTTTTTATGCTACAAGTGTTTGATTTTTGGAGTGTTGAGGAGGTATTGTGCCCATCTTAGTTTTATGTGTGATAGTTACTCGTAAAAAACATAAAAAGTGGTTATCATGTACTTATCACCCTGTAAACACTATTTTTTAATTATATAACACCTCCATATTACACACTTGGTAAATACATATAATGGACGTGCCTTCAGCTTATAGACCTTTCACACTTCCAAAAGGCTCGCATAAACTATCTCTTTATACCTAATTACTTATCTCTTAGTTCAACTAATGTTAGTCTAATGACCTGGGCCTTTTATCTTGACCAAAATGTTGTAAACCTACTTATCTTCCATCTCTGCAAGTTCTGGACATGCACTTATTTTCTAACTGTTTAGACACTTTGTCTCAATCAAATGCCTATATTGACACAAGTGTCCTATCCCAACACAATTGTCCAATTGCCTAAAGTCATAAAATTTGTAAATGAAATGTATTCATATGGTCGACCTAAGTACTTTAGTGTAATATATTCATCAAAGGGATTGGTATAAATATAAGATCAACCTTCATTCATTCCTAACCTAGAAAAGACCTAAATAAACTAGGAAAACCTATCAAAATCACTCAATCAAGAACTCAAGTGAGCAAAGCTTACCTATTTTCTCCTATTTCCATATCAATCATAGGGACAACACATCTGCAAGTTTCAAGTATTTAAGGAGTAACCCAAGAACTATATTTTCCATGTTACAAGTTAGGTCTTTGTTGTACTTGCTTATCACACATTTAATGATTCACACACAAGCCAACACGTACGATAGAACTACATAAGTCTAAATCCCTCTTCATAGGATTGGATATATAAGAAGTGCTCATTGATAAATGCATTTTAGGGTTGCTTGACACCATGTGCCAACTAACCTATTTTTTCCACAAATAATATAAATATGAAAAAATAGTGTTTTGATATTTGACAAGGAATGACAGTCAATGACCCAAATCTAAATGCACTAGAGCAAAGGTGATACAAAATCCAAAAGCATCTAGGTTGTCACATCTAATTTTAATAGATATTTCATAATAGACACCTGCATTTAAGTCAAACAATAACATCAATACAACCATCCTAGG
Source organism: Torreya grandis (assembly GCA_037957365.1). NCBI lineage: Eukaryota > Viridiplantae > Streptophyta > Pinopsida > Cupressales > Taxaceae > Torreya > Torreya grandis. Next base: position 1,060,967 of record JARHVA010003231.1, read on the forward strand.
TCGACACAAGTGTCTATGGCTATAGAGGCCCAATCACCAAAATTAGGTGATTATTCTAAAATCTAGATCTAGTTCACTTGCTACCTATTCTAGATCCGGATATGTGTTAACATTAGAATCAACTAAGTATTTTGTCTTCTTTATAAGTGCAATATTTAGCATAGTTGTAATTTCTATCTTTAGCATCTCAACATAATAAATTTAGTATATGTTCTATCTAATTTCACAAATAATTGGCCTACTCTAGAGATAGTATACCATCCTTATGCCCTAGGTTATCTCTACCTCTTTAACCCTAGATTCCCCCCAATCTATATTTTAAGGTTAAACATTTGGTGAAGCCAATTCCTATGAATGCAATTTTTTTCTAATTCTTAGGGTTTTCAGTTATCTAGGATTTCATATTGTTTTACTTTTTCATTTCATGCTTATAATATGTTGTATACAACTTAGGTGTAGCCTTAGATTGGTAGGTGTGCTTATTGAACACATTGAGAGTCCCCTCCTACTACTAAGATGTCTAAAACCAATGAGGAATCTAATGCTATGGATCATGATGATAGCAATGTTGACAATGAAAAACCAATTGATGAAGTTATTATATAATAAGATTCTGATAATGAAAACCATTAATCTAATGAAATCAATGAACATGAGTAAATAGATAATGAGCAAGTGCAATAAATTTCTTGTTTCATGAGTGTATTCATCAAAATCTTGAAGATCTTAATGAAATCCCAAGAATCATATTAGAAACTAAGAAAGTAAAAAGTACAGATGAACAATCAAGTCCATCTATTGATCATGTTATTCGAGCTATGGGTCATCCCCATATATTAACAACCCTCCCCTTGAGCACATTACCACTTCATACTTCATGGGGGCATGACGTATGTATTTTAACCTTTATTACCTGAAACTACTATTGCCACATCTTATATGGGAAACCTAAATCCTTAAACTCAGATACCAGTTCCAAAGCCTATATCTATCCAACCTATGGGTACACCTCCTTTGGTGATTTTTCAAATGTATAACTTAACCAAGAGGTGAAAAATCTTATCCAAACTATAAATTTTTTATAAATTAAGGTTACAAATATTGAACAAAATTCTATAAAATTACTTTATGTTATTGATTCACAAGAGGTGTTGCATACTCCTCTTGCACCAAAGATATCTTTTCACCCCTTGCCAATTGGTTTTGTTACACCTAAGTTGACATTTGTGATGACAAGATCATGAACAACATTTTTGATCTTTTTCATGGCATGACTTGATTATGCCTCCAATGATAGATTTTTGACCAAATTATTTCCAAGGAGCTTAAAAGACTCTGCTTTGAGGTGTTTCTTTGTTAAGGATTAATGTTTACGTTAGGTAGTTTACTTTGCTAATTAAAAGTTATACTATTACCTAAGTTAGAATATATTATTTGGTATGTTATTGTTGTGAATAAAAATAATAATATACGGGTAGATATTATAAATAGTCAAGAGATTATTTTTTAAGTGCTTATAGGGATCAAATTATCCCCAATTATAGGAAGTATGTCTCATATATATTTGTATAGTTTCAATTAATAAAGTACGTTGATTTGACTAACTAAAAGTTTTACGTGTTGTGAATATTGTTGAGCCTTCGACTCTACCAAATAATGATGTAAACTCATTATCTAGTATCAGAGCAGGTTCCACCCTGGACCTCTCTACAATTCAATCTTGCTCATCATAAAAGTTTTAGAATGGAGACCACGTCCAAAAATTTTATTATTTGAGAGACCTCTATATTTTGTCAAAAGTTTACAATGCATACCATTGTAAATGTTGTCAAAAAAAAAAAAAAAAATATATATATATATATATATATAGTTTTCTAGTTGCAGATCTTTGTATGAGGGTATGTGGCTTATGATTTATAGACATACATTGAAGCAGATATTATATAGGTCATACCTAAGGTTTAGTACTATATATATAAAATATATATCTTTAAATATATATATATATATATATATATTTGTATTCTACCCTAGTCATAAGAGTTTGAAAATTTTGTCAAACTTGCATTATTTTGGATTTTACATTGCTGGCTCGAACCAGTTGCATTGGAAATGTTAGCAAATCACAGCCCTAGATTTTCATAACAGGTTCGACAATGGCATTATACAACTTGATCGATATTTTTTTTGTTTATTCTCTAGTGCCTATTCTGAAAGTTTGAAATATGCCCATTGTAAATGCATGTAGCATTGGTGCAATGAGAAAGGGGATATTACATGTCAAGTTGGGAAATATCTGAATCAATGTTGGACCTATATGATCCTTGCCTTCTAGTGATGGTTACAACAGAGACATTTTTTCTAAAGTGAGTACGGTGAATACCCATCAATGAATATGCATGTTTTCTTTCATTGAGCCTGCTGTCTTGGATGTGTTTCAACCAACCAATAACTCATCCTCAATAGGGTGCCTTAAACTCATCAACATGTAGCTTGTGTATTTAAATTTCCTTCTAAATTGGTCTTCAATTGCCCACCTCTCAAAAGATCCCACCATTTTCAAAGCTATGTTAGCGAAAAATTCAATGACAATCCACTTTGCCAAGCCTACAGTTTTCATTGATTTATGTGGTGTTTCATTTTTTTTAGGTTTTGTCTTTTGTTTTTTTAGTTTTTAGTTTTAGGTTTTCCTTTTTATTTCATGGTTTCAATTTTTTTTAGCTTTTAGATTTAGTTTTTTATTTTATTAGGTTTATAATATATGTCACTTTGTTTTTTGTTTTTTTAAGTTTTTTATTCTTTAGTTTAAGTTCAATCTTTTTATAATTATTTTGTTTTATTTTAAGTTTATTATGGCATATTATATTATCCTCTTTTAATAAACATTATGTGACATATGGTCATTAAACTTAGTCTTATTTGTCGACAATTGTCTATTATCATTTTTTGAGTCATTTTCTTTAGTCTAGTGTTATTTCATAATCATTTGTGTCTTATCATTTTTACATTGTTTGTCATTAATGTTTTGAGTCATTTTTTATTTTTATTCAAAGTGTTAGGTTGTGGAGCTAAAAGCTTCACCAGGATGCAAACAGGAGAAGTTACAGAGGATGCAGAGTTACGGGGAGTTGCAGAATCAGTTCCAGGGAAACCGGTGTCGGTCTGATCAACCGACGTCGATCAGATGGCAGGGAGGAAGCAACCGGCGTCGGTTACCAGTCGGCCGACATCGGTCATGGAGGTGCCGGCGTCGCATGGAGGTGCCGGCGTCGGTAGCCTGTGCGAGAACAGGGAGTTCGCATGTTGATCCTGGAGAGTCTATTTTTGGACTGTTTGTTTGCATGTCAAAGGCTAGCCTTAGTCTTGAGTTGCGTGTCTAATTATTGTAATTATGATAGTCTAATTATTGTAAGCATGAGATCTATATATGGACTCATGGGCTATATTGTAAAGTTGTAGCTAGTGAGTAAGAGAGAAATAAGCTCCTTCAGAGAGAAGAGAGCAATGGTGCATTCCTCCTAGTGCTGCAGTACCAAGGTGGGTACTGGTTTGGAGAATCAGAAGGGTTTTTCGTGTGTGTATGATCTTGGTCAGCATGTGTGCATGACTTTATATAGGAGATCTACAATGGTGAGCAAGGTCTAGTGATTTGCAAGTAGCAGCAGAGAGCAAGAGATCTACTTGGAGTATGGTTGTGTACTTGGTGTACTGGCAGCATTGTTTCTGACTGGTAGAGGTGAACATCAATTCTATATTGGAGTTGATTGTTTGGACCAAGAGAGAGAGGGAAGGAGGTCTTGAGGTGTGGTGAGCCTTTGAGGTGGAAGAAGAAGTGGCATCTTCTTTATTGTATTTTCTTCTGAGTGATTATTAATACAATTGTGTATTGTCTCTCATATTCCTGTGTTGTTTCATATTTCTAGTTACTTATCATTCTGGTTAAATTCTGTGTTTAGTTGCTAATACAAGAAGTAATCATATGTGCTTTAATTGGTGGAGCAAGATCCTGACAGTTGGTATCAGAGCTTTTGGTTGGGTTGACTAACAGGTGGTTTCAGATCTAGTAGTGTTTTTGATTACAAGTCACTCACAGGGGTTTCAGATTGAGTGGGAGTATAGTAATGACAAAAGAAAGTAAGCTACGAATGGAGAAACTGAATAGCACGAATGGTCTGATTGATGGAAAGAAGGAGCAGGTAAAAAGAGATTGTTGGTCGGTAGAAGATCAGCGCGTAGAAGCATATGTTGCAGGTGATGTTGCACAGGATGTTCTAGATAAAGTGGAATCTTTGTTTACAGATTCTTTTGCCTCTTTCCATGCAGCCCGAAATAGAGCATCTTTTCATAGGTATGTCTTTGGAGACTTTGGAGAGATTTATTCAGGGGTTGGAGAGCCTTGTCAGATGATTGATGAAGGGGAAGTGAAGTTGAAATTGCAGACGGATGACACACAGTGGTTGAAGGAAGTCATGCAAGTACCAGTCTTGGAGATTAGTCTAATTTCTTCAAGAAATTTGGGTGATGAGAGATGCACTGTAACTCTCACAGTGGATACACTTGAATTAGATGGTGGTAAGAAAGTAGGTATCCTTTATCTATCTACTTATATTGTTGATTCACCTTCTATTGCAGAGATGTGGCTTCGTAGGCTTAGTCACATATGTAGAAGGAGAATGCAAGTTTTGAAGCGGAAGTCAGATGTCTTTGACAAGCTAAAGAACTAGAGAGTCTTGGTGTTCATGGAGGAGATGACAGACAGAGATCAGGTGAGAAAGCTGAATTATTCTGAGCAGAGCAAGTTTGATTTGCATAGGATTTTGATCCATGGAGAGCTCGCGGGTAAAAAGTTATCACTCACAGACGAACACAGGTACTAGCGTCAGTCAGATAGTAACCGACATCGGCAATAGGAAGACCGACGTCGGTCATGAAGGAACCAACATCGGTAGAAGGGACACCGGTGTCAGCCAGGGAAATGATGTCGACAGTCAGGTTCAGTACAGGGAGCCAACATCGGTCGGGAGCAGACTAGGAGATGGCCTAGATCGGTCACTGGTACGGATGGTGGGCAGACAACAAGCTGTCAACAAGTCTCAAATGCTCATGTTGAGGTCAGAAAGGGTAAGTGAACCTCATATTCATTGTTCACCTTCTTTATATTGCTTATTGATGGTCAAGAACCAGGTAGATAGAAGAGGCAATACAGGTAGAATCCAGATACAGTGGGAACTTGGCATGGATGAAGAGTGTGAGTCCTTAGAGAAGAACCAAACAGGTATTTGTTGGTAGAGTTGTCAGCTGGAAGTAAGCACTGAGAGACGGAATGGATTCCCATTTTAAAGAAGAGAGTGGATGGATATAAGAGACGAAAGGCCAAGGCATACGGTCTTGAAGAAGCTGCAGGATAATGGTACAGGTTTTGACAGGTGGATGACTAAGCATGGATTCAGTCAATGTCAGTGTAACTATTGTGGTTTTATCTTACCAGGTAGATGATGGTCACAACATTATCTTGTTACTGTATGTGGGTTATTTGCTAGCAGGTTTGTACATACAGGGATTTGTTGAGCTAAGGGTAAGGTTAGTTCAGAGGCGTGTCATGAAGAATTTGGAGCAGCGAAATTCTTTGGCATAAGAGACATGGAGATTTTATCTCCAGTGGGAGCTGATGTGAAGACAGTGTTGGCAGGGTTCATGATGCAGGATGCAGAATCAGAAAACACACCAAAGGCTAGACAGTTCAAGCTTAGCTTGAAACAGGGTTCGAAATCACCCCAAGCAGTGGGAGTTGTCAGAAAGTATGGAGCCAATTCAAGGAAGAGGTATTAAAGGGCAGTTCAGTGGATTCTTACAGGGATCAGCAGCAGGTCGACATGCTATGCAGGGTCAAGTTATTTTTTACATAGGTTTGTAGATGCGGACTCGGCAGGTTACTTGGATGACAAAGGCACAAAGGTTAGAGCATCACAGGGTGTGGTGGTTAGTCTTCAGGATTGATCTTGAAGAGGGATACAAGCCAGGGTACAAATTAGATTGTGTACAGATATAGGTATAGTTGCAGCTATTTATCTCCAAGTGGGAGATTGTTAGGTTGTGGAGCTAAAAGCTTCACCAAGATGCAAACAGGAGAAGTTACAGAGGATGCAGAGTTACGGGGAGTTACAGAATCAATTGCAGGGAAATCGGCGTCAGTCTGATCAATCAACGTCGGTCAGATGGTAGTGAGGAAGCAACTGATGTCAGTTACCAGTCGACTGACATCAGTCATGGAGGTGCTGGCGTCGGTAGCCTGTGCGAGAACATGCAGTTTGCATGTTGATCTCGGAGAGTCTATTTTTGGACTATTTGTTTGCATGTCAAAGGCTAGTCTTAGTCTTGAGTTGCGTGTCTAATTATTGTAATTATGATAGTCTAATTATTGTAAGCATGAGATCTATATATGGACTCATGGGCTATATTGTAAAGTTGTAGCTAGTGAGTAAGAGAGCAATAAGCTCCTTCAGAGAGAAGAGAGCAATGGTGCGTTCCTCCTAGTGCCGTAGTACCAAGGTGGGTACTGGTTTGGAGAATCAGAAGGGTTCTTCGTGTGTGTATGATCTTGGTCAGCATGTGTGCATGACTTTCTATAGGAGATCTACAATGGTGAGTAAGGTCTAGTGATTTGCAGGTAGAAGCAGAGAGCAGGAGATCTACTTGGAGTACGGTTGTGTACTTGGTGTACTAGCAACGTTTTTTCTGACTGGTAGAGGTGAACATCAATTCTATATTGGAGTTGATTGTTTGGACCAAGAGAGAGAGGGAAGGTCTTGAGGTGTGGTGAGCCTTTGAGGTGGAAGAAGAAGTGGCATCTTCTTTATTGTATTTTCTTCTGAGTGATTATTAATACAATTGTGTATTGTCTCTCATATTCCTGTGTTGTTTCATATTTCTAGTTACTTATCATTCTGGTTAAATTCCATGTTTAGTTGCTAATACAAGAAGTAATCATATGTGCTCTAATTGGTGGAGCAAGATCCTGACACAAAGTCATATGTGTCATCATTTAGGAAAGTCCTTTTTTTATCGTAAGTTACAAATAAGCCTCGAAAGGCATTTTATAAAAAATCTCCTCTCCAATATAAAATTTTTATATTATGTAATGGATGCATTTTCGGGTGAACCTGACATTCACATGTCAATCTTGTGAGAAGGAAATATAGTGATGTGTAGTTGTCAGTTCTCTCCCCATGTAAACTCTATGGGAGGGAATGTTAAGGATTAGCGTTTGCATTAGGTAGTTTACTTTGATAATTAATAGTTATATTATTACCTAAGTTAGAATATATTACTTGCTATGTTATTGTTGTGAATAACAACAATAATATATAGGTAAATATTACAAATAGTAAAGAGATTATTTGTTGGGTGATTATAAGGATTGGATTATCCCCAATTATAGGAAATATGTCCTATATATTTGTATATTTTTCAATTAATAAAGTGTGATGATTTGACCCACTGAAAGTTTTGTGTTGTGCACATTGTTGAGCCTTCAGCTCTACCAAATAATTGTGTAAACTCATTATTTATATCAATTACCAACTCAATCAGTAAATGCCTTCAAACCCCTTGTGAATTATTTTTTGGCACACTTATCTATTAACATTAATGAAAATGTTTCATGTGTAAAAATTGCAAAAATCAAACAAGGAACCAATGAACCTATCAATGAATATGTCTTGAGATACAAGATAATGTTGGCTAAAATGACCAATCCTATGGCAGATAAATAACTTCAAGATATTTTCAAGCAAATTTTAATTGCTCTTTTACATGAGTCCATCCTATTCAAAAATTTCAAATATTTTGATGACTTATGCCATACTGTTTATGATCATGAAATGAAACTTATCTCATTGAACAAACTTAAATATGTAGAAAATACACCAACCACATTTACATCTAATACAAAATTTAATATCAAACCAAGCTATAAGATCAAACCACCTGAGCCTAAAAAAGAAACAACTACCATGATTAATGTGGTGTCACAACAACTTAAACAGCTTGTCTTATATAATGCACCATAGAGATAATTTACATGCTTACCTGAGTCTCACACTTCATTACTGATATGACTTGTAAAGTGTCACCTCATATCTTTTCATCATCCTATAAAGGTTGATATGAGTAGACTTCTATCCAAAGGGTATGATATGAATGCTTATTGTGACTATCACCAAGGCCTTGGGCATTATATGAACATATGTTTTACCTTGAATCATAAGATCCAAGACCTCATCAATGAATAAAAATATTACATTTGATGATCCTCTAAAAGAATCAGGTTCATGACCTGGTGACCACCACAAACAAAAAATATTTAATGAACCTTTGCAAGATCATTTAAAGAAAGATCTAAAAGTATGAATGACATATAATGTGCATCTCCTCCATCACATTATGAACACCCATTGGATGGGATTATTGGTACCTATACACGGCATACATCTCCTATAGTTCAGAGACCTTATATTAATTTTGATGATAGTGACCTTAGGTATGATGACTTTGATATTCATTTGAGTATATCTTGACCATCAACTTATACATAGTGTTATGATTGATAATGGTGCAATCGAAAATGTTTGTACCATGAAATTAATCATGCATTTGGGTTATATAATTCATGATTTACATCCTTCGATCATACTAGTTAGAGCATTTGATGGGACCTCACAATAGGTTCTTGGTGAGATTGACTTACCTTTATAGGTAGGTCCTACCCATGTGGTTACTACCTTCTTAGTTATATCTTCCATGTGTCTTTGATATCTTATTGTGATTACCTTGGATACATACACTTTGAGTAGTACCTTCTATAGCGCATGGATGTGTTAAATACACTCATGTAAATCAAGTAATTAAAATTTTTAGAATTCTATATAAACATCTTCTTGAGTAAGATAAATTGATACCCAAGTAGTTAATTATCAAAATTCCTATTGTTAATATTCCATAAAAGGGTAAGCAACAAACAATCACCTTTACTAGGTGGCCAATACTAGAGAAACCACTACATTATAGGTCGATAGTGGGTTCCAAAAAATACTCATCTACTACACACTATATTTAGATATCTAGAGCATGTACACACATTCCTATTACTACTATTCCAAACAAACCATAAAACACTCAATGATGGGTTCCATAAACCCCTATGTTAAGCCTATTTTTATTACCCCCTTCTTTTCTGAAAGTCATGTCTTCGATCTTGCCATGTAAATGATTTATGTCATAAAATCTAAAACTATGGCAGGGTAAACTCTTTTGAATGCAATTGAATATGCATTTTCTATTCTTTGACAAACATGTGATTGCTGCATTTGAATGAGATTTTACTTCTAATGTTGATTAAGTGGTTTCAAAAAGCATGATTTGGTTCTAAATAAAATTATTTTTTATTTTTAGCATCAATTTTAATAGGTCATAGTGGAAGCTGGTAGTGTATTTTGTGATTCATAATTATTACAATATTTAGTTTGAATTTGATACATACATAATGTCAAATCAGATAAATAGTTTATATTCATGATAAGTTATACCATAGATTAGAATGAAATAATGAGATGGTCAGATGTTCTTTCAATAAAATTTTAAACAAGACAACTTTCACAAATTCATGTCATTTAATATAAGCCTTCATGTTGTCACAGGGTTGATCAGGTGTTCTTCAATAGGAGGATCTTTGAGACTTAATTTTGCATAAATCAAATTGTTATTACATATCAATTCATGATTAAAAAGGGGTTCGGTGGTGTTCATAAGATTATAATCTTTTAAAAATGATTTACAAGTCCTAATACCTATTATCAATTGCCTATCATATAAAAACTATCTAGACCTAAGGGATTTCCTAATTTCATTTGTGATTATTACCTAAGGGGTAATATTAACGTGCTATAGAGATTAATTTATAATTTTGATATTATGTTTTGAATAGGGTATGAGGTTATTAGGCATGTAAATTTAAGACTTAAGTCAATATTGATCATCATTGAGTTGGGTTTGAATCAGAGTTTAGGAAGTGTGAAGTTGATTCACCATGGATTTGGTCACTGATGCATTAATGGTTTGCAGTCTTGAGACTTGAAGTGGCATAGTTGATAGGATTGTGTGCATTAAGTCTTGGTACTTACCTTAGAAAATTAATTTATTTGGTAAACATGTAAATAAACTGCTAAATAGATTAGCAAAGTTTATATTTTGATATGAACGGTTAACAAATTTGGTGGATTTTCAGGGACTAGTGCAAGAACTACATGTCATCATAAGTGGCAAAAAATATTTATGAAAGTATTTAGAGTTTTTTTTTTTTTTTTGAAGATGTGTCTTGAATTGTGGAAGTTTTTGCATTTTTGTGTTATGGTCATGTTATCATAAATTTGACTAAATTTGAAGGAATATTCATTAGTTGCATGCAATTGAGTTCTTCCTTCAAAATATATGAAATCTTTTTAAAGTGAATTAAATATGCAACTTGGGTTTATTTTTGGTATGAGCCTATTGAGGAAGATTTTTACATGGAATAGTTTCATGAATATACATTTTTATTACACATGTGGCTTTATTGAAAAGATAATGGTCCGGAAAATGTCTTACATGGCTCAATTGAGTGTTAGTTTCTTTTGGGAGTTGATCACCAGTTTTATTTATTAACAGAGTTTGTTGGGGATTTAAAAGATTATATGTAGTTTATTATTAGTCTAATGCATAAATTGATCGTTTTGATTTTTAGGTTCAATGACAGTCGTGTTATAGTTATATTATTTCATTAGAAATATGAATATAGTTTTATTCATTATTTTTGTATGGTATTGGGCTTGTGTTGTAGAAGTTTGTGGGTTTTATTTTTCTCAGTAGTTTGATTATCAAAGAGGTTTTAAATATGCAGTGGGATTTGTATAATTATTTGGGTTTCATTGTGCATGTGTTCCTTTTGGTTAAAAAAAATTATTCAGATCATTCTACTGATAAAATCAGTGGTAGTTTTGAGAAGATTTATTCACAGTTTCTATTATACATAAAAAATTATTTCAAAGTAGTGGTTATTTATACAATCGTTTCTTTATCAAATTCATGAGTTCGTTTGGTAGTGGTTTTTCAATGGCAAATATCTTTTGGTTGATTTTGGTTTTCACAAGAAATTTTAAGGAAATAAAAGGTTATGTTTAAAGAAGTCATATTTCTTTTGATATTATTTTTATCATTAGTTACATGACACTTTTGAGAGCATCTTTAGGATTTAGGTATTTACAAAATTTATATATTATCAATATTACTATAAATTGAATATTCAAAGGAATTTTTGATAATAAATATTTGTTTATCAAATTTGATTTAACATATTTTAACTTCAATGTTCTTCTTCGAGCGTGATAATGTCAATTTGGATTAAAATAGGCATAATAACTTAGTGGTTATCATTGAGTGCAATAAATCTTGGTCATTATTAAAAGTTGCATGTTGAGGTTTTAATAGTCTTTAGATTCAATAGAGTTATATGGTTGAAAACTTGACATGGTATCATAAATTGATCCTTTTTGATACATTTATTTTCGAATATATCAAGTATTAAGATATAAATCACTTGCACGGTTTATCCTAGTTGATTGATTTTATTGGAGTATATTATATAATAAATAATATTCAAATCTTGATAGTCACAACATGGTATTATACATAGATGTTAGGTATTTGTCTCATTATGGGAACTTTTAAGCATTTGTTGATTGAGTATTACTAGTGGCAAAATCAAAATCAATTTAAATTACACATTTTTTATGAATATAAATATATGAATTTCATTAAGATCAAGGTTTTATGGATTTGAATTCATGTATTTAATCTTTTTAGTATCCATTAGTGTTTAGTAATGTTTGTGGTTGTTTGATCTTGAGGGTTTTGAATATTTGGTAGTCTATATAGACAAGAAAGGGATTTCAATATATATAGTTTGGTTTTGAATGATATTTTATTTATTTAAATATATAAAGATGTTAGGTTTGACATTGAATTCATATCATTATGGCATAAATGCATGAGGTCAGAGTGAAGATCAACATAGTGAGCATACTCCTTCATGGGGTAATTCTTGAGGTTAATTTTTTCACAGGCGTAGGGCTACTCACACTTTCCCTATGTCATTTAATCATGGAACCTAAGTCTCCATCCATTTTGATGCTACTGATCTTACCTTTTAGAATGTTTTGGATTCATTACCTATTAGTTCTTTAACCTTTCAAAGTAATAAAAGTTTGAGAAGGGGAGATATTATCCTCATAAATGAGGTACACCAAATGCATATTCCTAACATATGCATACTATTATACAATCTACCCAAAATAATACTCCAACACCCCACTTCCTAAAAATTTGTTTGATGTGACTATGAAACTACACCCTTATTCATTTGTGTCAATCAATACCAAGTTTTCCTCATCTAAACTTAAAAATAGAATTGAACATTGTACTAAGTTATCTCTTGATCGATTGGTACCATTTGCACCTAAATACAAGAGGCCAAATCCTTCTAATGGAAATCATTTAAGTAGCCCTAGAACCTTGCCATTGATAAAGACAATGGTTAAAAAGATTAAAATAGAAGTGGATGATGAAGAAGACACTAAATTGATTAATTTTCCTACTATATCAATGGAGTATACTAAATATTTGACTGATAGGGGAGCTCCTTTGATTAAATTGGTTTAGATTATGATGAGTAAACTTTGTTTTAAATTATATTTCATTTGAAACTTATTACTTGATTATCTATTTATTATACTTTGATATTTTTGATATGTGGACATATTTGGATAATTATGATAGTTTTGATTGAAGTGATATTACTTTTCTACACAATGAAATACTTGATTTATAGAAAATATTATGGAAATGTTCATAGTATTTGACATTTTAGGTATTTAATGTTTAATGTTTATTTTTATTATCTTCTTATGAGTCATGGGCTCCCACCCGTTAGAGTTTGTTTTCAATTTATTACTTAATTGATTTGATCTAATTAAACTTTACTAAAGTCTACTTTATCAAATTTTAAGTTAAGTTGACTATTTGACTTTTTAAAAGTTAATTAAAACTAACAGATTAGTTATAACTTATTTTATAATTATTGCCAAAAGAGATAACTTTATAAACAGATCAAAGTCACAACATAAGGGAGGAACACAACATGTATTAAAGAGATTTGAAGTTATTCAAGTTTCATCTTATTCTCTCTCTATGAAAATAATCTCTGAGACTAAAAAGTCATTTGTAGATAAATTGGTTAATACATTCTCTGAGAGTTAAGTGATTTGTTTATTTAGTGCAGGTATATCTAAGTTTTTTATTTGGTTTATAAATTGATTATCTGAAGTCTATCAAGTCTAATGTCTTATGATGGTTTCATTTACGTAGTAATATGTGTAGAACATCAAATACTTGACTCGAACAATGATGAATACATCACTTTATTTGACATTTTATTGAATTTTTTAATTATAAATGATTGTCTTGTTGAAGATAATTTGTACTGAAGTTGTTTCTCAATAAAATATATTTAATTTTTTGTTAAGATGATTATATTTTAGACCTACACTTATTTAATTTAAATTTTATATTTAATTTTTATTTCTTACTTATATTAGAATAGATTCTTCACTCTTTTCATTTTTCATAGTTTGTATCTCTCTTTTACTTAATCGTTTAATTTTATTTTCATGTATTGTCATTTCTTAAATTTATTTATATTTTATTATTTTTATCAGACATTATTATTTTTTTAAATCTTTAATCAACTTCATACCTGTATTTAATTTTTCTTTTGATTTAGTTTTAAATTAAAACTTTAATTCAATTACATATTTTGTTTTAGATATCATATATGTATTAAGTTACATAGATAAATCTTCAATTATACACATTTAATTAATTTGGTTAGGACTTTTGTATGTTCTTAGATTAGTCTTTTATTTCATACTTAGATCTTTTTGGTTAGTTTAAAGGGTATTATTTTGATTTTTTTCTTGTTTAATTAGATTTCTTTTTCTTACTTAGACCTTTTGTTCTATAATTTTAGATTAGTTTAAGTTGTATTATTTGAATTTTACATTGTTTCTTAATTCATTATAGTTTTAGGTTAAGGTTTTTATTGATAAGAGGTTTAATTGTTTTCTTTATTAGTCCTAGAGGGTATATTAAAGCCTTCAATTTGATTTAACCCTTGATTAAACTTTGTTTTTTGGACCAATCAAAATCTATTATTTTTTGTGCATCCAAAAATTTGTATTTTTTCAAAAATTTAGTTGCATGTTTGTTAACAAAAATTAGGAAAAAAATTATTTATCTTTATTATCATTAGCTCAGATATTTTACATGTTATTATAAGGCAGACTAGTGACATCATGCACAATATCTGTCATAATACATTCATTTATGAAGACCAAAGGGAGGATGGAAATAGATCCGTTGTTGTCTACCACGGTCTTCAATGTTGATTTTTTTATTTTTCATTTATTGTGCACTTACATTGATAACCATTAGCAAATATTGAATGGACGGGTCCAATTTTTCACATGAGTCTATATTTTGGCATGAATCATCCTCTAACCTAAAACATAATTTAATTTAAAAATGTACAACAGTCAGTTTAACTGATGTCATGGACATGGTGTGCAGAGCTCAAGAACTGTAGTCAAATCATTTATCCTAATATTTTGGCATTTTATTTATTGTGACATTATGTGAAGGGCATTTATAATGTACCTAAATAGGGGTATAATAGTATATTAGTAGAATAGTGAATAATCCCACATGCATTAGAATAAGGAGTAGGGTAGGTAAGAAATAATATAAATAAAGGAACATATGATATTGTAGAGCATCAAAAAAAAATATTGTAATTGAGCTTGCTCAAAGGAGGTAGCACACTCAAAGTGGCAAGTGATTCAGAGTTATTCCTTCCATAAAAGGAATACAATATAATATATTCAGTATTTTTAGTTTTTTTTTAAAAGCCATAGAGTCTTCTAGTTTATCTAGAGCAATGCATTCATTAAACAATATTCATGTTATTTTTTATAGAATTAAACTTCATTTCCATATAAACACAAAGTATGATGAAGAAATTAATGCATGGTTAGATTGGGAGCATAACTATAGTGAATGGTATGTGGATTCATTTCCTATAGTTGTAGAATATGAATAAAAAATAACTACATGGATGGAATTGGAGGACATTTGTAAAGCATGAAATGAAGATCTCCTTCACTTGGATGAGGATGATTTTGGTATTTTGTTCACTGAGTCTTCCATACATATGTTAGAAACTTCTTTTCTTCTTACTTCTAATGATTTCCACAATTCAATGAATTCTTTGGTGTGGTTAAATACTTCAACAAAAATGTATGTCAAGATTAATGCTAAAGGGGATGGCATGTATTCTCAGTTAGTTCATTAGGTAGACTATTTTGAGCACCCTTACTCTCACTTTAAAGTGATGATCATCATGTTTCAAGTTACACTTCTATCTGTAATTATAGTGCTCATGTTCACCATGTTGTATATGTTCACCTCCCAACATAGAAAGAAGAAGTAGAAGCAAAAAAGGATGCACAGAAGAGATTCTATTTGGTCTTCAACCTATTTTAATATGTATGGTTGAACCTTCATTTGGTCATCCTCCTATTTCTTATCATGTTTCGAGGGTGAAACATATTTAAGGGGGATGGAATGTAATGTACCTAGATAGGAGTATAATAGTATAATAGTGAATAATCCTAAATGCATTATAATGAGTAGGGTAGGTGAAAAATAATATAAATAAAGGGGAATATGATGTTGTAGAGCATCAAAGTCAAAGAATTATAATTGAGCTTGCTCAAATGAGGTATCCCCCTGAAAGAGGGTTGTGATACGGAGTTGTTCCTTCCATAAAAGGAATTAGTGTTTGTGTGTAATCAATGTTTCAGATCAATATATGAGTATTGGATTATTGTTATGTCAATTGTGAGTATGAAGTTCCTATTAGCATTTTAAAAAGGAAAGCTATAGAAGAAAAGGAACCATCTTAGAATATTGAATAAGCTTACTGTCAAAACTCTACAGGTAACAACACTACCAATAATTGGTGTTTTATGAATTTAAAATTCCATGGATTTTAATCTTGTAAACCTTGGATCGAGAGAGAAGCTTATACTTGATAGCATAGATCTTTGCCAGAGATCCTCAAACAATATAGGAACAAAATCTAGTAACTTTATTATGATTGTTTGCATATCAATGCCTTCTACCATTGTCTCAAGTAGCTTATTCATTTGTAAATTATTGTGTGACTAGGTCGCGTGAATCATTCAATAGCAAGGTTGTGGATTATGATCCCTATCACCCTTAACAAATCTTAGTTTTTTAAATTGATGAATGCACTATTATAAGCTGACAATAACAAGATAATGGTAAGATGAAATTTGTTTTGTATGAAAAATAGGACTAATTTAGAAATGACAAAATCATATTAAATTATATGCTTAAAGCAAAAATAAAAAATAAGAATCCGATGCTAAAAAATTCACTATAGAGAATATATAATCTAATTTTATATGTTATCTTCCTTCCATATAACATTGGTACTTGAAGGCCGATAAACTCATAGATTGTCTCTTCCATCCATTGGTCTAATTCATTAAGACATATATTCACAAGAAGCAGGCTCAACACTCCATAGTGACTCCATGATGGTACCTTGGTTTCCTTTTCTAGTGCAAACCAAACATACCCACCAAATTTACTCCTAATGACTCTAAGCATAGTATGAGCGCTCCTCCCAAGCCTAAAAGCATGATATTTTATAACTAAACTTAGGCTCAAATATAATCTCCAATATCATAAGCAAGACCTCCTGCACAATCCTATCTTGAATAGGACTTGGTTGTGTAGATGTCATGAGCAATCTAAGCTTGGTTTTAACCAGGTGATATGCAGGCATAATCTTATCCTTGGGAGACCTAATATAAAAATCACACATTGAAATTCTTATCTGAAAGGATGTTTTTGCGTTTAATGTCTTTGTGCACTGCACATCTATTCAAGCCAAAAATACAACTAGTTCTTTGAATTTAAATCAGGGATGAAAGGAGAGCCATGTTGCCCACCCCTACACAGTCCTCATGCATATTAGATGAAGGATTTAAAGTCCCTAGGAATTTGGAGAAATCATAAATTATTTACCTTAATAGAAGTCATTTTATTAATCCAGTCATCAAAGGATGTAAGATTGGTATTGTGAAAATATAGATGAAGGGATTCGAGGGCCTTTGTCAATTTAATTAACATGCCTAGCCCTTTATTGCAGTTAAAATGAATATGAAATGTCCTTTCCTCTACCTTCGAAACATCCAACTGCCATACATGTAATAAAATAAGGACAACATTTTTGTATAGGATTGAGAAACAAGGATTTTTTCTCCAACATTCTTGGATAACTTTCCCCAAAATACTAAAAATAAATTATTCATTATAAATGAAAAAGTAAAATTATTTAAAAGAAGGTAGGTCAAAGGATAAATTTTTCTTTTTAATAAATATCCCAATAAAAAAAAGAGGGCATTACTTGGAGGATTATTTTTAGGCCCAGTTTGTTTACTTCGTTGCCCTGAGAAATACTATAATCAACATCTATATGATTGAATCACCATCAAGAGGTACAAAATTGTTATGATTCATGTTATGTTCAAGTTCTATGATCTCAATTTTAACATTCTTCACCTACTTCTGTAGCTCCTGCTTGGTAATACGCAATAAAAATAAGCTTAGGCCACCATTAATAACAACAAAGGTAATATTCAACTAATCTTCTATCACTATTAACAACAATAAAGGTAATTGGGTTGGGTTAATAGGTAGCAGGGCACTGCCAAATAGCCGCAGTGATTTTATTCATGTTTAGTCTCTGCCACCACCACAAATAGGGTAATGACAAGCGCATAACACTTCATAATGCCATGATATGAAATAAATAGCATTACATGCATGATGGTGACAAGTGTCTACATGTTTTTCCAGCACCTATCAACTATGGTGCTACATGTTTACCAACTTCTCTGCATGTTTTTCTAGCGCCTATCAATTGTTTACTATCACCTTCCATTTATCTTCCTAGTAATTGTCCCTTATAACTATGAGTTGCCACCTGTTATAATACTAATATTATTTCCTTTCAACTGGGTTAGTAACTTTGGACTACCTGTTGAAAAAATCAACTGTCATAACTACATGGGCAATTAACTCAAGGTAGAGTTTATAATGTAATAGAGGGTAGTAAACTACAATATCATTAAGAATATTGGATATGGGCAATTAACTCAAGGCATAATTAAAAGTTAATTTTTTTATAAATTTTTGATTTTTTTTATTTGTATATTAATGATAATAATTTTTTTTAATTAAATAGAAATTTGAAATTCTAGACCCCTTACAATTGAATTGCAATCTCAAACTGTGAACATACCAAATTGTTGAAATGTCTAGAATGATTTTTTTATTGTTGTTTGTTTTCAATTACTTTCTTATTTCCATGTACTTTATATGTTTATATCTAAATATTGAGAAAATATTTGGCTATATTTAATAATTGATAAAGTTGAAGGCATTGTGTTTTTAAGAGAGGCTAAAGCTCAAAACAAGGTTTGGTTATTAAGCATATCGACCCAGATCACATTGCACCTTCAAATGCTCTTGTTGTGCATACAAAGGGTATGCACACCCCTTGCCATCCAAATTTAGGTTTATAGTTTCCACCTTAATTTTGTTGGGCCATCAAGTATGACTATAATTATTAACAAATACTGTACATTTATCAAGCTTTGTAAGTTTTCTTTTATACATTACAGTAGTAATGTTGGAACCAATCTATTCTTTTATGCATTTCAGTGGTAACGATAGAATCAATCTATAAATATTAAGTAACTATTTTAGATGGAAGAATTATTGTGTGTGACTTAGTGTTCATGCACATCTTTTTCCCTTATGGTTCTAATTTTCTAATTTGTACATAATTTTCATCTTATGACCAGGCATCTTCTCTCTCATGATTATAATTTTCTATATAAATTTTACATTTCATGACTAGGTTTCTAGTGTAATTAAAACTTTCTAATATGCCTTGAGTTAAATTAAGTATATATTTATTATAATTTGAGGAGTTATATCATGCACTATCTAGGTATTTAAATAATTACTTAAAAAAAAAATCGTATTGTTCAACAATTACATGGAGAAAAAGTGTTTGTGGTTAGAATTGAATAGTTCTATTAGAGTTGCAACAACCTATATATACATACATACATACATATATATGTATAACTTCCCCTATACAAAAAGATTATCAGAGATACAAACAAGTTAGAAATATATAGTCCATGGCTTTAACAAGACTATTATCGAACTCTTTGAACAAATAGAAACAAAATATGTATGTGGACTGTTCATAGATATCATAGTTGTCAGTTGTTAGTTTTTAGTTGTCACTATTGTCTATGATGTGTCCCAACTCCTGCCTTCTCACCGAGCACCCACCATCTACCTTCCTTCTCTTCTCTCACCTTTTTTCTTCCCTGTCATTGCATCTTCTACCTTCCTCTTGCTTCTCTCCATGTTTTGCTCTATTTTCCCTCCCATGCGTTCATCTTCTTCCCATATCCATTGAATGACTCATACCATCTATATTAAATTAAAATTGTGAAATGAATTTACTTCTCAAACTGATAAAAGCTGAGTAAAGTAGATTTTTAAACTCACAAAACACTAATTATAACAATCTAGGGTTCTGAAGTTACACTACTTCACTTGCTTAAATCATAAGTAAAATCAATAAAGGTTCATAAGCCTGGAGTCTTCATAAACTTAGACCAAATTAGGGTTACAAATTTACTTGACTTCGTAAACCAAATTAAGGAAAGTCAATCATGAAACCCAACAGTAGTCAACTCAGCATGGCCAAAATGCATGTGTGGCTCGGAGGACAAAATGCAATGTCAATTTTACATTGTTAATTTTCTGTAACTATGGTTGATAGGAAATGGCTATCAAAATCTGATCATGCTTTAAATCAAGATATCCCAATCTTCAAATCTCAGTGAAAGACTAGGTCTGGCTTAACACGTGAACCTCAAAATATTTAAAAAATTACTTGGCTTCCTTCACATCATATAAAAGATATTTTAATTCCTTTACACTATCAATTTTTTCCCTCATCTTCAATTTTCATTAACAAATACTCTTTCTATTATCTTTTCAATAAATCAACAATAGTCAACTTTATCTGTAGCTTTGGTTCTTCATCCATTCAATATTCTACCATGAATCCCTAGGCATATTACATGCCTAAATCCCCTCATTTGATACTCTACAAACTCATTGATCATATTTTGACATGTCCTAATGTTGTTTCGATCTGCATATTCCTTATGAAAATTGAATTCTCAAAACTTCTACCCATCTCACTCTTTCACCACTAATTTCATTCTAAATAATGGTGACTTGAGTTTGAGCTTTGAATACAATCTGAATATTCAAGTGTCCCACCAAAGCCCCTACGGGAGTGAAATCCATTTTTATAAGAACCTTCCACCTATAAAAATCTTGTGTCCACGGATGGTGGAGAGCCTTAAAAAGTAAATGTTTGAGGATAAACATGATCCCTGAGGTTCTCTTTGCATGCTAATATTTAATGCATACTTTAGGAAACTTCATATTCATATTTCATCACTAATTCCATTTTCATGCCCAAATGTTGTTCATCATCTAAGTGCATGCTGCATCATTTATTGGCTCTCCCATAGGGGTAGCTCCAATAAAAAAATAATATACATAGATTAGTGTGTAATACCTCTCTTTATATTAATATACATAAATTAGTGCTCGGTTCATCCATATATGTTAGTTTTTCATCCATATACATAGATTAATATACTTTGTTTCTAGCTAGATCTTAAAGGTCTTCCTATCCTTGATCTTTTTGGAAGCACGAAATGTAGAATTAGAATATTGATTCATCCATACATAGATTACTTCACTCAATTTCTAACCATATTTTAGAGGTCTTTATTTATCCTTGATCTTTTTAGAAGCACCAAATGTAGAATCAGAATAGGGCTCATGGCCTCTACCCCTAACCTTTTAGTGATTGCACCTAGGATCTCCATCATCAGAGGGAATAATGCTTCTATTGTCTACATTAAAGGGTGGTTTCATGGACAATGCCTTCAAAGCCTGGGAACATATGTTCATTCTCATCACATGTAGAGGACTTGGTTGACTAAATTCTTGGATACATTTTACCTTCTCTCCTACATTTCTAGATTTGTATGGGGCCAAATCCAAACATCTGTAGCTAGAGGATCTTCTCTTTAACCCATCTCCTAATTTTTGGATTCTTCTAAATATAAAAAGGAAGAATGGATTCCAAAATTAAATGAACAGCAAGATTAAATCCTTATGTCTATATGACTATATTTACACTTCTTACAGCTAAATACAATCATTTTTTTGGGGGGGGAGACTGTAACATATGAATAGGGAAATAATGGTTGTAACATCAAAAAGTATATAGGAATATAGTAAATATATATTTAGTCTTTGATGATTTATTATTTAACCATGAACAATCATAGCATTTTAAGAGCAATTAAGATTTTTCCATATTTTTTACATATTAGACTTTGAGAAACACAACAGTCCTGGGGAGAAGTTTTAGCAAGGAAACCTAATTCATGATTATGAGTTGGAACTATGTTTGTCATATTAGTAGTCCACGATTTTCCTTGGATTAATGGAGTGTTTTCCATCTAAAATTTTTCTAAGGTAGTTTAAATGCATCTTCTACACCTTGTAACAATCCAGTTATAATTTTCAATTTCCTTATAGAGTGGTTCAACTTGCTAAATTACATGCCACATAGCGATTCAATATTTCCTGCATATTTTTTTCAATGTTGTTGGGCACATCCCAATACTCAGCAAAATATACCTAAAGAACTACCAATATTATATTCTCCTCTTTAACCTATCTCCTGATTTTTGGATTCTTCTAAATAGAAAAGGAAGAATGGATTCCAAAATTAAATTAATAACAACATTAAATCCATATGTCTATATGATTGTATTTACATTTCTTACATTTGAATAAATCATTTTTTTATTTTCTTTGGGAGACTAATGGATGAATGGGGAAATTATGATTGGAATATCAAAAAATTTGTAGGATATAGTAAATAAAAATTTAGTCTTTGATGATTTATTCTTTAATTGTGAACAATCATAGCATTTGAAGAGCAATTAATATTTTTTCATTTTCCATGCAACTTGTGAAATAAGATTGCAAATCCGTTCACTAAACAAAAAAAATTAATTAACTATTTGTAATGACATCTATTTAAGGATTTACCTAGTTCGGTTTAGGGATTGCTCTCATCAATTTTGGATGGATTCTCATAATAACCTTCTACACTATACAAAGTATATTATATAAATTATATTTTTTTAAATTTAAAAATGAGAGAAAATTTTGAATTCAGGTGCCTATAGAAAAAGATAATAGTATCTTCTATGAATCTAATATTGTATTACAGTGAAATGATTGCTTATTTATAATAGACTTGTAAGTTATAACCTTTTCAAAAGTGGAGTCATTTAGTTGAGGGGATAATTACTTTCTCAATGAGTGTTGGGAGTAAAAATGGACACTATATCCAATTCTCAAGATTTTGTGTTTCAAAATGGTTATGAATATTAATTTTTTAGTGAGAAAAAAACACTTTTCTGATACATTTAGAAATTCTGTTAACCTAAAAAATGGCAAGATTGGATTTTTTGATGAAAGAGGCATCTTATACATAGGAAATCTTTTAATTCGACAAGTTTTTTTATGTAGGTTTGAAGCTGCAGTTTTTTTATTTCAATATGAATGTCCATATCCTAACTACAAAGTGGCACAAATGTGGGCCAACTCACAAGTGTGAACATCAAGAAATGTTTTCTAGAAGATAGTTCAACAGAGCATCTACTTCTGCCTATTAAAAATGGTGGGCATGCCAAGATAGTTTAGAACCTTGTTTTGGTAGGTAGGATATAGAAAATTATAGCAGCAAGGTCACCAGAATTATAGATCATCAAATGACCTTCCCTTTCAGTGAAGAATTTATATATTATGAACTCATTAATGTAGAATTTATAATTTATTATGTCATTATTTTCTGTGAAATACATGGATCACTCCTCATATCATGAACTTATATATCTTGTTTTTATTGATGTAGTGTGGAGGAAGGTGAATGTAGGAAATTGAAATCTATATGGGCACTGGACCTTTGATCAATAAAAATTGAAATGTAGTACATGAGTAGAAAGGGGGAATGGAAACCAGTCCAACCTCTGTGGATTCAAGCCTTTTATCCAGGACCAAACCAAGTTAAAATTGCTTCTTCCCAATTGAAAGCACTAACAAAGTCATACAAAGTCATTTATATGATTCTTAGATTGGAGGTTCAAAATGGACCCTATGTGCAAAGGTATTTTTATCAAGGACCAGCTCTTGTGCCTCCCAACTATCCACCAAGCACCAATAGAAAGAAATATCCTTAGTTGGAAAATTAACATCATTTCCTTCACTCCTGGTGGACTTGGTAGCTTTACCCTCTATCAAAGCCATCTTCTCATAGTACCAAATAGCCACCACCCAAAGCACCTTCATCTTTGCAATCACCCTTTTATTTCTACTGAAGTATCCTACCAAGACTGGGTGAATATACCACCGAATCATCCAATGAAAATATTTATTGGTATGGTGTATGAATGTTTTTCCTCTTGCTTCTCTCCATGTTCTATTCTCTTTTCCCTCCCATGTGTTCATCTTCTTCCCATATCCAATGCTCGATTCACACCATCTATATTAAATCAGAATTATGAAATTACTTTACTTCTCAAAATCATAAAAGCTGAGTAAAGTAGATTTGTAAACCCACAAGACACTAATTAGAACAATCTAGGGTTTTGAAGTTACATTAATTCACTTGTTTAAATCATAAGTAAAAGTAATAAAGATTCATAAGCTTGAAGTCTTCATAAACTTAGGCCACATCGAGGTTATAGAGTTAGTTGACTTCATAAACTAAATTAAGTGAAGTAATTCATGAAACCTGACAGTAGTCAACTCGACATGGCCAAAATGCATGTGCGGCTCAGAGGATAAAATGCAATGTCTTTTTTACATTGTTAATTTTCTGTAACTATGGTTGAGAGGAGATGATTGTCGACATTACACATGGAACATAAGTACGATTTTCATGTTGAGTTTTTAAACTTATTTTATAGAAAATAGAAAAAATAAATTATCTGTGATCTGGGTCTCTTTCTTAGACCCTAGAAACGCTTATTTCAAATGACTCTTGATGGATCAAAACTACCTGTAAGTAGCCAAGTTAAAATGCATAAGTAATAATACCTTGTTCCCCGTCCCCCCCCAAAAAAAAGACACCTAAAAATATGTACTAATTCTAAAAGAATTTTATTTCCATTCCATGATGTTACACATTTTTTTTAATTATCTGTATGGAATAGTGGAGGATAACTCTATGGTACAATTGCTACAATAAGCCATTCTTGTAAAATGGTTAACGAACATGATATCATGTAATTATAATACGTATTTGACATGTTTTGTACTTTAAGTTGTAAACGTGGCATTTTTTATTCAAGATTAATGGTTTAAATGTGTGTAGATATTTAATTTTAATATAGGATTATTATTAATTTAAATTATTGATTAAGAATCATTAACTTACTCTACACTTTCTATATGTTTAACTTTGGTCAACATTTTTACATACTCACTGTATATTTATATTTTGTATGTGTTGAGTGTTTGGTTAATATTTTGTATTTTCTACTTTTTATTTTTTTAATAATATGTTTAAAAGTATTATATAGAATTGTTGAATTATATTTTAGAAATAAATATATAGTGGATTTAGAATGTCGAGTAAGCATACATCTAAATCGGTGAGTTCCTTTGGCTAAGTAGTAACGAGTAAGGGAAATCCACATTGTCAAAATCATCTAGGGTATAATCTTGGTCTTAATTAGTTGACTCTTCATATCAAATATCTAGAGAGATTTATATCTTAATAGATAGATTTTTTAGATATTTGTTTATACTCATTAACATTGTTACGTGCCATAGAGTTTATAATTAGAGTTCCAAACAATTCAAGATTGTTCATTTATATAGAACTATGAATCTCATGTTTACCCTTCTTTAAAAAAAAATAATGGAATGAGATTGAAGAAAACAATTTAAGGTTGTCTATTTGTATAGAATTATCAACCATATCTCTACTCTATAATTATTAACCCTGTGTCAACTCTAGATTTGAAGGAAAAATAATGGAGATAACTTTTTCATGATTGGAGAAAAAGGCCAAGAGAAATAGGGCGAGGCTAAAACAATTTTACTTCACTAACATAAATTTATAATGCTTGTGTACTAAATAGAGCCTTCCATTTTGTGATTAATATTATTTTTAAAAAAAGTTTGTAAGATAATGTCTTTTTATAGAGATCATCTTTAGATGACACTAAAACATGACTTAATTTTCATAATAATAATACTAACAATTGCCTTAAATGTGCCAACTTATGTTAGGTGGGATAAATTTATTTGTTTTACTAAAATGGGTTTTGTAATTCAAGAGAGTGTAAGCCGATAATCATATCTCACTCGAAACCCATGGTTCTTGACCTTGTAAAATATTGTAATTATTTGGAATATTATATACTTTGTATAGTATATAATTACCATATTAGTTTTATTGTTATTATAATATTTATTTCTCATATTAATATTTTTCATACAAAATTAATTAATTTTTTTATTTTTTAGATAGGTACAAAGCTTTTGATCAGACCAACAACTGGTTACATCAACGACCACAACTGGCCAATACCAACATTATCGCCACAACCGATGAGTACCAACAATACTGCCATAACCACCAAAAACACCACCACAACTGGTGAATACCACTAATACGCCAAAATTGGCCTTCCAATACCTCTGAGATTTAAACTTGGGTGGTGCATATAACAATCAAGTTGCTTTACCAATGCACCCCCATCTCATCGGTATACAAAATTAATTATTGATTGTAAATATATAATATAATTTTTTTAGTATATTATAATATTATGTATAATATATTATTTTTAAAAATATCTAATTTAAAATATATTATGTTAGAATAAATAGACAGATTTTAGAAATCATCATTCAATTATTTATATTTCTCAGCGTGCTTTAGGATTGTCTTAGACACTTAGGTGATTTTTGTATAATCCATTCACTTCATGCTAGGATGAAAGAGAGATATTCTTCCTGATATCATGACTTATAACACCATCATTAAGGCTTTGTGTAAATAGACCCTAAAATGACACAAGATAGTTTTCTCCCAGATATTAAAACTTACAATACCTTGCTTAATAGTCTCTACAAAGTGGATATGGAAGATGGAGCTCTCAAGTGGGTAGCTGCAATGAGGTCATCTAGCTTTTAGGTTAAAAAATATTGTTTTGATGTGGATGATTAAGAAAATTTCTTATCTTTTTGTTGATGTATTAAATGACATTAATTATGATTTATTTGTAATGCTAAGAAAATTTGTTCTATAACTGGCCTTATTTATTTTTACTGCATATCTTTTAGGATCATAGGTGATTCTAATCCAAGAGTGTTAGTAACATGATTGATCTTATTTCATCTCAAGTCTAAGTTTTCTTTCATTGTTCTTGATCATCTTCTAATCTTTAATCTATAATTATCAAATAAATATACCTATTTCTTAATGAATTTATTACAATTTACTTTAAATTCATGTAAAAAAAAAAGATTCACCTATATGATGTAAGTTAACTCTCGATTAAACTAGGAAACTGGTTCAAAAAACTATATATATTAAATTTTTATTTCAATTTCTATGAAAAATGTTTGATTTGTGTTAGATAGGTAAATAGCATATTAATATTTTTTTAAAGAATTTACTGATCCTTTAAATTTGATTTGATACTTCAAAAAAGTTTTGGATGCTTTTCTTTTTGCCCTGAATGGAACCTACTTATTCTACATATATTAGTGGTCTCTTGAATTTAAACAATCCAAATATTTTATCTTTTACTAAAAGTTTAGATTGCTAACCAGATCTATTGAATCTTAATATATCTATTTAGGATCTATAACAACTGTGTTTATCTATAGTAATTGCGTGTAGATTTTGATATCTAGTTTTCTTAAATAGGGGGAAATTATCAGATACCATAGTCCTTGGTGCTAAAATCTAGCGATTATTCGACTAGCTCGCAACATGTCTATGGTTGTTTTAGAAAATATTTTTTGCCTTTTATGTTGTCTTGGATTTAAATTACATCTAATTTAATTGGTTTATAAAATGGATTTGGCAAATGCAAAATAAATAAAAAAGTGTATGTATAGTAATCTATCGATTGTTGATGTCGAAGAATACAAACCACTATCAAGGACTCAATGCAATAACATAGATGACTCTTTAGAAAAAGAAAACCTTTCTAGAACTCATAATTTTAGATATAATGTGGGTGATTACTTGTTTGATGCATTTCAAGTGCTATTGCACTTTTGATAAACATCAATAGAGTTGTGTGCTAGAATTATATAACGTTTCCTTAGCTGCTTAAAAAGAAATGACACCCATGCACTAAGATATTTTACATTGGAATTAGATCCCAGAGAGTTATATAGATTGCACCAAATTGAAGACACTAAAACATATTTCTGCCAAATGCAAATTTTTGTAACTTCATGTATAGCTAATGGTGAGAATGGTCTATGGGGTGATAATTTTTGCATAAATTGGCTTTCTAGATGGCTGAATATTTCCATGTATTTTTGGTATTTGATAATAAAACATAAATACTTTCATTTCAATGAAAATGTTCTTACCCCTCCATATTGCATACTATTTCATAACCAAAATCCAGTCGATGGCCATTATGAACCATTATATTATACAAAAATTAAAAATTATCAAACACCCCAAGTTGAAACCCTACTATCAACAACTTGCTCTATGCTTTCTCTTTATTGGCAAATGAATGCTAGAAAAATGGAATCATGTGGACTATTCAGAATGATGGAAACCACATCTTGCTATGGTGATAGCATTTTTAGCTCTATTTTCTATTTGACAAAAAATGCTTTTGACATATGCTCCTTACATCGCTATTCATCATAATATTTTTGTAATGCATTTATTATTGGGAATAAAAAGGCACACAATTATTTGAAAAATAATCTAACAGACAATGTCATACAAAAATACCTACTATTACAAATTGGCAAGCATACATTGTAAAAATGGGTTTTATCTATGATGAAGGTGAAATAGAAGGAAATGACTTCACTATCCAATGGCTTTAAAGTGTGTTAAACGTAAGAATTTGCCTATGGTCATCCAAAACTCAACAAATTCTCAAGACCTACAATGCCTCTACTCAGTCATAATCTTTATATAACATCATTTTGTTTGAAACAGATACAGCCCATGTACATTATGAACCATTAACAACCTGAAAACATAATGAAGTAGGAACTAGTGTCATTGTTGATTGCATAGAAACATCCCAATAATAAAATAAATTATCTTTGCACCAAATAAAAAACATTGCACGTGAAAAAAAACCTACAACCCATTAACAAAAGACAAGAATATAAAATTGCAATTTGACACTACTACTACAAAAATGCAACCACCATTACATGGGCCTATCATCTCTTCACGTCTCTTAAAAAACATGGCATGAAATAAATAATAATAAAAAGAAGGGTATTAAGATCAACACCAATAAACAAATTTGATGAAAAAATTGTAGACACACTAGTCCATGTTTGTGTTATTTACAAACAACTACAATTTAAACACAATATGAAGCCTTTTATTCAGTCTAAAAAGGACACTTGCAAAAGGTTAATGCCAAAAAAAAAAGCAATTCTCAAAAAAAAAAAGTGTGACATGCAATCAATCATTAAAAAATGGAAAACTTCCTACATTTGTGGCACCTATTTATATTAGACTGAACAAATAACTATAATTTTTAAACATGCTATCAGATTTTGAAGAAAGACTCATTGTACATAGAATTGCATTTGCACAAATAAGAAACTTAGGCTACAAAAAACAACAAATTGGATTGATAGGGCCAATTATCAATGTCCCCTCAAGCATTGATAGAATTTAGAAAGTATTACCTAGATCCATAAATGAAAGAAAAACTATTGTGGTAGCTTTATAATGTCGATTGGAGTACAAAAATGCATACCAAGAAGGAAGAGTTCATTCCAAACTTGTGATGGAGGCACTGCAACAACTTTGTGCACATAAATTATACATTGCTCATGATGTGTAGATTGATTCTGATTGAAAACCATTTATATCTACCAATGCCATAGACCTTGGAAGTAACAATGATATGTCTAGAAAATATTAAATTAGTAGTGATAACGACAATAATTTATCTTCTAACACAAGTCAGACCAAGTCTAATGACAATTTAGTACATGGTTTTGTGGATTCAATATGCATTGTTGCATTAGAAGACAAATTAATTACAATAGCACCAGCTGAAGGAAACCATCCTCTTGGTATTTTCAAAGACAAACACTCAAAAAAAATGAACTTTCCAACACTTTTCTTTGGCAATCCTTGTGATGATGACATTGTGTCGAGTTACTCCTATCAAAAAATATCACAATGGGAGCTTTTGCATACTAATCGCCAATTTGCATACCATCTTACCAATTTATTTTTCAAAGTAGTAAAATTAATCATAGACCAATTTGGAAAGATAATGTGGATTCAAATTAGAAAGGGTCAACTAAAAGGAAGAAAGCTTT
Source organism: Torreya grandis (assembly GCA_037957365.1). NCBI lineage: Eukaryota > Viridiplantae > Streptophyta > Pinopsida > Cupressales > Taxaceae > Torreya > Torreya grandis. The sequence continues at coordinate 1,090,976 of JARHVA010003231.1, forward strand.
TGGCCAAGGATGTCAAATATAAACTGAATTTAGAAAAATTGCTCAAATCAGAAATTGGTTATGTAGATTTCAAAAAAAATCATATTTTGTCTGATTAAATGCAAGGTCTTAAAAAAAATATGTTTGCCATGATACAACAATTAGAACCTCCAACATTTTTATTGACTTTTACAAGTGTTGAACATTGTTGATATCCATTAACTAGTGCATTGAAACAATTATATTTAAAACATCATAAAAACTCAAATTCACAGCTGAAACGATTGAATATATCAAATGACATTATTTTTATTATGAAAATAGATCCAGTCACTTGCACATGTTATTACATACATCATATCAATGCATTAAAATAAATGTTATGAGAAGACAAATCATTTCTAGGTAAAATCACAGACTAGTTTTGCATAACAATATTCCAACATAGAGGAAATACCCATGATCATTAGCTAGTATGGATAAAAAATGCACTGGTATATAGAAATGACCAGTATTTAGAAATATCACATTTTATAGACAATACATAACTTGTAACACTGATATATTGGAAAATGACTTGGAAAAATTACATACACATCATCATACCAGCAACTGTAGAAAAAATAAAGACAAAAAATGTAGATATAGTTTCTCCCAACTACCAATGAAATAAACAATAATACTTGAGACATGTGAAACAAATAGTGAACTTGCAAAGTCAATATTAAAGTAGACTTCATTGCTACTAAGCACCAAACATTATAATGCTCTAGATGACTTTCACATCTTTCTTCATGATCTTAAAATAGATGAGACCCAATACATAACAGTAATACAAAATACACATGAATAACCCACCATTTTTCTTGCATGCAAGCCATCTCAAGTGTGGAGTAATAATTTCATAACAAATATGCCATACTTATGGCAAGCCAACACATATGCAGAATTTATTTTATATGCATATGCTAAAGCAACATATTGTACTTCATTTATGATAAAAGACAACCAAAAAATTACTCATTCTTTTTAAAAAATATGTAGACAACATGCAACAATAAATATAGATGTCATTCAGATGTTACATAGACTTGGGAATGCAATGTTAAACTATCAAAAAATGTTTGCATAACAAGTTGTTCACTTAGTCTTATTATTGCCATTGAGTCATTGCTCAAGAACATATGCCTTCATAAACACATCTTGTCTTGATGAATGAACATTTATTCTAAAATCTACATTTCTCTTAAGACAAGAACAAGATGAATCCAAAAATGTCATGTGCAAATCTATCATAGACTATTACATTGCCCATCCTACAACTATAGATCATGTTTGTCTAGATGAGTTTGTTTCAAAGTATCAAAAAAATGGTAAGCCATTGAAAAAAATGCCACAAATTATACACTTCATTAATTATAATAAGCATCTTGACCTTGAAAATCATTTTCATGAATGGTTGTTATTATATGTACCATTTAGAAATAATGAAAATAGTTTAAAACAAAACTTCACAACATGGAAAGAGGCATACAATTTGCAAATCAAGATAATAATACAAAATGAGTCCAAGTTCAATCATAACACCAATCCTATGTGGGGAAACATGTAAGATGCTATTTCTCAGCTTGAACTTGATACTAAAATCAAAAGCAAGACAAGCTTCCATTTTAGCATAAGCAAATCTATAGAAGAAGAGTATGATTTACAAATAGACTTGTTATTGATAAACCTTGCACCAAGAAAACAAAGTTTGAAACCCTTGGAAATCGAACACAATCTATTCATTACTGATAATGTTGAATACTATAAACAAAGATGAATGTTAAATGACGAACAAGCTACAATTGTTAAAGACATTTCTTTTTAAAAACATCTAAACAAGAACAATCCATTGTACTTATTCTTAATAGGAGGTGCAGGCACTGGAAAGACTTTTACAATAAAATTTATATATGAAACATTAGTTCTTATTTATACATAATCCATTGACAGTGATCCATCTAAGCCAAACGACCTCATTCTTACATACACAGGTAAGGTTGCATACAATGCAGGTGGTATAACATTGCATTCTACTTTTTTGTTGCCTTTTAACAAGTCAAAACTCATTATGTTAAGCAATGAATGGCTTGATACATTGTCTAAATGTTATAATTAACTACATATAGTGCTAATTGATAAAACCTCACTTGTAGGAGCAAGAATGTTATACTATATTTATAGGCATTTGCCTAACATAAAGCAATTACTAACCATGTATTTTGGCAACATTGACATGATCTTCTGTGGAGACCTCTACCAAACTCAACCTATAAAAGATTGCCTTATATTTGAACACCCAGAAATGAATAAAGAAATAGTACCATATGTTTTTTGGCAAGAAAATGTGAAATATTACCAATTACATCAAACTATGCGACAAAAGGATCAAATTTTATCGATGTTCTATTTAAAATACATACATGCTCACATATAAAAGATGACATAACATATATTAATCACAATTATCTACATCCAACACCAAATAACCCTTTGTTCCCTTATCTTTTTTACTTTGACAATGATGTGGATGCGCATAATGCCAAAATGTTGGCACTAGCTATGCATAAAGAAATTGTTATCGATGCAATAGATAAGAAAGATGACACATATAATGAAGGTCAAGGATATGCTAATGTTGTATGCCTGCCTAAAAAAATTGTTTTAAAACCCAACATGCTAGTTGAAATTTTTTCTAGAAATTATGATATGCAAGATGGCCTTGTTAATAGCTCTAATGTTATATTTAAAACATACACCAAAGAAGATAACAATGACATTGTTTGGGTGAAATTCAATGAAAGTCACACCAGACATTCCCAAAGAGTAAAACATATTCATTTGTATAAAATACATATTGAATTAACTTGGACTCCAATATTTCATGTTTCAAAGCTTGCTCCAAAACCTGCTCACAAAAAAACATTAATAATACGAAGCCAATTCCCAATACAACTAGCTTATGCACATACAATACATAGATCCCAAGGTCTAACCATGAAAGGCATTGCATTTGAGATGATAGGTGTACATAGGCATATATTGACATATATATCACTTTCTCATGTAAAGACCATGGAATCATTATATTTTCTGATCCCATTTACAAACAAAAACTTCAAACTCAAAAAAAATAAAAATGATGAGATGTCAAGATTAAAATCACACTCAAGATGGGTATTACAGCATAGCTTACGATCACATGTTATTGACTCATCTATAGTAGTATGTTCATTGAATACTCATGACCTTGGACTACGTTTGGAATATATTTTCAATGACCATGATCTGATGAAGTGCAACATACTATGCTTGCAAGAAACACACGGGTCAAGTGCTGGCACTTTTAACCACTTTCCAAATTTCAAAACTTGTAATTCTATACAAATTGTTCATGGTATTATGATATGTGCAAAAATAAATGTTACTACGTTAAATCCAATGTAGTACACTTCAAACAAAATGAAAACATTATCAATAGAAATTGAAACACGCCAACATGCATTTACAATTGTAAACATCTATCCATCTCCATCTACTTTTATTTTAGATGTCATAAATGTTGTAGAACAAACACTATCAAATGCAATCCCATCAAAACAAATTTATATATTGAGAGACTTTGATATTGATATGTCCACCACCAACAAGTCAACAATGCTTCTTGAGAAACACATGTTAGCTTGTAACATGCATTTTTTTACCTGGAAAATATAAATAATATGCAAATAGAATCATAGACCATGCACGGTCAAATTTTGTAAAAGAACATAACTAAATTATAGAAATAGATATTTATTACATTGATCACAATGTTATTTGCCTGGTCATGAATGATACCACTTAAACACTAGTACAAAAATAGAGGTGTGGTTATATGATGAGAAAAACATCATGCCTTCTTTTGGACATAAAAAATAACACTATTCAACTCAACAACGACTTAAGATCTTTCCTTAAACTCTTATTTGTTTAGGTTATTTTATGTATTTATGATTTCTGTAATATGTAATAACACCAATAAGATGTACATGAAAGAGTATGTCAAATATGGAAGAAAAAAAAGTAATAAGCTATTACAATTATTGTATAAGTGCTAATTTGTAAATAAAACATTCATGATTTGTCCAAGCAATGTGCTACCTTCATAAAATACAGAGAAACATCTTCAAAATATCATTGACCATACACCACATCATGGGTTTGAACATAGGTAAGTTCCAACCCTGGTTTATATTACTCACATATTAGTTGTTGTTACATAATTGGAGAAATGAATGTTTGTAACAATTGAAAACAACAAACATAGTAAATTCTAAAATATAATTTTATATCATGACCACTAAGTACTTAATTTAAATGAAAAAATTCTAAACCTGTCCAACCTAAATGTTGGCTTCATAAAGACAAACAAACATCTTGACAAGCTCATTAAGCCTACAACTTATCCAGAGTTTGGACATAGGTAAGTTCCAAACCTAGTTTCTATTATTCATGTTTTAACTACTCTAACAAAATCGGTGCTTCTATGATTTTTCAATGCAATATTGCTTTGTGTGTACGTCAATACTATAACAAGTAGAAATTAATGTTTCTAATAGCTACGAATGAAAAAAATAATAAATTCTAACATAGAATTCTATATCCTGATCACTAAATATTTATTATACAAGCAACAAATTCAGACTCGAAGCAATGCTATAACCGCCCAAAAAAAATAGGGCTATTACCATGTTTTGACATAGGAAACATATACTCAAACAGCTATTGATCTACATGGCCATTCTAATCTGATTGTTAGCAATTGCAATGACAGAAACTTAGTGCCATCATTTAGTGTCGTAAGCAAAGAACCAACCAAGATTTACCTTTCTATTTTTTATAATTTCTACATGGATATTGCAATGGAACTAGTACTACTTTGATTTTCATACTAAAAATCTCAAAAAGAAATATGTTTTATTTGTCATGTCAATTAAATATAGCTTTATATGCTTATAAACATTTTGGTATCCAGAAATGAATCTTTCTCATCATTACCATAAACCTGCATCTAATTTAATGTTTCTCAAAATGATCCATGGCTTTGTCGTAATCCCTGCAGAAAGCAAAATATGGAGCCACAAAAACAAACTATCCAAGCAATAATACCATAACAACAAAAGCCACCAAAATGGTGATATTTTATTTTTTTTGTTGCTTTACATAATAAGAAGAAACACAATGCACAAGTTATTATTATTTTTATTTTTAAAAACTCACTATCTTTTTCCTATTCTTGTTATCTTAACATTACCAAAGAAAAAAGATGTTCATGCAATTTTCACAATGCAAATAGGAAACTAAACATGGAGCCAGACAAACACAATAACTAGAATACATAAATAGAGCATCAAAAAATAAGAGAGCGGTAATGTTCTATTTCCCAACTTGCAATATATGAAAAATATCACTTCAGGAAAAAAAAATGAAACTAACAATTTTCTTTAACTTTTTCATCTCAAAATGCTCTACATTGTATTCTATTACAGAATCTTTATATTCAAAAAATTTATTTACAAACCATGATTGTAGCTCAAACATAAGACAATATATGCCCATTTCAATCATCGACCTCTCCACAAAAAGATGTGGCAATGTTTTTAAAGGTGATATGATGGTTGTTTATGGATCTGGTTTCATAAAAAATCCAAACTCTCCAAAAAATTAAAAAATAGTGCACGTTGATCTTGTTGACAAAATTGGTCAGATGACAATAACAATCAACATCAACAACAAGTTGATTGATAAATTATTACAATATTTCTCTCCTAGAAAAAGTGTTTGAATCACATATTTCACAATAAAAAATATAAGCTAGTACAAAAGAGGTGATGTTGAGGTGATGTTTATTTCATAATAAAGTGTTTGAAAAGAGTGTAGACTTACCCCTGACACCACCATACAAGATCTTGTTAACTCAAACAACCTATATGCAGTGTGTTCATTTGGTGCCATTGTAATTGGACACCAAAAACAATACAATCAACATGAGCTCCATCTCAAAGATGGTGAATCTAAAAAATACATGAAAGTAATAAAAACTCTCAACCAAATATTTTATTTCTATTTCTTCATCATTTTCAATCCTTTTTGTTCTATATCAAAACATTCACATGTATACTAGCTTTTAAAAAACTAACATTTTAATAATTATTTCCCAGCTTCTAATCAATGACACCTAAAAACATTTAGATCCTAACCTACACCAATTTCTATCATCAACAAAGACACCAACCATGCTTTTCAAAAACATCATCTAAAATAGAAGTAGAGGTACCCCTTTGCTCCGTGCAAGCCAATCCACTTTTCTAGACGTGTTGAATGACCAATATACAAAGGCCCATATACAAAGTTTGGCAAAATTAAACATTGAGGCAAGCATCTATTTCACACTCATCACTCTCAGATACAAAAATATGACTTTGCATAATTTTTAACATTTCAATTATCTCATAATGTGACTAACCATGGTTTTGGTTTATAGGTCAAGGGTCTATTAAAACCAAAAAATGTTCACACATCACCATTACAGCCATTTTGTAATGATTGTAAGTATCCAGTCTTGACAAATGCTCCTTCAACAAATATTTTGGCACATTGTGCAAACTATCAACAGACTCGAATGTACTCATATGAACATTCGTTACAATGCATCATACACACAGAAAATGGACATATTGACTACACTTTGAACCACAAACTCTTTGTGGAGAATTTTCTAGCACGAACTAAAATCTCATTTAGTGATTATAAACAAGACATCTCAACTATGGTATTTTTGCTACATCATTTCCAACTACATGGCACTTTTACACTTTCCATGAACAACATCACCACATCCATTTTTGAACAGTAAGTGTTCTAAAAAATAGCCATCACTGCTAATTTTTTTTTTAAAGAAACAAAACAAGCATCATAACAATATCTTAATACATGTCTTAAAACTTCTTTAATTCCACTATAATTTACTTATTTCAATTTTATGCAAGTAAAAAGATGACAAAAATCTACATGTGCACAAAATTCCAAAATGGTTACTTCATAGAACCCATATATTTTTTTACAAAAGGATTTTTTTGCACAGAAAATGTGTAAAAAAACTTTTGTTTTGGACTATTCAAAAGAAAAAAAACTTAATGTTCCAGACCAAAAGTAGTCACTAAAATGTATAAATAGTGTGGCGTTGTACTACTGTGCATTTGCTTAGTATTATGTCCACTGTCTATAGCTATGTATTTTGGACTCAATTATACTACAAAACTCAGAATCTATACCATACATTATGCATAGATATATCGATATAATTAAAGACTTTGTGCTTTGTATTTAATCTACTAATCTATTTTATGAAGAATTATATCCCTAAGAAGCTATTAATTTTGTCATGCATAATAGTTCTATTATTTTAAATTTTAAATGCACAAGACTCAGATTTGTATTGGTAGTATCCAATACATCTCATGATTATACTATGGTTGTATGTCTATTCAAATACATATGTGTAGAGTTTATCCACTGTCACATCCACATTCACATGTGTGTAATCTAACAGAATTACCATGTTATCATAGATTTTAGCCCTGAATAGCTAGTAGTAACTGAGTAGGATGCAATCCGATGAGCTACAGTTGAAGGCCTTGGATGGTTTTTACACATATTTTAATTTTTATAAATGTCATTCTTTATTTTGTCAAACATCTTCTTCCTTTTCTCTCAACAAATAGTATTTATAGCACTACAATCAAGAACACTTTCTTCTTTATATTCTTTCATAAACTGGAACTCTTTGTGCTCATTTCTCTTTGGTTCAACAAAAAAAAATTTAAGAGCAGCAAATGCTTTTATGGGAAAATATTTGTGTTCATAGTGTTGTTCCTGAAAAATGACTTCTCATTTTTGGGACAACATATGAACTATTTTGGCTCTGCAAGAATAAAATTGTCCCTTCCCTCTACAAAAATTTGTTCTGAGCTTTCAAATTCCTCATTTTTCAAGCTTTTCCAGTAAAGGGATTAGCGAGTTTAAACGTTCAACGTCATCAGCAAGAGCTAGGCACATTTGTCAGAGGTTTAAAGTTCAACCATTTCAAAGGTTCCGCAGCTCTGAGCACTTAACGAGTTTCAAAGGCTCGAATTGTTGAACCTTGAACCATTTTGGTTCATCGGTTCAACGGGTTCAATGATCAAGAGGTTAAATGCATTGGGTTCAAAAGGATATCAAAGGGGCTTAGCAAAATAAATGGAATCAATTGTTGAACCTTGAACCACTTCAAAGTTCAATGGTTCACAGGTTCAAAGGTTCAAAGGCTGCCCCAGTTAAGGAAAGAAGCGCGTGCAAAAGTAAGAGTCAAGTGGATGATGCCAAGTGTCATCAACTGAGCCCATTATACTTTGTTTCGGGAAGTGGCAGAAGCTGCCACCTGTCCCTTAAAGAGATCAGTGGAGGCCAACAAGTGTCATCGTCTGTGAGAGCCTAACTGAGCCCCAAATGTTTTTATGGTGTTGCAAAAGCCCAAGAGCAAAAAGTGCCAAGTGTCAATGATGAAATGTTTCAGTAAGAAGAGGCGAAAGATGCCACGTGTCAAAGGGTGGAGCCCCCTCAAATGCAAAAACATAGAATCAAAGGGAGGTGACTTCCTTTAGACATTTTGTCTAAAGGAAATAAAGGGACCAATAGTCCTCTGAAGAAATTGATGCCCGAAGGCCACTTGGAAGATCCCAAAGGGTAGATACCCTTGCAGGGGGGAACACTCGACACACATGAAATGAACCTTTTTCAAGACCCTGAAAGGCATGTTCCCTTCAGAAAAGGTCGAAGCATCAAAACACAGTAGAAGTTACCAAGTGCCATGTACCGAGACAGTTTCAAATGAAGCTTCAAAGTGCAGAACTCACCACGTGTCCCATCCCAGTGCAGCGAAAGCTGCCACGTGTTTGCATCCATGCCCCCAGCCTTTAATAGTTTCAAAGCTTATTTTGATAAGATTATTTCAAAGACATTGATGCCTCCACGTGTCCTCACTTGCATCATAGCAAGATGACAGGCCCGTGAATGTCAAATTCAGAGCGACTGGCTAGTCATTAACCTTCAATCGAGGAAAGACCCACGAACACCAAATTGGCTGCAATTGTCTATTGATTTTTGCAAACTCAAAAGGTGAACTTGAATGCATCTAAAGAGCCTAAGGTCGAGACATAGAGAAGGAAGAGAAGAAGAGGGAAACTCAGCAGGAGTTATTTCCAGTAGGTGAAGCAGTTCACCAGGTAAATATTTGGGGCCTCTAAACATTGAAAGCACCGTCTATTTGTCCCCTTTGAGATAAAGGCAGAATAGACAATTGCGTGGATAGCAGGTGATGGAATGAGAGATTCAAGCTAAGGAGTAGACAAAGGAGATAAACAACACACCATGGTTAAAGTAGCCACCTTGTTCTAGCATGACAAAATCAAGAATGTATCCAAGGCATTAATGCATCGAATGGATCACCCCATGGGAAAAGGTGTCAGGCCTCTCTCTACCTCTATATAATGTAATATTTACTATCATTGAAGGGGGGACTTTTCATTTTTTACAAGAGCGAAACTCTGCCTATTTTGAAAGAAGAAGACTAAGACTTTGAGCTCAGATTTTAATTTCATTTCATTTTATCTAAATGAGAAAGCAAGTTGTTTGTAGACTTTGTGCTATTTTGGCTTGTGCTACTTTAGGAAATTGTTCTTATGTATATTTCTTAGAAGCATTCTTATTTATTTAATTTGACAAGAAGAACCAATGTAAGTAATTAGTAAAGTGTCCTGAAATCAACTATGAGGAAGACTTTGTGCTTTCACATTTACTTTTAGTCTGTGTTCTTTTTTATTTTTGTGTTGAGGATTGTAGGATGACTTTATGCCCCCATTATCCTTTGTGATATACTCTTTGGGCAGTTGAGGTGGAAACTTTGTGTTCTATTTCATCCTGCTGGTTATTGTGCCCTTTCGTCATCAATTACTTTTACTACCTGAAATAAACTCCTATTATTTCCTACAAGAAGACTTCTAAAATAAGAGAAGTGCCTTCAGTGTTTCCACCAAGATTTTCTCTTTTGTCTGTGAGCATCATCTCTGAAAGAAGAGAAATGGATGGTTTATTCTACCCCCATGTGTTATTTTTTGCTTATATATATAGTATATAGCCTCCGTATATTTAATAGGGAACCTCCACTTGATGAGAGGAGAGATTTTTCCCCTATTGATGTAGTATAATTACACACCTAGATGACCAATCTCCCTATGCTGTGGTGATAGGAACTATTTTGCTCACTAGTTAGCTGGTCGACAAAATATTCACCCAACAATTTTTGGCGACTCTGTTGGGGAGGGACAAGCAATTTGAAGCCTCAAGCTTCAAATTGAAGTAAGACCAGTCCTTTTCCATTTTTGTTTCACAATCTGGTAACTCCATGCTATACTAGAGGCCAAAAATCCCAAGGTGTTGTTGACCCTGCTTTTGAATTGGTGTAGCAGAGTAATTTTGAGTTATTTCTTTCACAACCTCACCTTAGATGAACTAGGAGTCTTCTTCCTAGCCCTACCAGGTCACCACCACAAGGTAGAGCTTCTTTTTCTACTGTTAGCCGAGCTTTGCCTATCCACACTCCACCTGGATTAGTGATCCCACTTTTAAATAATCAAATCATGGCTCAAGACCCCTGGGGTAACTCTTTCGGTCCACTGAATTTGACTTCACCTCTACATGAGCTTCCACGCAGTTCAAGGAAAAATTTCCCCAAAATCTTTGGTGATGGGAAAGTTCATCCTGATGAACACATTGTAGCTTTCAACATAGCCTATGGTGTAATAGCGATGGAATTTGAAGACATAGCAGTCAGGTTGTTCGTGGAGACACTACAAGGCGCTACTATAGACTGGTTCTACCACCTGCAGGCTAGATCAGTGACTAATTAGGACACTCTGAAAGACAAGTTTGAAACCAAGTTTAAGCCTATAGAAGATGCACATGCCTTGTTAGCCCATCTCACTCAGATGAAGAAAAAGCCACATGAGCCTATGAGGGATTTTATTGCCAGGTTTGACAAGCTGAGGCACAGGATTCCCATGGTCACCTAGCCAACACCTCAAAACCTCAAATGCTTCTTCATCAACTCACAACTGCCTGAAGTGAGTTTCTTGCTGAGATGGGCCAGACACATAAACCTTGTTGTTGCTCAGGGCTTGGCTACTAAGGTAGAAGATTACCTTATCTTGGCAGGAAGGATAAGGAGAGACCCTAATAAAGGTAAATTCTCTTCATCTTTTAAATGCTCACCTATCGCCACCACTGACCCAATGGTGTAAAAGCCAGCAAACAAAATGCTAGCTCTTAGAAAGTAAGTGGTGCAAGGGATGTCATATGCTCCTGCATACAGATATATGCCCAGGAGGACATTTCATAATCAGGCGTACAAAGGCAATGTTGCCAGGAATCTAGGACAACAAAATCACCTTCCTCCTCCATAAAGGAACCTCACCCTCGAAGCACCTCCAACTAACTCAGTAGTTAGATATCTTGAAGCTGAATCAGACTTCTCATTCCTGCTTGAGTTGAATCTCAAAGATGATGCTAATCTCTTTACTGAGGAAGAAGAAGAATTAGCTGGCGACTCCCATATTGGTTTCCTAAACTATCAAGATGAACCCAGAAGTGAAGGCAATGCAGCTGAGGGGTCATACGCTATTTTTACCCAGTCCAAAAATCAATCAGCTCAACAAGATGATAAGGAGAAAGCAGAGGAGCGACCTCAACCAGTAGTTTCAATTACTAAGCGGGGATCCCCTCTTCCTTTCTAGCCAAAGGACCTAGTGATTTTGAGAAAGGTAAGTACCCCAAATGCCCCTATGCCTTCTACTTCAAATCTGTAGTCTAGTCCTCCCCCTTTCAAAAATCAAAAGGATGAACTCCCATCCTCTACTCCTAGCTCGTTCCAAACATTTGATATCATTGACCATATAAAGAAAACCAAAATTCAAATGTCTGAATTTAAATTTTTGCAGTCCCATCCTGAGTAATTAGATAGACTGGTTCAATGTGTTAAAAACTAGAACATCCCTGTTGAACAAGCAATTCCCAAAGAGACACATGATCCTGCTAGGAATGCACCCACCAAGAACAACCTTGTCATTGCTCCCCCTATTGCTCCTGGCAGAACTAAACCTTTTTATGTCTCATTGTTGATAAATGGACATCAGCTGAATAATTGCATCATTGATTTTGGAGCTTCAGACAATGTCATGCCTGCTAAAGTGGCTGAATCCCTTGACCTCACATTGACTAAGACTTTTGGTAGATGCTTCTCCATGGAGAAAAAGCAAGTGCCTTTGCTGGGACAAATTAAAGATGCCCAATTTGCATTTGTTGCCTTTCCAGATAAAAGAATCAAGATGATTGTCTTGGTAGCAGACATCCCAGCATCATATGGCATCCTTCTTGGGCAGAATTTCTACAGGGATGTTGGAGGTGAATTGAGCATGGATTTATCAGAGGTGAGGATTTCAGTCAAAGGTGTTATGAAGAGGCTACTCCCCGAGAAAGAATCGAAATATGTGGTTACCCAGACCTCAGCACCTAGAGCTCAAATTTTGTTTGAGTCTTCAGGCATGGGTAACTACTTTTTGTACATGGATGGAGTTCATGAGACATCTAATAAAGCTCCTGTAGATGATAGCTTGGAAATGCATTCAGCTCAAACAACAGAGGAATTGGCTAAGTACAAGGCAAGTGTGGAAGTATCTCCACCCCTGGAGGAAGAAGAATCCAAAAAAAAATTAGTATCAAATGAGGTATGGATTCTTGAATTTGATGGTAGCTGCTTTTCCACTGGTTCAGGAGCTGGGGTTGTGTTAATATCTCCTCAAGGAGATATTTTTCACTCATCTTATAAATTGTAATTCAGCAACATGAATAACACAGTTGAATATGAGTCTTTATTGCCTGGATTGAGAGCCACTCAAGACAAAGGCATCAAGATCCTTCATGCTAAAGGAGATGTTGAACTAGTGGTTTGTCAAGTGAGGAACCTATATCAAACCAAGAATGGAAGATTGCATCATTATCGTAATCTAGTCTAGGACCAGCTTGAAGACTTTGATGCTTTCAGCATCTCTGTAGTTCCTAGAGAATTTAATGACCGAGCGGATGCATTGGCTATTTCATCTACTCTTTTGGTCCCCCACCCAGATTTCAAAGGAGATAGATACACAATTAAGCTGGTCTTTCATCCAAGTGTACCTAATAATGCCAATCATTGGTAGGTATTTAATAATGACAACCAAATCATTGCCTTCCTTGAGTAAAAAGATGGCTTTGAATGGCTACATTTTGAAGGCAATGAACCTCAAAAGTGTGAAACAACTCCTGAATCAAATGCAAACATAGATGAGGAGTTCTTGCAACTCAAAGGGAATAAGATTCCCAAAGGCCTAGTTTCCCTTGAGAAGCTATTTGATAAGCATGATAGATTCATCGGACAGCAGCCAATAGATTCAAGCTCATCTGAGGAGTTTGATCAAGTAAATCTAGGAACCAAGGAAGACCCTAAGATGCTGAACATTGGGAAATGTTGTACTCATAAAGAGCATTTCAAGTTCACCTCTTTACTCAACAAATACATGTATGTCCTAGCGTACTCCTATGCTGACCTGAAATCACTCTGACCTGACGAAATTTGACACAACATCCCTCTCAAGGCTGATTCAACACCTTATAGGCAAAAGTCTAGGCATTATAATCTGAAAATATTAGGTACTATTTTATTTGAGATACAAAAAATGCTAAATTCCAAGATAATCTTCCCAATCCATCATTCCACATGGGTTGCCAATATAGTGCCTATGAGAAAGAAGAATGGTGAAATTTGCCTTTGTGTGGATTTTAGAAATTTGAATCAGGCATCCTTGAAGGATAATTATCCTTTGCCAATCATGGATGAAGTGTTGCATATAGTGACGGGATCGAAGATGTTATCAATGCTAGATGGCTTCTCAAGATATAATCAAGTCAAAGTTGGTGAAGTAGACTAGCATAAGACCACTTTCACCACACCTTGGGGCACGTTTACATATAGAAGAATGCCTTTTGGATTGATAAATGTTGGAGCTACCTTCCAAAGAGTAATGGACCTTGCCTTCAAGGATGATATGGGTAAGTTCATTGTAGTTTATATTGATGACTTGATCATCTTCTCTAAGCATCACCCAAATCATGTGAGCCATTTGCAACAAGTGCTGGAGCGCTGCCGCTAGAATGGCATTTCTTTAAACCCCAAGAAGTCAATCTTTGGAGTAATAGAGGGGAAACTTATCAAACACGTTGTGTCTAAAGAAGGCATAAAGATTGACTTAGATAGAGTCAAGTCTATCCAAGAACTTTCTTTGCCCACAAGCAAGACTTATGTTCACTCTTTCTTTGAAAAGGTGAATTTCTTATGGAGGTTCATCCCCGAGTTTGCTGAGAAGACTAGGCACATTGTAAACATGATGAAGAGAAAATCCACCTTCAACTAGACTAAAGAAGGTAAGTTAGCATTTGAGGATATCAAGACTGCCATTGCCCATGCTCCAATTTTGGCTTGTCTAGACTATAGCAAAGAGTTCACCATTTACAGCTATGCTTCAGAACATACGCTTTCAGCAATTTTGGTTCAACAGAATAAAGAAGGTATGGAATCTCCCATTTCCTTCATGAGCTGTCCTCTCAAAGCTCATGAGTTGAAGTACTCAAATATGGAGAAGCACACTTATGCAGTGGTGAAGGCCGTAAAACATTTTCATTTCTACATCCTTAATTCTTGGGTTACTGCCTTAGTCCCTGACACCACAGTGAAATCTATACTGACTCAGCAGGAGTTTGGGATGAAAAGAGGCAATTGGGTTACAAAGATCCAAGAGTTCGATCTGATCATCAAGCCAACAAAGCTGGTACATAGAAAGGGGCTATGCCAACTAATTTTTGATAACAAGCCAAGAGGAACAGAGCATGAAGAACTAGAGGTGGATGACACACCAATAGTCCTCTTTGTCTCCACCACAAATGAGTGGTATTGAGGTATTGCTCATTTCCTTACTTATGGTGAATGTCCGGCTCACCTATCAAATAAAGAAAGGAGAACCATCAAGCTGAAAGCTGCTCATTTTGTCCTCTGGGACAATCGCTTATACAAGAAGAGCCTTGATGGAACGTTCCTTTGTTGTGTAGACAAGGAGAAACAAAGCTGACTTCTGAAGTCTTTCCATAATTTGGCCTATGGAGGACATTTTTCTGCCCCTATGACTACCCATAAGATCCTACGAGCTAGGTATTATTAGCCAACTCTCTTTCAAGATTCATACAAGTAGGTCAGGGGATGTGAACTGTGCCAATAGTTTATTGGAAGGCCCAAGTTAGCTGCCCTACCCCTCGAACTAGTAATCATAGAGGAGTCATTCCAATAATGGGGGATTGATTTTATTAGAGATGTAAACCCATCATCAAGTGTTGGACATGACTATGTCCTCACAGCAATAGACTACTTCACCAAATGGGTGGAAGCAGTTCCAACCAAATATGCTACTTCAGAAGTAGTATGCAATTTCCTCAAAGAAAACATCATGTCCAGGTTTGGGGTCCCAATCAAAATTTTCACTGACAATGCCACCTATTTCACTTCCCAGGAGATTGCTCAATTCTATTTCCACTACGAAATCACACTCTCCCACTCTTCTGATTACTTTCCACAAGGGAATGGACAGGCTGAATCAAGCAATAAGAATTTGGTGACTATCATCAAGAAGTTGGTGGATGATAACCAAAGGACTTGGCATAAGGAATTGGTTGATTCTCTATGGGTAGATAGAATTACACCCAAGAGGGCAATTGGTATGTCTCCCTTCCAACTTCTTTATGGTGTCAATGCTGAGATACCAATCACCTTGGAATTGCCAGCATTGAAATTGGCTAAGGCGATTGAGGATAAAATGTATAAGAGCTCACTTGAGAAGAGGATCATGTGCCTTGCTGAGTTGAATGAGCAGAGAACTATAGTGGTGGACTGAATTGCTACCCATCAAAGTCTGGTGAAGAAGCTCTTTGATCAGAAAGCAAATAATCATAATTTCCAGATTAGAGATCAAGTCCTATTGTGGGACAAGAGAAGAGAACCAAAGGGGATGCACGGAAAATTTGATTCCCTATGGAGGGGCCCTTTTACTATTCATTAGCTCAATGGTAAAAATAGTTTCTTGTTGAAGTATTAAGATGGCACTCTCCTTTCTCTACCTCATAATGGGCAACATCTGAAGCAATTCAACTCTTGAAGTATTAGATGAGTTCCCCTGTACATATGTATATTTGTGTAGTCTTTTGTTTATGTTTTGTTCTTTTATTTTCATTTTTGGAGCCTTTCTTCTTGGGTAGCACAACTCCATAGCCCAATGGCACACTTCAAGGCACTAGAGATTTTGGTTTCTACTCCCCTCAGCTGTGTTTCAAGTTTCCAACTGAAGGTAGTTCCCCAACAGGAGCTAGTTGTCTCAAAAAATGACTTCTCATTTTTGGGACAACATATAAACTATTTTGGCCCTACAAGACTAAAATTGTCCCTTCCCTTTACAAAAATTTGTTCTGAGCTTTCAAATTCCTCATTTTTCAAGCTTTTCCAGTAAAGGGATTAGCAGGTTCAAAGGTTCAACATCATCAGCAAGAACTAGGTGCATTTGTCAGAGGTTTAAAGTTCAACCATTTCAAAGGTTTCGTAGCTCTGAGCACTTAATGAGTTTCAAAGGCTTGAACTATTGAACCTTGAACCATTTTGGTTCATAGGTTCAATGGGTTCAATGATCAAGAGGTTTAACGCATTTGGTTCAAAAGGATATCAAAGGGGCTTAGCCAAATAAATGGAATGAACTGTTGAACCTTGAACCACTTCAAAGTTCAATGGTTCATGAGTTCAAAGGTTCAAAGGCTACCCTAATTAAGGAAGAAGCATGTGCAAAAGCAAGAGTCAGGCGGATGTTGCCAAGTGTCATCAGCTGAGCCCATTATACTTTATTTCAGGAAATGGTGGAAGATGCCACCTGTCCCTTAAAGAGATCGGCAGAGGCCGACAAGTGTCATCGTCTGCGAGAGCCTAACTGAGCCCTAAATATTTTTATGGTGTTGCAAAAGCCCAAGAGCGAAAAGTGCCAAGTGTCAACGATGGAATGTTTTAGTAAGAAGAGGTGGAAGATGCCACGTGTCAAAGGATGGGGCACCCTCAAATGCAAAGACATAGAATCAAAGGGAGGTGACTTCCTTCAGACATTTTATCTGAAGGAAATAAAGGGACCAACAACCCTCTGAAGAAATTGAAGCCCGAAGGCCACCTGGAAGATCTCGAATGGAAGATACCCTTGTGGGGGGAACACTTGACACACATGAAATGAACCTTTTTCAAGACCCCAAAAGGCCTGTTCCCTTCAAAAAAGGTTGAAGCATCAAAGCATAAAAAATGCTGCCAAGTGTCGCATACTGAGACACAGTTTTAAATGAAGATTCAAAGTGCAAAACTCGCCACGTGTCCCATCCCAATGCAGCAGAATCTGCCACATGTCTACATCCGTGCCCCCAGCGTTTAATAGTTTCAAATATTATTCTGATAAGATTATTTTAAAGACACAGATGATGCCACATGTCCTCACCCACGTCACATCAAGATGATAGGCTCGCGAACGTTAAATTCAGAGCAACTGGCTAGCCGTTAACCTTCAATTGAGGAAAGACCCATGAATGCCAAATTGGTTGTAATTGTTTGTTGATTTTTGTGGACTCGAAAGGTGAACCCAGATGCATCTAAAGAGCCTAAGGCTGGGACATAGAGAAGGAAGAGATGAAGAGGGAACCTCAGTAGGAGTTATTTCCAGTAGGTGAAGCAGTTCGTTGGGTAAATATTTGGGGCCTCCAAACATTGAAAATGCCGTCTATTTATCCCCTTTGAGATAAAGGTAGAATAGACAATTACACGGCTAGCAGGTGATGGAAAGAGTAATTCAGGCTAAGGAGTAGACAAAGGAGATAAACTAGCACACCACAGTTAAAGCAGCTGCCCTATTCCAGCATGACAAAATCAAGAATGCATCCAAGGCATTAATGCGCCGAATGGATCACCCCATGGGAAAAGGCACCAGGCCTCTCTCTCTGCCTCTATATAATGTAATCTTTCATATCATTAAAGGGGGGGACTTTTCATTTTTTACAAGAGTAAAACTCTACCCATTTTGAAAGAAGAAGACAGAGACTTTGAGCTCAGATTGTAATTTATTTTCATTTTATCTAAATGAGAAAGCAAGTTGATTGCAGACTTTGTGCTATTTTGGCTTGTGTAACTTTAGGAAATTGTTCTTATGTCTGTTTCCTAGAAGCATTCTTATTTATTTAATTTGACAAGTAGAACCAGTGAAAGTAATTAGTAAAATGTCTTGAAATCAACTGTGAGGAAGACTTTGCGCTTTCACATTTGCTTTCAGTCTATGTTTTTTTTTCTTTCTGTGTTGAGGATTCTGGGATGACTTTGTGCCCCCATTATCCTTTGTGATATACTCTTTGGGTAGTTGAGGTGGAAACTTTGTGTTCTATTTCATCATGTTGGTTACTGCGCCCTTTCACCATCAGTTACTTTTACTACCTGAAAGAAACTCTTACTGTTTCCTTCAAAAACGCTTTTGAAAGAAGAGAAGTGCCTTCAGTGTTTCCACCAAGATTTTTTCCTTTGTCTGTAAGCATCATCTCTGAAAGAAGAGAGATGGATGGTTTATTCTACCCCCATGTGTTATTTTCTGCTTATATATATAGTATATAGCCTCCGTATATTTAATAGGGAACCTCCCCTTGATGAGAGGAGAGATTTGTCCCATATTGATGTATTAAAACTGCACACCTAGATGACCAATCTCCCTATGCTATGGTGATAAGAACTATTTTTCTCACCAGTCAGCTGGTCGACAAAATATTCACCCAACACACAGATCTTTTCATTATAAATTCCAAATAGGATTCCTTCTCTAAGACAACATGATGTATAAACTATTTATTTTAGAGGGGAGAGTTATTATGTGTGACTTAGTGTTCATGCACATCTTTTTCCCTTATGGTTCTAATTTTCAAATTTTGTACATAATTTTCATCTTATGTCTAGTATCTTCTTTCATGGTTATAATTTTATACATAAATTTTACATTTCATGCCCATGTTTCTAGTTTAATTAAAACTTGCTAATGTACCTTGACATGAATTAAGTATATATTTATTATAAGTTGAGGACTTATGTCATGCACTGTCTAGGTATTTAAATAATTACTTTAAAAAAATTCATTTTGTTCATCAATTACATGAAAGATAAAAAGTGTTTTTGGCTAAAATTGAATAGTTCTATTGGAGTTGAACAAGTGTGAATAGGCTTTATTGAATGAGTAGTGCAAATTATAAAGCACAATAGGCAGTTTACATCAGTTCAGGTTTTAATGCGTAATAGGTTGTATTTAGTTGCAATGATGTAAGTGTTGTTCTTTTCTAGCATTTTAGAAAGAGAAACATTTAGTCAAACCAACCATGTGTAGATTATTATAAACTGTAGTGAATATGTTTTCCAATTGATGGCACGTGAGAATCCTACCAAAAAGTAAAAACTGGCCAATCCCTTACATGGTAATTAAAATAATGTTTCATTATTAAAATCCTATCCGCATGCAAAGTCTACTTTTATATACTAAAGGAATAAAAGAAGCAACAATTATCCTTTTCTCCCCCCCATAAAATAGCAAATATATATTAATAATGCTCTGCCCATGCCCCTTGAACCCATACCCAGACACACATATACATTTTGATCAAGTTTAAACAATGTTTTTGGTTAATCAATGTGCACTATAAGCATAAAATAAAAAGAATATGCAGAGATATAGTGGCTTACGTAGTCTCAGGGTTCATTCCTACTCTTAGTGGCTTAGGTAGTCTCAAGGTTCTATGTGATAGTTATGGGTTTTGTGTGTATAATATTGATTGAATAGATAATTTAGAAGGGGAAAAACATAACATATACAAGAAGCTAAAATTTAAGGTTTAACTGTAAGGAATCCATTCACCATTGATTTTCAAAAATAAGCTAAGCTTTCTTTTTTATTTTTTAAAAGAAAGAAGTCAGGGCAAGAGACTCCTCTAAGCCCATTTGGAGGAAATTGGGCAGAGGCAAATAATTTTTATACTCGGCTCATCCTTTGATATGCCAGGAAATACTCCTTGTATGGATTGATGTTTTTTTGGCATTCTATAATTTTACAATTTACAAAATTTTGCATAATTTCTTTACATTTAAACATATTAAATTCTTTTTTAGATCCGTAGAGACTTGGTGCATGGTGCCCTTGTTATGTTTGTTTTCAATTTTATTTCTCTATTTGGCATTCATATTTAGTTGTTTTATTTGTCTTTTAGTTAGTTATGTTTATTTTCATTAGATTCATTTTGAGTTGAAATAGATATCAAAAGATTATAGACAATTGATTAGAAGAGAATTAAAAGGAGTAGAAATATTTCTTTCAAGAGACTATCTGATTTATAGGCTTCCTCTATTAGATAAGTTAAATTACATAGTCCTAATCTGATTTATTATTTGATATTCAAATGATATTTAATTTCTAAATATTAATTGAGCATTGCAACATTTGACTTGCTCCTTTTTTCTAAAACATTAAAAAAACCTCTTTTGTGCATCTTTGGAATCAAGTTTATTCCTAAAACCCATACTATTAGATTGATACGATTCCACCTTAACCTTAATGATAGGCAAAAGGGTTAGTTTATTGACGTGAAATTTTTCACCGTCAACAAATTTGATGACTCTGTTAGAGAAAATCTTCATAAAAGTCTTATTGTTTTCTATTTTATCTTTTTGTCGATGACTATTGGAGGTCTAACTCCAATCATTCAACCTTTGATTGATATTGTTGATGATCAAGTTGATGTTGATTTCAATCTAACTCATTTTGTAGGTATAATAGACCTTACAATTTACCTCGAATCATTGAATCCATAAATGAGGAAGAAGTAGAAATCAGTGAGATTACGGCAAGTATTTCATGTGAAACATAATTCCATATTCAAGAAACTAACTAACAAATTAGATAAGAGAGAGAACAAATCTTGCTTACCAATCCTCAACCTAGAATTCATTTTCTTTCTAATTCTTTTCATTGTGAAGATAATATTTTTCCTATTGGCCCTAATACAACTTTAGAGTTTAACTAGTATGATCAAATAATAGAATTTACTAAAAATTCTAATGGAAGAACAACCACCATAGCTCCAACAGGTACAACAAAGAGTTTGAGACCTGATTTCAAGGGTTTAAAATAATAGGAATCAAACTAAGGTGACTAATAATAAAGTAGATTATGATGATGAAGTTTCCAAACCTTTAGTGAATCCTTGGATTCGTGGAAATCCTATTAATCTTGGTGCTTGTCCATGTATGCTTCCTTCATTAAAAGGTCTTAATATTTCTAAGTTTTATGGAAGCCCTAATGAATATTGAGAAGATAATTTGGATGCATTCAAATTAATTTGTGTTACTTTAGGTATTATGAATGAAAAATTTTCACTTAGAGTTTTTTTTTCAAATATTATAAGGCAAAGCTTATAAAGTTTGTATTAATCTTTCTTCTATTGTTATTAGTACTTGGAATGATATTGAGGAATGGTTGAAACTTTGTTTTGGCAAACCTAAATAAGATTTAAATTTGGTTAAGGATTTCGTTAACAAGTTTATAAATATAGATGAAATAATTTATTGACTCATAAATAGATTCACAAGGCTAAAATAAAAGATCTCACATGAGGTTATACCCTCAAAAATATTGTCCAAACTATATTTCTTCAAATTTTTCCATTTAAAGTATAAAATAACTTTAGAAGATAAAGATATTGTGGATTATGATGAAACTGTAAGTTTTTGCATTGAGTATGAAAAGAAATTAGAATGCATTGGTTTTAAAGTTTAAATTCTGATAATGCAAAAAAAATTAAAAGTCATTCATAGTCTTAACAATGAGCTTGTCATCATGAAAATACAATTTGATGGTACGCCATCTTTGTTAGGTAAATCTTCCCTTCAAAAGGATAGAATTGAATAAAATGTTCATTATTATAATGTTTGTAAACTAGATCCTAATCAAAGTATTTGTATAGCTGTGAAAAAATTTAAAAGATAAATTCAAGGAAAAGATAGTATTTTGATTGATCTTGTTGATAATATAAACATGTACAGATTTGATGAATCAATTGCTGATGTCAAAATTACAAGTGTTCATACTATTGAGATATAAGATGAAAAAATTATTCTAAAGATAATTTAAATATAATGAACAATCATTCTTCTTCTAATTTTTTTGATAAAGGCAAAGGTACGTAGAATAATACTACATATGATAATGTTGTAATTAATTCTCAACAAAATAATCCTTTATCAACTAGTTTTAATACTCCTCAATGTCTCCTTATAAGTCTAAGAACTATACATGTATACATCATCCAGATATTGGTGTTTATAATATTATAGATGATTTGGCTACTATTAAAGTAGGATTTTCATTATTATAGGTTGTTGGTTTACCGAGACAACTGGACAAAATTAATGATGCCATTAAAAATCTAAATTCTAAGGATCTATTAAGATTTCAAAAAGAAATAAAAAATAATGCATAATCTCAGTCCATTATTTTTGCCTAGATATATGATACCCCTACTGATTACATACCTCATTTTTATGTATCAATTAAAAATTTTAATAAGGCTATCCATAATTATATTCTAGATATCAATGCTTCTAAGAATATAATGTCTAAATTTATTGTTGATCAATTGACTATTTCTTATTAAACTAATAACATGAAACTTATAGGTTTTGATTCATGACAAACTAAGAACTGAGATAAGTTTCATGATCTCGTTATCAAAATTACATCAAATGAAAGAATTAAGTGCATGATTAATGTTTAAGTTTTAGATATTCCTAGTAAGTATAAATATTTTGGTCTTATCTATTGATGATTCTTTAAATGTTAAACCTCATTTTTGATCCATCAAAGTTGTTGATTTATATAAAAATTTGAATTTGGACATGATATAATTCTATGGTTGAAACTTGGAATTCAAATTATTGATTATCAACTATTGCATGAATACATTATTTAAAATTTCCCTACTGAGTAGTAGAACCTTTGTTCTTTGACTTATCCTGATTACACTCATGAGCATAACAGTCACTTCCACAAATGAATCAACTACCAGGTGGTCCTTTCCTATCAACTTGTTGGTTTCCCTTGAAACCACCTTTGAAACCATTGCTCGATTTCTTATTGCCTGGTCCATTGTTGAATCAAGCATTCTAATTTTTAAACTGATTCTTGGAGTCTCCACTCCTCTGCTTCTAGTTCTTATTTTTAAAAGTTAGTTTAGAACTTCCAAAAAAAAATTTAAACTTATCTCTAGCCTAAGCAAGAGATTTTAACTTTTGTTCATGCTTGATTACCTTATCAAAGACCTAACCCATGGTAGATCGTCTATGAACGTCCACCTCTCCACCAATCTAGGGTTTCAACCCCATGATGAACTTCTTAATACTGAACCTCTCATCTTCTTGGTACTGAGGTACATACTTCAAAAGTTCAGTGAATTATTCCCAATGCTCATTCATTGATAGCTATCCTTGTTTTACATTCTATAAATATATAAGCTTCTAGTCAAAGTATAATTGTGGAAGCCATTATGATTTGAAAAATGTCATAAACTACTCCCATGTAGTGGTGGTCGAGGTAAGATTCATTTCTAACTTATTGTCGGACCACCATATAGCTACTTCACCATCCAATAGGTAAGCTCCCCAAATTGAATTAGTGACCTTAGAGTAGTTTTGAATCTTTAAATACTTCTCTATCTTAGTCAACCATGCTTCAACTCTGTCACCCAAAATAGTTTCATTGAACTTAGGTGGGTTCACATTTTTCATATCTTTGGCCAATTCTACAACTACCTAAGCTCTCACATCTTGAGGGTTTTCTTGTTTAGGTAGATGTTCTTTAGGTACATCTTGGTGTACTTCTATTTCATGGTCATGAAATTCCTATTCTAGGGCTAAATTTTGATCCCTAGTTTCATTCATGACTGCAAAAATCTTATCCAACTTTGTTGCATGCTCCACGGTAAATCGATTAGGAACAAATTGAAGGTTATTGTCATTGACATTTGAAGGACCCTCTCTAGATACTCTAGATTTCACCATTATCTTTTTTGATAAATACAAGGATATAAAAATGTTAGTGGACTCATTAGGTCCAAGAGTTTGATTTGTAGCTCTGATACCACATGTAATATCCCCATTCAGATCTACCAATAATAAGGTGTTTTTTTTTTTAATTTAATCAATGTATTATTTCATTAGATTTCATCATGAGAATATAATTATTGATCCTAATAAAACACTTTAAGTATGTAAACTTTAAAATAAATATGTGACATCTATCCATCACTGATCACTATCATCAAATGAAACACAACATAATTGAATATAAAAAGTAATTACAGATGTCCACCCATGGTTGGTAAAAACATATAGCCACTGTTATCGATGTATAATAAGTAAATAATTACATTTCATCAGGAATAATGTCTCAATAATAATAAATAAAATACAAAATACAAGATACAAGATATAATATATAAGGCTCTATGGGACATGAGTTCCTGAACTCGGTATCTATAGCAATCTCAAGTGTAGTCTCCAAATAAGTACTATTATGGGGTGGGAGAGCATCATTCAAATAATTTTCCACACCAACCATAATAATAAATCCCCTACACAATATCTCATTAGGTAATGACCCTCCTTTCATGGATGAGTAGATAGTGATGGTGCAAGAATCCAAAAAGATAAGCTAGTACCCGTGTGCTATATGATTTCTAAGAACATGAAATGTATCATAAAAAAATACATTCTAACATGATATTACACAAACATATAAATCACACATATGAAATGATAATTTCTAAATAATATCACTTTGGTCAAAGTTTTCAATAGTTATTTATCTCTAAGATCAGTAAAATTCATACACACCACTTGATCGAATAACCTTTATCTAGTATTGGTGATGTTGGTAAACTAGTGAATTTTATCTCGCTACTTACTTAGTACTAGAAATACAAGATTTGAATAAAATTATTATAACCAATATATTCATATAAATTACTTCCTATTAGCAGGCTTAAAACATGCTAAACATAAGAATAATTGAAATGCATACATTTAGTCTCTCAAATGTATTAATGAATCTTCATTATATTACTGATCACATAAATAATAAGCATAACAAGTATAGTTCATATCAACTAGGTATAATCTATATTTAGGCTATTTATTATAATTTTTGTAAGTAGATTTAAAAACATAGTACAATCTATGGTAAGCAATAATATCACAGTCCCCATTTTCATATACACACTACTCAATTTTATATAACTAGCCATAATAAAGAAAGTCATAATTCTCACAAAAACATAGTATTTCATTGAAATAACTTATTATATTTTTAGTAGGCTGTATGAATATATAAATTATGTTAGAAATGTGTTATGGTCTAGAAGGCTCTCAAGTAGTGTGTTGTCTTTATGAACAAGTCATCGTCCTTAACAATCAAAACTTCTACTTTTCCAAATCTATTATACGATTGATATATTGCATCTCATGTTTTATAGAAGAGATAACTAATGATGATGTATGAAATTATTATCTCTTTATTTTATTACAATTTGACATCTCATTTCCATATAATCAGTTCATAAATAGAGTCTTAGATTTGGCCTAATTATGGGTAAGTCCAATCAACTCATGAAGGGGATCCTAGGTCTGCCTACTTGTGGATAAATCCATCCATCTCATAAGAATCCCATTATTATGTTCTTTCATCATATTTATATGGCCTATTTAATGGTTTTTTTACCCTTCTAAGGACAACTTTACAATGAAAGGGCTCATTATACTCCATTCATACTTGTGTGCATAATTTCAAACCATAAATGAAATGTATAAGTCAAAATTAAATAATGTATCCTTATTTATGGATCTAATAATGTTAATCAAATACCAATCTAATCCTAATAATGTACATGTATAGGATCATGGATATAGATTTCATATAAATATACAGTGTGTAAGCAAAGAGTTACGGACTTATTTCCACACAAATATGTTTGTGTCGTCTGAGTCATAAAGATATCTTAGGTAACATATATCTCCACTTATACCTTGATATAAAGATACGGATGGCCTCGATATGTATCAATATAGACCATGAATAATCTTTAACTAAGATATCAAGCATGAATAAGCTCGATATATGTATCCATAGAGCTTGATATGTTATGGTAGACATCAACTCGATATATTTACGTTATCTTAACTAATAATTATGATAAAATACTACATAATAACATTAATTATTTCCACATATTCTTTATTACTCGTATAATGCTCATATACATCTATGCCATTCTATATGATAGATTAACTATATGAATAATATCATAATACTCAGTTACTAGTAGTGATATATGCAAGAAATAACTGTAGATTTATATAGACATCAATTGATAAAGTATTAGATTAAATGAATAGTATCACTATATCAATCATGTAGCATATGATACTAATACTACTCCTATTACTAATACTCTATTCAGTTACTAATCATTCCCTGTTCATTTACTCAAATCACTATTTTTAGATATTTTTATATATTTCACGTTATATGTTTCACTGCTTATATTTATATAATATTTTAACATATACATGTAGTTCACTATATACTTTATAGTTTATTATCTATATATTATTATCAATGTATACCTAATTTATATCATCATATACCATATACATGTGACATACACCCAATTTAAAATTGAGCTATACTTAGGGTTTATGTTTTCATATATTGATTAATAATAATCTCAATTCTTTCTTACACATATCTTTATTTTAAATATATATGCTCAATTTTTTAACATAATTACTTACACAGTCTTTACATTATCAAGATTTGATATATACAAAAATTTATAGATTTCACAATTAAACAATGACGCCTACTTGGCAAAAGTTTGAGATGGTATGATCAAGATATCTTCCGTCCTTTCTTCAATGCTCTATTTTGCCCTTTTTCTCTCCACTTGTGCCCCTTCTTCTCTCTCCTTTCTTCCCCAATTTGTGTTCACCTTCTCCATTTTTTTGTTCTCTCTTTTTATGCCACATCGCTCTTCCTTTTTCTTTTTTTTCTTTTAATTGAATGACTAAAATCTTTTTTTATATTTTTCTATTTTTCTAAATAATTTCCATTATTTTCTTTTGTGTTTTTCTAAAACTCAATAAGCTGCTAATTGTTCTACTTTTCTCAAATTCACCTTAAAGCAAAACTAAATATCTTTGTTTTATTCTATTTATAGCATTATCATCATAAAATACAATTCTTTTGTTTATTTTATTTATTTTACTCCTTATAAGACACTTTATTCTAATTTTCCAAAACATGAAAGAAAAAAATCTTCTATCTTTTTCCAAACATTAATTATTGTTTTTATTCATTTTATTTTTTAATTATAAAAATCAATATATTTGTTAATTATAATTAGCACTTTGAATATCATCATGACTTAATGATAATATGATAAATATAAAGTTAAAATGGTAAATCACATAAGATTAATCTCACATAAGTATTAAACTAAACTAACACACAACTAATCATTCATAAACAATTATCTAAATGTAGATAACATAAAGAACATACTAATGCTAACCATTCAAATAATACATATAACATGTACTATCTAATGTGGTGTGTGTATGGGTTCTATCCATTCCTTTATCATCCCTCAATATCTCCCTATATGCCACCCTCTCTGATGATGTCTTTTCTTCATCATGTTCTGAGGGATAAATCTCTCATGCATCAAACTCATGACAAGAAGGTAGTTAATCTGTAACATTGTGACATATATAAGATAAAATAATATTGTAACAAAAATCAATTTAACGTAATGTAAACAATATACCATATAGATAAACTCATAGCAATTCAACCATGTAATCAAAATAACATTCAACTATCCCATAACATCATATGACTTACAACTTAGTAAAATAATAATCAAATCAAATTATTAACCATAAAAATTCATTAATATCAAGAAACATTTTCTTAGTGAGAAATCAAGATGTAACATCCCTCCCTCTTAAAGCTGGTCATTGTCTCGATAACACTTATTCAAATATTAATTTCGAGTTAAAAACATTATTCAACAAGAAAGTAACATAGCATGAAGTATCAAATCAAGCAAATAAATATGGAAATATTATATAACTCATCATAGTCCTTCCAAGTATCACTATCCTCAAAGTATTGGTCCCATAAGACCTTACATCATGACATCTCTCTATTATGTAAATAAAGTTTACAAGTGTTAATTATTCTGATTGGTTCTACCATGACTACCCAAAGATCCAAAACCTATAAAGCATTTCAATCCAACACATGTGAAGGATTAACTATATACTTTTTAAGATAAGATACATGGAATACATTTTGAAATAGAGCTAAGGCTAGTGGTAATTCAAGCTTATATGCTACATAATTGACCACTTCTACAACCTCAAAGTGTCCCACATATCTCAATAAAAAATTTGCTGACTTCTTGAATTTAATCGAGCTCTTTCATGGTTTAACCTACAAGAACCCTTTATCACATACTAAAAATTACTTGTTTATTCTCTTCAAATTAGCATAATTCTTTTGTATATCATTGGTCTCAATCAATCTTTGACTGATTGATCTAACTTGATCTTCCATTTTAGAAAACATCTTAGGTCCAAAGACTACCAAGTCTTCCAACATGTCCCAACTTATTGGTGTCCTACACCTTCCATACAGTGCTTCAAATGGTGTCATCTTCAAAGTTGATTGGTATGATTTATTGTAAGCAACCTCAACTAGTGAAAGATAATCTTCTTACTTGTACTATTGATTCATACAGTACATACGATAAAGATCCTCTAAAACGTGATTAACTCGATTAGTCTATCCATCAATCTCTAGGTGATATGTAGTATTGAAGTTTAGTTGCATACCTAAAGCAAAATTTAGAGTTATCCAAAACCTATAAGTCATATTCAAATTATGATTCAAAATAATTTTCTCTATAAATCCATGCAACTGATACACTTCCTTTATGAATCTCTTCGTAAGTGTAGATACATCATCTGTCAAATTCCCTGATATAAAATGAGGCACCTTGGTTAGTTTATCAACTACAACTAAGATCATATCATGATTATTTTATAACAATTGTAACCATTGGACAAAGTCTATATTGATCACCTGCCACTTCCATTCCAGTATATCATGTGGATATAACAATCTAGTCATATGCACATGTTCAGCGTTCACTTGTTTACATTCTGGACAATGTGACACAAAGTTTACTACATCTTTCTTAATTTCCTTCCAAAAATAAAGTGGTCTAAGCTCTATCAAGAGCTTTCTTACTCCTTGATGTCTTGAATATGGAGCATTGTGCAATTCTTATAGCATTGTGCTCAATAGATTCTCTTGATCTGGTACATACATCTTTCCATTATATCACAAAAGACTATCATTCTCTAATCTGAATCCTTTATACCTAGGATTCTAAGCATTCTTAGATAATGCTTTCCTAACATGATCACATAATTCATCTCTTGACAAAAATTTGACCGCTCAATCCTTGAAGGTACTCCTGATAATAGGCATGGTTGTTATGTACCTCTTACAACTTAGGGAATTAGCTACTCTATTTCCCTTGCCTTTGATATAGTTGATATCGAAGTCAAAATCAAAAAATAACTCTAGTTGGCATCTCTGATAAGCATTTAGATTCGGTTGGGTGAACATGTACTTGAGTCCTAAGTTGTCAGTCTTGAGTTCAAATGGTTTTCCTAACAAATAATGCCTCCAAACTTGTAAATCATGCACAATTTTTACAAGTTTTAGGTTTTGAAGGGCATATTTCACATCATAAGGCTTTAGTTTCCTTGAGTCATACACTACCATTGGCACCATCCTGCATAAGAACTCTACTAGTCCATTCTCAGATGCATTTGTGATCACTAAAAATTAACCATTAAGGTTAGGAACTCATAGCACTAGTGCTAAAGTAAGCCTTCATTTCAATTCTATAAAAGCTACTTCACACTTATCTAGCCATTTAAAACTTTGGTTCTTACGTTACAGAGAGGTAATCAGATTAGTTATCATAGAAAAAATTGGGACATATTCTTATAATAGTCCACTAATTCTATGAAACTTCTTACTTCGTGCACATTCTTTGGTGTTGGCCAGTCCATATGGCTCTTATCTTTTTCAGATCTTCTAAAATATCATTCATAGAGATAATATGTCCTAAATATTGCACTCTC
The DNA here is from genome assembly GCA_037957365.1 of Torreya grandis. Taxonomy (NCBI): domain Eukaryota; kingdom Viridiplantae; phylum Streptophyta; class Pinopsida; order Cupressales; family Taxaceae; genus Torreya; species Torreya grandis. The sequence goes on from JARHVA010003231.1 coordinate 1,121,583, forward strand.
TCCTCAAAAAATGTGTACTTAGATAATTTGTTATACAACTTATGCTTCTGCAACTGTTACATAATCAGTTCTAAATGGTGAAGATGTTCCTCTTCATTCTTAGAGTATATAAAAATGTCATCAAAAAATACCAAAACAAAATGATCTAAATAATCTCTAAACACATTGTTCATAAGATTCATGAATGCTACCGGAGCATTTGTCAACCCAAATAGTAACACTATGAACTCATAGTGCCCATATCAAATTCTAAACATTGTCTTTGGAATATCATCATCCCTTGTCCTCAATTAATGGTATCCTACTCTAAGATCAATCTTAGAAAATATTATTTCCCCTCGCATATGATCAAAAATATCATCTATATGAGTTATCGAATACCTTTTTTTTATAGTTGTCTTATTCAACATTCTATAGTCTATGAAAAGCTTAAGAGTACCATCCTTATTCTTGACAAAGATAACTGATGCACCTCATGGTGATACACTTGGTCTAATCAACCCCTTTGACAATAATTCCTAGAGTTGAGCCTTTAATTCAATAAATTCAGTGGTTGTCATCCTGTATAGTACCTTAGAGTATGGTTTTGATCCAGATATGACATCAATAGAGAAATTAAACTCACATTTAGGAGGTAATCCTGGTAATTCCTTCGAAAACACACCATGCAAATTCTAAAGGAATGGATAATCTTCAAGGGATGGTTCCTTATATTCCTCCATTTCATTTATCTTGATGATAAATGTTTGGCATCGCCCTCTTAAGTTGCATAGCAAAAATTTTCCATATCTTCAACTATCTTTTCTCACCTTGAATTTGTGTCTAATTTCCAAAACCATCCAGACACTCAACCTTCTTTAGGTAGTAGTCAATCTTGGCCTTATGCTTCAAAATCTATTTGACTCCTAGGATAACATCATATTACCCTATTGGTACCACATAAAGATCCACTACTATTATGAATTTGGGCAAACTAATCTTTGCTTCAACTAAACACTTATCAACTTTGATTTTTGAATCATTCCCATATATGTAACGATCATGCATTTACCATTATTCTAGCTCTTCTAGATAAATTATTTATAATTTTAGGAGATATAAAACATTTTATATCCCTTGTATCTATAAAAATAAAAATTGGATATTCAAACAAAATACTTGACAGGTATATGGGTGAATCTTGGAATCCAACATGTCGATTATCAACTATCACATGAATATGTTGCTAAAAGTTTCCCTACTAAGGAACCTTTATTCTTTGACTTATCTTGGGTACACTCACGAGCATAATGGTCACTTCTAAAAATGAAGCAACTAATAGGTGGTCCTTTCTTGTCAGCTTATTGATTTCTCTTGAATACATTGTTCAATTTCTTGTTGCTTGATCCATTGTTGAATCTAGCATTCTGATTTTTGAATTGACTCTTAGAGTCTCTGCTCTTCTGCTTCTAGTTCTTCTTTTTGAAATTTGGAATAGAACTTCCAAACTTTTTCTTAAACATGACCCTAGCTTGAGTAAGAGATTTTAACTTTTGTTCTTGTTTGACTACCTTCTCAAAGACTTGGTCTATGGTTGATGGTCCATGAATGTCTATATCTCTGTTAATCTGAGGTTTCAATCCCATGATGAACTTCCTAATCCTAAACCTCTCATATGCTTGATAATAAGGTGCATACTTTAGAAGTTTGTTGAAATGTTCTTAGTATTCATTCATTGATAGGTCTTCTTGCTTTAGATTCTAAAAATTTGTAAGCTTCTGGTCAAAGTATAACTATGGAAGCCATCATGATCTAAACAATATCACAAACTACTTCCATGTAGTGGTGGTCGAGTTAAAATTCATTTCTAACTTCTTATTGGCCTATCACGTAGTTGCTTCACCAGCCAATAGGTAAGCTCCCCAAATTATTTTAGTAACCTCAGAGTAGTTTCAAATCTTGAAATACTTCTCCATCTCCATTAACCATGCTTCAATTCTATCATCCAAAATATTTCTATCAAACTTAGGTGGGCTCACCTTTCTTATTTCTCTATCCAATTCGATAGTTACCTGAGCTCTCATATCTTAAGGGTTTTCTTGCTTAGTAGGATGCTTTTTAGGTACATCTTTGTGTACTTCCTTTTCATAGACATGAACTTCCTACTCTAGGACTAAAATTTGATCCCTGGTTTCATTCATGGCTTTGAGAATCTGATCCAACTTTGCTAATTGCTCAACAGTATATCTATTGGGATCAAATGGAGGGTTACTATCATTGACATTTGAAGGACCCTCTTGGGATACTCTAGCTTTCACCAATCTCTTTTTTTGGTAAACAAAAGGATATGAAAATGTTAGTGGACTCATTAGGTCATAGAGTTTGAGTCGTAGCTCTTATACCACATATAACATCCCCACTAGGATTTACTTAGATATATATGATTATTTTTCAAATTTCATCAATGCATTCTTTAATTATAATTCACCATGAGAATTTAATTAGTGATCTAGATAAAACATTCTTATTATGCCAACTATAAAATAAACATGTAACATCTACCTGTTACATATCACTAGCATTATATAAAACAAAACATAGCTAAATATAGAAAGTAATTACAGATGTCCAGCCATGGCTAGTACAAACATACAGTCACTATTATCAATGTACAATAAGTTAATAATTATATTTTATCATGTATATTATTTCAAATAACAATAATATAATACAAGATACATGGCTCCACAGAGTCTAAGTTCTTGAACTCCTGTATTTATGACAATCTCAAGTGTAGTCTCCAAATAAGTACTATTGTGGGGAGGGAGAGCATCATCCGAGGGCTTTTCCATGTCAATCATGGACCATCGATCTCCATAATACTCCATCAATGAATGACCCTCCCTTCATAAATGAATATATAGTGATGGCACAAGAATCTAGAGAGACAAGCTAGTACCTATGTGTTGTATGCTTTCTAAAAATATGAAGTGTACCATAAAAAAATTCATTCTAACATGATATTGCAAAAACATGTAAATCATACATATGAAATGACAATGTCTAACTAACATTACTTTGGCTAAAGTTTTCAATGGTTGTTGATCTCTAGGATCAATAAAATTCATACACACCACTTGATCAGATTACCTTCATCTGGTATCGGTGATGCTAGTAAGCTAGTAAAATTTATCTCACTACTTACTTAGTATTAGCAATGTGATATTTAGTTAATATAATTATAACCAATAAATTCATACAAATTACTTCTTACTAGCAGGGATAAAACATGCTAAACATAGGAATAATCAAAATGCATGCATTTAATCTATCAAACATATGAATGAATCTCCACTATATTACTTATCATATAAATAATAAGCATAATGCGTACAATTCATATCAACTGGGTATAATCTATATTTAGACTGCATATTATTATTTATGTAAGTAGATTTAAATACATATTACATTCTATGACAAGTAATAGTATCACAATCTACCATTTTCATGTACACACTCCTCAATTTTAACAACCAATCATAATAAAAAATATCTTAATTCTCACCAAAATATAGTCTTTCATTTAAACAAATTATTATATTTTTAGGAGGATGTATGCATATATAAACAGTGTTAGAAATATGTTATGTTCTAGAAGGCTCTCAAGTAATGTGTTGTCTTTATGAATAAGTCATCGTCCTTAACAATCAAAAATTTTGTTTTTCCAAATCTATTATAGTGTTGATATATTGCATCTCATGTGCTATAGAAGAGAGAATTAATGATGATGTGTGCAATGACTATCTCTTTATTCTATTACAATTTGACATCTCATTTCCATATAATCAATTCAAAAATAGAGTCTTATATTTGGCCTGATTGTGGGTAAGTCCAATAAACTCGTGAAGAGGATCCTAAATCGGCCTATTTGTGGATAAATCCATCCATATCATGAGAATGCCACTATTATGTTATTTCATCAAATTTATATGGCCTAATTAATGGTTGTTTAACCCTTATAAGGACAACTTTACAATGAAAGGGCATGCTATACTCCAACCATACTTTCAGGCATAATTTCAAATTGTAAATGAAACATATAAGTCAAAATTAAATAATTTATGCATCTTTATGGATCCAATAATGTTAATCAAATACCAATCTAATACTGATAACATACATGTATAGGAGCATGGATATAGCTTTCATATAAATATACAGTGTGTAACCATAGAATTACAGACATATTTGTACATGAATATGTTTGTGCCATCTGAGTCATAAAGATATCTTAGGTAACCACCTATACCTTGATATAAAGATATTGATGGCCTTGATCAGTAGCCATATCGAGAATGAATAAGCTTTAACTAATATATCAAGCATGAATAAGCTTTAAATAAGATATTGAGCATGAATAAGCTCAAAATCTATATCCACCAAAACATGATATGTTATGGTACACATCAGCTCGATATCTTTACATTATCTTAACTAATGCTTATGATAAAATACTACATAATAACATGACTTATTTCCATATATTCTTTATGACTCATATAATGCTCCTATTCATTTGCATCATTCTATATAATAGGATCAGCTATATGAATAGTATCATAATACTCAGTTACTAATAGTGATCTGCATAAGAAAGAACTACATATTTATATAGAAAATGATTGATATAGAGTATTAGAGTAAATTAATAGTATCACTATGTCAATCATGTAGCATATGATACTAATACTATTCCTGTTACTAATACTCTATTCATTTACTAATCGTTCCTTATTCATTTACTCAAATCAGTATTTTTAGATATTTTTATGTCACTGTATATGTTTCATTGCTTATATTTATATATTATTTTAACATATACATGCAGTTCACTATATACCTTCCAAATCACTATATATATTTATATCATTGTATACCTACTATATATCATTATATACCATATACACGCTACATACACCTAGTCTGCAATTTAACTATTCTCATGTTTTATATTTTCATGGATTGATTAATATTAATCATAGTTCTTTCTTACATATATCATTGTTTTAAATTCTTTTTCTCATTTTTGTAACATAATTACTTACAGAATATTTACATTATCAAAATTTGATATACACAAAAATGTCCAAATTTCGTAATTAAATAATGGTGCCTACCTGGTAAAAGATTGAGATGGTACGATCAAAATATATTTGTCCTTACTTTGACGCTCCATTCTACCCTCTTTCTCTCCACTTGTTCCCCTTCTCTCTCCCTTCTTCCCCAATTCATGTTCACCTTCTCCCTTTTTCAGTTTTCCTCTCCTTTTCTGTTGTGCCACTCTTTTTTTTTCTTTTTTCCTTTTATTGAATGACTTAAAGGTTTTAACTATTTTTGTGTTTTTTCTTTTAATGCAGAAGCTCATCATTTTTTAAATATTCATTGCTTTATAGTTTTAATTTCTAATTATAATGCAATAAAATTATTTTATTAATTTTTTAATTAACCTGTTAGAGATTGACACATTTAGTTATTTTAGAATTATATTATATTTTTTATAGACATAGTATTAATATCGCCTCCATAAAGTATTGTGCTAGATTGGATATCTTTAATTCTAGCTCTAATATATAGTATTAGTTTTCAAAAACATATATTATTGATTATATATTTCTAATAATTACATTTCATATCACATGTAGTTATTTCAGAGTTTATGCTAAAACCAGGATTAGTATGATTACAGGATTAGCATTATACTAAGTAAGCTAGTGATTACTATGTTCTTTAAGGACATAATACACATCTATACTAATTTGAAATACATGTCTTTTGTTACCCTCATATATTAAGGTATATATTGATACTCCCAAATATCATATGATAACAAGCTAATGTTAAAAAACATTGCAAAAACATTATGGTTAGTCTATATACCATAGTTGATCCAAAAATATGAAGTCTTGGTTGAAGAATATTTCAAGAACACACAAATAATAATTCTATCTTTGAGAAGAGATGTTTTATTGCTCAAAATTGTAGATACAACATATGCCTATCTCTGGGAAGAGATGTTTGTTTTCCTTTCTAGGCTACATATTTATTTATACCTATTTTTTAAGGCAAGAAGAGGATGTGAAAGGTCACCAATCTCAAGGGAGATGAAATGGTTTGACTTCCATGAATTACAACAACACAAAATTCGAGAAATTACTATTTTTAGAAACTATTTTTAGATTGCACTGCTAAAATTAAAATTTGGGGCACTTCTATTTGGTTTTTGAGGATCAAAACCCACCAACTAGAGTTCCATGTCATCTCATGGCATTCCCCTCATTCTTAGCTTTCCAACGGTTCAAATGGAGAGTCAAATAGAGCTATGGTGAAAAATTTATGGCTCCTGAAAGTTTTGCCACCAATTGGGGTAGGACCGTCGCCCGAATTGTTGCCTGAAGTGTTGCCCGGATCATTGCCTAAAGTGTTATTCAGATTAATTGTAACCTGATATTATTCACACAAATTTATGTTCTTGAAAACATTGATAATCATGACATAATCATATAGTAACATTACATATTTAAACCTACATATAATATCCACAATGCAATCACACGTGATTTATTCCACATACAAGACTGAACTAACACACACATATAATTGTCTAAATGTAGATAACATAATAAATGTACTAATGCTAACCATTAAAACTATGCATATAATATGTACTAGCTAACATGGTGTGTGCATGTATTCTAGTTATTCCTCTGCCATCCCCCAACACCTCCATCTACACCACCCTCCCTAATGATGGTCTCCCTCCATCATGTTATGAGGGATGAATCTCTCCTACATCAAACTCATGACAAGATGGTAGTTAGTCCATAGCATCATGACATATATATCATAAAATATTGTTGTAACAAAAATTGACATAATCATAACGTAAAGAATATACCATACAACTAAACTCATAGCAATGCAACTATGTAATCAAAATAATATTTGACTGTATCATAACATCATATGACTTACATCTTAGTCAAAAAATAATCAAATCAAATTATCAACCATAAAAATCCATAGATATCAAGTAATATTTGCTTAATGATAAATCAGGATGTAACATCCTTCTCCTTTAAAGTTGGTTATCATCTCGATGACACTTATTCAAACATTAATTCTAAATTAAAAACATTATTCATCAGAAAAGTGACAGTATGAAGCAATAAATTAAGTAAACAAATATGGAAATCACTTGTAAAACTCATTGTAGTCCTCGTTAGTAGCACTATTCTCAGATTGCCCATAAGACTTTGCATTATGATAGCTCTCTATTATACAAATGGATTTTGTGCATGTCAATTACTCTAATTGGTTCTACTATGACCACCCTAGTATCCAAAACCTGCAAAGCATTCTAATCCAACACATGTGAAGGACAAACTATATACTTTTTAAGATAAGAAACATAGAAGATCTTATGCAATAAAGTTAGGGGTGGTGGTAATACAAGCCTATATGATATAGGATTGACCACTTCTAAAACTTTGAAGCGTCCCACATATCTCGGTGAAAGTTTCACTGACTTCCCTAATTTAATAGAGCTCTTATGCGGCTTAACCCACAAGAACACTTTATAACCTATGAAAAATTATCTATCTATTCTATTTAGATCAACATAACTCTTCTACTTATCATTGGCCTTAGTGAATCTTTCCCTGATTGATCTAACTTGGTCTTCTATTTCTGAAATTATATCAGGTCAAAAGACTACCTTATCTTCCAACATGTCCCAACTAATTGGTGTTCTACACCTTCTTCCATACAATGCTTCAAATAGTGTCATCTTTAAAGTTGATTGGTATGAGTTATTGTAATCAAATTCAAACAATAAAATATAATCTTCCCACTTGTATTGTTGATCCATGTAGTACATATAACAAAGATCCACTAACCCTTGATTAACTCGCTCAGTTTTTCCATCAATCTTTGGATGATATGTAGTGCTAAATTATAGTTACGTACCTAAAGTTGAATTCAGAGTTACCCAAAACCTATAAGTCATCTTTAGATCCTGATCCAAAATGATCTTCTCTATAAATCCATGCAATAAATACACTTCTTTTATGAACCTCTTCGCAAGTGTTGGTGCATCATCTGTCAAATTGCCTGGTATAAAATGAGCTACCTCGATTAATGTTGAAAAAATTTGACCCAAAGTAAAATTTGGCTAAACCCCTACTATTTTTAACTTTTAATAAGATTCCCGTGTGTCTTATAAGGTGTTATGTTGGTCTATTGTCTTACTCATCCTCTCCTTAGTCCTTGTTGCAGTCCATCCTCTATGTACTAGGCTAGTCAACTAAAGTCAAAGGTTGGTCAACCCTATTCAAAGGTATTAAAAGGGTCAAATTATGTTGGAAATGTCTTAATCTAGTCCTCAATAAATTTTAATAATTTTACAAGTCATAAATTGGTTATAGGTTGTCTCATGTACAAAAAGGGGCTTTTTGGTCATATTATAGCCCATTTAATGACTTGTACGAATTTTCATGTAATCAAAATTGACACAAAGGTTAGTTTCAATGTGGATAATGTTAGGACCATAGCAATAATATTTATTTTTCAAACAAGAAGTATTTATGTTCAATGGATGGTAGTTTTCCCTCAAAAATAGGAGCTTTTGGGCACTTATACGGACTTCCAAAGTCCATCATCAGATAAAAACATTTAAAGAGTAACTATTCACCCCCATAATCCATTTCAATGCTTTTTTTTCAATAATAATGCAAAATTTTCATCTACAACTTGTTTCCCTCTAGCTTCACTTAGCAAGCAAAGAAGGAGCAACTTTATGCACTTAGCATGGGAAATTGGAAGGAGTGATTTTGGGGGTGGATATTAATATTAATACACTTAATTTTCATTATAATAACTTTATATTTGGTTCATCATCCTTTATAAACAATTAGTTTAATTCCAAACAACTTTTTATGCATGTTCAACTATGAGGGGGTCACTGTTTGAGCTTGTCTCAGAGTTTCTTGTTTTTGATTGATGAATTTGTGTTTTGAAGTTGTCTCTACATGATTTTAAATATGTTTCCATGCTTTTTCTTATTTTATAGAGTTCAATTGTTTGAGGAAGCCTCTTCTAGGCTTGCAAAATGTATAATTTGCATTCACAATCATCCCAATTGCTTTGAAAAAATTTCCTTCACATTGGATATGATGTTTTGATGTTATTTTGGAAATTATCCTTGTGTATATTGGTCATTACAGTGTTGAAAATTTCTCTTGAGGTGTTTTGAGATCATTCCTTACATGATTCTTATCATTTCATGACTTCCTTGCATATCAAAGTCAAAAACTCCACCTACAGAAGCATGCTAACATCACAAGTGCAATTTGATTGGTTTGGCATGGACCTTAACCTCTTAGGACCACTAATGTGCATTGAAGAGTTTATGGAGGCATGTAGGTGCTACAAACTTGCAAACCTGGATAATAGGCCTAATTCTGCTTGCATAGAGGAGATGATCATCTACAGTTGATGCCATAGACAAGCCTTCTAAAGGTGTTCCAATAGATTGGTCAATATAATTTGAGATTCCTTGATATGGGAAGGCCTAAACAGACCTATTGATCATCCTAATTTGGCAAGAAAAGTGTCAAAGCATCAAATCAAAGGTTGGACTATATTCACACCATTTTGCTCTAAAAACACCAAATAAAGGCCTAAGGGGTTTTTGTAGGCCTCTCAAAGTGCACCTATAAAAATTATTTGAATCCTAGAATTGGGTGGAGGTGTATTCGATATACCAAATAAATATTTCCCAAATTTTGAAGGAGAAATGAATAGTGGAAGGTGGTCATTTAGACCCTCAAAGATGGCAAGAAAATCATTGAAACATGACATTATTATCTACAGGGCATTGATCAAAAAGTTGACATTGCATCCCATTTTGACGTTCTTGAACTATGATATTAATTTGAATAATGAAAATGGCTCAAATGATGATTGCAAGCTAAGAGAGCATGAGAGAAGGTGAATCCAATGTCTTAAACTCCAATGCATACTCCTTTGTCTGTACACAGGACTGTGAGGAACCACTTATAGGCAGAAAGGGCAAAGTTTGTGAAATGGGTAAAACCAAGATTGAGGTTAATAAATTTTATGTTTTGGATGCAAACCAATATCTCCAAATCATCATCAAGTCCATCTTGACCTAGAAGACACCTACAAGCCTAAAACAAATGAAAAATAGCCACCTACAACTCAGCAGATAGTGAATGAGGATTATGGCATTTGGAGGAGTCTTAAGGGACTCTTAGGGTTGATAAGGTTACAATGTAAAATATAATAACTTGGGTAATATAAATAAGGATTTAAAAGCATCAATAAATACCAAATTCATGCCATTCTCACCCTAATTCACCTACAAGTAGGGTTCTAGGACTGTCTCAATCCATGAATGAGAGTGAAATAATTGGAGGTCCTAAGGGGCCAAAAGTCTAGGTTTAGAGATGAGTCCAAATTCACATGAATTTGAATCAAAGATAGTATATAATTTTTTGAAACCTTGGCCAAAATATCCAAGGAAAGGCACCCAAAAGAAGATCCCATATCCACTGTCACAAGTATACAGGGCCATAAGCAAATGAGGGACATGATGAGAGTTTGGTGCCCAAGGAAGAAAGAAGGAGATTAAAACATTATAATGTGTATTACTCATGATAAAATTAATAAAATATCATATATAAAACATCATAAATTCACCCAAGGCCCTTTTCTCATAGCAAACTAGACTCAGTACGTATAGGCAGGGTAGGGAAAACCTTGTTTCAAGAGGTGAGTTTGGGGAGTCCACTTAAGAGAGAGGTTTTGAGTGGATACCTAGGTTTTAAAAGAATTAAATTAGGGTAATTAACATGCATGAAAAAAATTTATGCATCAAGGAGCATCCATGAGGAGGTTTGGACAAGAACATGCAAAAATAAGGTTTTTTACCCCTTTTTTGAAGAAATTGGGATGGTTAGACTCCCTAACCATGGAATCAAAAAAAACCATTTAGTAGAGTTTTCCATTAATACATTATGAATATTTTAAAATACTCACTTTACCCAAATAAATAGGATTAATACTATCTATTTTATCTCATATCAGGGGCAGTCCCTTCATACACAAGAATGGTAGTTTTGGGGAAAAGTGAAGAATGGTGAACCAGAGACCAATTGGATTAGTCCATAAGGTTTTAATAGTTGGGGGACACATGTAGGAACCTAATAAATATTTATATAATTCTTGAGATCAAATAGGGCACCCCTACACAACAAGGGTTATAGTCAAGTGTGAATGGAAACCTTAGGTTAGATGCCATTTTGGAGGTCATATGCATTTTCAACCTAATATATGATTTCCATGTGATCAATTCATGTTTGAAAAGTTATGTTGGGTGTGTTAAAGCCATCACATTACAAATAAAATCATTTTAAGGTCAAGAAGAGCTCAGAGATGTAGGCAAACCTATTGGCAAGGTCTAGGTCTAAAACCAAACAGGGGTAAGTTTCCATTTTAATCTTTTGGAAATCCATTCTAATGGTGGGAGGAAGTTTGTAGGATATGTAAAGAGATGTTCCAACCCTTGGTTTGTAAATAAAGTCTCCAAGAACCCATTTTTGGCTTGAGAAGCATTCAGACCCCACCAGGAAACAAAAGATGAGCTCAAATATCAATTTCAAGTGCTTATAACTTATACCAAGATTTTCATTGGACCATAAGACATTTAAGGAAGATGAATAAGATCCCTAAAGTGCCTTTAGTGTCATTTTATCAAGAGTTCAATGTGCAACCCTTATGAACAAAGGATACTACTGAAAGTGACTAGAAACCCTTGCAAACCCTCCATAAAGACTCGACTGGAGAAATGAGATTCAAAGTACACCTAGATGAACAAATTTGACCTTAATAATTAAAGATAAGTTGTTGCTAGCTCCATGAGGGTCAAATCCATGTAATTGGATTGTATAGAATCCATATAGGTGGAGTAGAAAGCAATTTTTATTGACATTTTATTGTTTTTTGTAGGTCTTGAATATGACCATGAGATGCTAGGCACTTTGGGAGGTAGATCCGGACTTGAGTCAACCTTACATTCCATTTTAAGACCCTAAAAATACTCACAAATGCCTCTACTAGCTCTCTCTATTCATCATGTCTAAACTGGCATCTAGAATGACATAGTGGACAAGGTAACTCAAGTTTGGTGTCTTTTTATGATGTTTTTGATGAAACCAAGCATATGAGGTATCCCAACATCTATCACAAGACCCTTGGTATAGATTAGTTAGGAAGGATGCAAAGATTCTTGTGCCAAGTGTCAAGAATGCCTATTGGAAAGTGATCTTCATGATAGAGCTTGTGTAAGAGAATTTCATGATGAAGAAAACTCCAAATTCAAGTGGAATCATATTTGTAACTCCCTCTCATCAACATACATGAGACACTTGTCCTAACTTGCTTTGGAATGCTCAAAAGCAAGTCCATCATGGAGGCAATTTCACAAGAAAGAATGATTAAGAATATTGCTACGCCACATTTGGAAAAGAGGCTTATTTGGGAATACAATGATGTGTAAATGAGTTTCATAACTCCTTTTATATTTCATCCACATGAATTATAACTAATTTTCATCGTTGGACACTTGTCCTTTTGCCTCTTCGGCTTCTCTCCTCTCTCTCTTCTTCCAAGTTTTATAAATGAAACCATTTGGGCTATTATAGATATACACAGTTGGTATGGTGAAGCCCTACTAATATGGCATTCAACTTTGTCTTTAAACATTGAATACAAGTCCAATTTTAAAGTTGTGAACATTTTTGTATAAGTGTGTGAGTGATGTATAGTGGACCTAAGTGATAGTTTCATCCTAACTCCCTTTATCATTCATGTTTAAGCAAGAGTTCTAATTCTAACAAGTCATGTGAAGTGTGTTGGATGTACTAGGATTTTCCTCAAGTCTACAATAGTATCTATGGTGTGTAATCTACCCCTACATCAGTTATCTTGTTGATTATCTTATGTATGCTACCTTCATATTGAAGAAATTATGTTAGAGTCGTTCAATTCCTAGAATTGGCCTCGAAAAGCTTTGTTGTTTAGTGGGAGTGTGATAGTCTATGGGATATATTTTGGTGGACCACCTCTTTAGTATAGTTTCCATTTTGTGTAAGCTTCTAACCCTTTTCACACATAAATCATTATATTAGGTAATAGACACTTAAAGAAGAATTCAGGGATCTAGCCCTTTCAATCCTAGAGATTCATCTCTCTTACAAGTCCCCATAAACTTGAGAGATGATTCAATGTTGCATCAAATTGTAGGAGCCTCATAGAGTGTCTTAGTGATCCGGGCAACAATTTAGGTGATGGGTCTACATCAATTGATGATGGAACTTCTGGGAGCCATAACTTTTGCACTGTAGCTCCAATTGACTCACCGTTTGAACCGTTGGAAAGCTAAGAATGAGGAGAATGCGGTGAGATGGCATTGAGCTCTGATCAATGAAGTTTGAACCCTAAAACCCTAATGGAAGTGCCCCAAATTTCAATTTTAGTGGTGCAGTCTAAAAATAGTAAGTTTCTAAAAATAGTAATTCCTTTAATTATGTATTGTTGTAAATTGTGGAAGTCAAACCAATTCATATCCTTCAAGATTGGTGACCTTCCAAATCCTCCCCCCACCTTAAAAACATGTATAAATGATGATGTAACCCAAAATGGAAATCAAACATCTCTTCTTAGAGATAAACATATGTTTCGGTCTGCAAATTTGATCAATAAGACATCTCTTCTCAGAGATAGCATTATTTGAATTGTCGTGTTCTTATTTCTTGAATTATCTTTCAACCAAAGCTTTTGAGTTTTGGATCAGTGGTATCAGAGCGGTTTGTCTTTAGAGTGTATGATCCCAATGACGAGGTTAGATTATAGGAAGCTTGGGTGGAAAATAGAACTAGTAGACTATCCACCTATTCACTCCAAATGACTTCAAATGGTAGACAACACTGAGACATTTGATCCTTTCAAGGAAATGGGGAATGAAGCCCTCCAATAGCAACAAGCACAGATGCTACAATAATTCTCTCAAATTATCCAACAAATCTCGATGGGAAATTATGGCTCCTCATTCGCACCCCCACATCCTTTCAGTGCCCCAACACCCTTCAAGGTTCAAGTGAATTTTGATATCCCTATATTTGAAGTAAAAATCAATGTTGATGTAGTAGAAAATTGGTTGGATCAATTGTCATCTTATTTTTCTGCAAATAAATTCATCGATAAAGAGAAGATCACTTTTGCTCTTTTGAAAGCATTATTGCCTGTCAAAAATTGGTGGGAAGTGTATAAAAAGAGATTCAGTGCAGATGATATTGGCCTTGAGGTAGAACCTACCTGGGATGATTTCATAGAACTTGTAAAGGAAGAATACTACCCATTTGGAGCATATGACAATCTATATATAGAGTGGCAATAACTTTGCTAAGGTAAGGAATAGTCTATTCAAAATTACACTGACATCTTTCATTCTCTATCTGTGAGATTGGGCATCCAAAAAAGTGAGAAACACAAGGTTCTCAAACATAATGGTGGACTACAATGGTACATATGGGGAGAAATGGAACTCTTCAATTTGGAAACCATCGGTGAGGTGTACAAGTTCGCAATAAAGATTGAGAAGAAGCATGGAAGAATGCATACAAATATTTAGCCTTAAAGATGGACAAGTGACAAAGAAGGTCAAACACGAGGCCAAAATTGGAAGAAAAAGGAAGGAAATATTGGGAAGTGGTGTGATTATCACAAATCTAGAACTCACTCCAAAGAAGAATGTCGAGCCATCAAGTCCCCACTTTCTGAGTCATAATCCTTAACATCTATTGGTCTGCCTAATACAGACCCTGCAGTTGAAGAGGTTGAAGAAGAAATTTTAGATGTGGATCTTGAAGCCATTATTGCTTCATCACAAACCCACGAGGAGAGGTTAGATGACAAGGAAATGTTGTTTCACTCTAAGTTATGGGTGAAAGGTAAGCCTCTGCATTTCATTCTTGATAGTTAAAGTCAAAATAATTTAATCTCTGTTAATGTTTTGAAAAGCCTAAATCTATCCATGAAGCCTCACCCAAAGCCATTCAGTTTTGGATGGTTGAGTCTAGGGAGAAACCTCTGTGTCACCCACCAATGTCTTCTCTCATATGCAATAAAACCTTTCCAAGATGAGGTCTTATGTGATGTGGTCAATCTAGATGTTTATAATGTACTCTTTGGTCATCCATTCATGTATGATCAACATGGCATATTTGAATCAAGATCTCAAAGGATTACTCTCACTCTTGGAACACGGTGCTACAGGGTACCAGAGGTACCACCTTCTACATCTATCTCTCTGATTAGTGCTAAGAAATTTGTTCTCATAGTGGTCAAGCCACAAGAATCCAAAAGGGCCGATGTTGTAGCCTGACTACACAAAAAACACATTAACAGAAGCAAATAGATACCAAGCTAAAGAATTTCATGGCCTTCCATCCACAAATTGATGGTTAGATAGAAATGGTGAACAATCGAGCCCTACACAGTTCCATAAATCACAGTCCATTCCAAGTTTGCATCGAGAATCAAATCAAAGTACAACTGCCACACTTGATGAAAAATATTGATGCAATGGGTACCATTGCTTCTCAAGGAGGGAGGAATGATCTGGGCAATAATTCAGGTGATAATTCAGGTGACGGGTCTACCCCAATTGATGACAAAACTTTTGGGAGCCATAACTTTTGCATCGTAGCTCTCATTGACGCATCGTTTGAACCGTTAGAAAACTAAGAACGAGGAGAATGAGGTGAGATGGAATTTAGTTACACTTAATGAATTTTGACCCCCAAAAACCCAATGGAAGTGCCCCAAATTTCAATTTTAGTAGTGCAGTCTAAAAATAATAAGTTTCTAAAAATAGTAATTCCTTGAATTTTATATTGTTGTAAATCATGGAAGTAAAACCAATTCATCTCCCTCAAGATTGGTGACCTTCCACATAATCTCCCCACCTTCAAAACATGTATAAATGAAGATTTAACCTAAAATGGAAATCAGACATCTCTTCTCAGAGATAAGCATATGTTTGGGTCTACAAATTTGATCAATAAGACATCTCTTTTTCGAGATAGCATTATTTGAATTGTCTTGTTCTTATTTATTGAGTTATATTTCAACCAAATATTTTAAGTTTTGGATCACTTAGGTGCATAATTTTATGACAATAGTTTTGGCACGCCTGATGGGACCACTGGTCCTAATTGTTTCCATGTCAAGGTGAATGCTGGTCTTGACAAGCCCAAGGTTATAAAAGTGTTTGTAATCCAGCATTTGGTGACTCCAAAAGGTTAAAATATCTAGTTGTAGATCAAGTCCTTGACATTATACTTCATGGTCTTCACTAGATACTCTTCTAATAGAGCCTTCTATCAAGTCCCTCTATCTGAAGCTCCTCTTGAAGAACAACATCTTGAATCATTCTTAACATTTAGAGATTCTGAACAAGAAGGTTTTGAAGAAGAAGTTGAGGAGATAAGAGATCAAGAAGAGGAATAAGAGATGGTGAGAAGACATCCTTTACTAGCCTTAAACACCCAAAATCCAATTAACCTTCGTGCATATGATCTTATTCCTCCCAATGCTACCAAAAGTCTCCCTAATTTCAATGGAGAAGGTCATATTACCCTATATGAGCATATTTGAGACATTTCAAACTTTTTCAATTTCCATAATATCACCCAAGCTAACATAGCTATTAGACTACTTACCATGTCTCTAAAGGGTAAGGCACTTGATTGGTATAGGACATTGGAAGGTGGTTGTATTAATAATTAGGATGGCTTTAGAGAGTTGTTGTTAAATAGGTTTGAGAATAAGAGTGACCATACTTCACTAATTCACCAGCTGAATGTGATAAAAATAGGTCTTAACGAGTCCATGGGAGATTTCAATAAAAAGTTTCAAAGGATATGGCATAAGTTGCCACCTATTATGAATCCCCCTCCAAGCTTTGTATTCCCCACCTATCTCAAGGCTATTGGCACTGATGTGGCAGTAATGTTGTAATCAATGGGGGGATTTACTTTACCTGAGTCATATGAGATAGCCATAGAAGTTGTGAATAGTTTTATACAAGTTGAGAAATTACCTCGAAGAATCTCCATGACTTTGTTGTCTCATAATTTAGTTGAAGCCCTAAGCATAGCACAAGTTCCCAATACCAATGTTAAACCTAAAAACACTCCCAAGAAGGTGGATAATGCCACAGATAAGGATGAGATGATTCATTTTTTGTAAGCCTAGATCAAACAATCACAAATGTATGCAAGTGCCCCACCCAATCCTCAATATTATCCTCAAAAATACTATAGACCTCAACCCCAATACAATAACCAAAGAAGAGTCCAAGGTCAATAAGGTTTCAATAGGCCACCCAATGCTTATAATCCTACCTCTACTCCCTCCACCAGGGTTGTTGTTCCAGTCCATACTAATCTAGTCCAAGGAAAGAGACATTTGGATCATTAGGGATAGTCTCAAAGTCAATTTGTGTATGATGGTGGAGAAAATTGCCAAGCTTTGGTATCTCAAGAAGGAGCTACTCCTTACATTACAACATAAGAATAAATTCTTGTGTAAAGGGATGTTCATGAAGAGGGTAGTAGCCAAAGGATTGGTCTTATGAACTTCCAAGAAGAAGATAATTATGTGTTGAATCAAAATACATCAATTACAGCCAACACAAGGGCTAAAAGAGGGATTTAGGAGATACTCCGACAACACAAGTGACTCCAAGTAGTGCCTCTCCAAGGCCACAAATCACAAGTACAAATGCAATAGATCTTACTGGTCACATTACTCCTCAAAGTCAGAATGTGAGCAAGGATGCCAAACCTCCAATACAACAAGTTCAAGCTCCCTCATTGCCTTCAAGAATGCAAGATAAGGTGAATACTTCCTCTCTAAACATTATTGATTATTTGAAGAATACCAAGATAAGCATTTCTCTTTGGTAAGTCTTGCATATGCCTGGCCAAAAGGAGCTTCTACAAGAACAACTCTCAAACATTCATGTAGACCCTCCAGCTCCAAGACACAATGGTGTAGCCCTTATCAATACACCTAATTATGTCTTAGAACCATCTACCAAATCTAAAAAGCCTCCACCTTTCTACCTCATACTCATTATGGGAGACAAATTGGTTCATAATTGCATTGTGGATAGTGGAGCTAGTACCACAGTTATGCCTAAGTTGGTTGTTGATAAGTTGGGACTAAAGTATGAGCCTCATAGTAAGGGTGCGTTATAGCTTGATGGAAATCTAGCCAAGATAGTGGGGTTGGTTAAAGGTTTGAAAGTTTTCTTGCATGATTGTCCAAGTTTCCCCATCTTACAAGATATTTTTTTGTCAAGAGACTTTATAGCTAAGATTGGAGGGTACCTTGCAGCTGGTTGGTGTTTTCTAGCTTTTAGAACAAGATATGGAGCTAAAGTAACTATAAGAACATAGCCATTGGCAAGGTTCCATATTGAACCATATGTGGAGGCAAGTTCAAATCAGAGTTGTGCAATTAGTGAAAGAGAAGAAGAAGGTGTCATTAGTGGTGAAGCATCCTCCCCCCTTGAAGGTATTTCTGACCTTTTCCTTAATGAGTATGCTACTGAGACATATGACCATGATTCTTATGCATCCATAGAAGAACCTGATTTGGGAGTCTTTTGTATGCATGAGAAAAGTACTCCTCTATCCTAACTGACTAGTGAAGATCATGAACTTGAACGGATATGGGAAATGTTTTTTGATGGTTCAAGAAGCAAAGGAGGTGCAGGGGCTGGTGTTATGTTAATATCTCCATCAAAGAACCAAAATTATTCTTCTTACAAATTCCATTTTAGTTGTACTTTCAACATAGTAGAATATGAAGGCTTAGTTCATGACCTCTAATGGGCAAAGAAAAGGGGAATCAATAATTTGAAGGTCTATGGGGATAGCAAAGTGGTCATACACCAAGTAAGGAACTCAACTACAGCTAAGAATCCTTTTCTTAAGTCCTACAATCATAGGGTGTGGGATCTAATTGAGGACTTTGATTATTTCAACATATAACCCATACCAAGAGTTTAAAATAAACACACTGATAGGTTGGCTATCATAGGAACACATTTTGACATAATTGTTGATGTAAGGAAAGAGAAGAATCGATCTCATATCAAGGTCATTGTTAGACATTATATTCCAGATAATGAGGTGTCATGGAAAGTGTTTGAAAATGATAAACAAATTGCACATTTCTTACAAAATGAAGCATAATTCTCTTCAAATAATCAAAAAAGGTTTCACAATCAGTATGGAGAGCAAGTCATTTAGCCGAGGACAAACAAGATACCTAATGGGCTAGTCACCCTAGAGAGTGTTTTAAATGAGGATGATCAAAAGAGGAAGGAAAGAGTGAGCATGTCCACAAGGGAAGAAAAATATGAAAAAGTCATGATCTTCAATGACAAAATCTTAAAAATCAGTAAGATATGTTCTCCATCTGAAAGGCAAACTTTTATTAAATTATGTAAAGAGTTCCATGATATATTTCCTTGGGAATATAAGGATTTGAAGGGGTTTGATCCCAGTTTAGCTCATCACACCATTGAGTTAGAACTTGGAGATAAACCAATTAGGCAAAAACAAAGGCATATCAATCCCAAGGTAGAGGAACTCATGAAGAGAGAGCTTACCAAATTGATTGAATCTAGGATTATCTTTCCTATCAAGCACTCAACTTGGGTAGCTAATCTTGTACCTATCCAAAAGAAGAGTGGAGAGATCAGACTTTATGTGGATTTTAGAGACCTTAATAAGGTGTCTCTTAAGGATGATTATCCATTAACTTCCATAGAACAAATCTTGCAAGTTGTTTTAGGTTCTCAACTTTTTTCACTTCTTGATGGCTATTCAGGTTACAACCAAATATTGGTGAATGAAAATGATCAGTTTAAGACAACCTTTACTACAAAATGGGGAACCTTTACATATAAGAAGATGCCTTTTGGTTTGTCTAATGCTGGAGCTACCTTTTAAGGGGCAACAGACATGGCTTTTAAGGGTTTGATTAATGAGATATTGCTTGAGTACATTGATGATATAACCATTTTTTCAAAAGATGTTAATGATCATATGAGACATGTAAGTCAAGTGTTTGAGAAGTGTAGAGAGTATGGAGTATCTCTTAACCCAAAAAAGTGCACCTTTGTTGTCCATGAATGTAAGCTATTAGGTCATATTATTTCAAAAGAAGTTTTGTCTATTGACCCTGAAAGGATTGAGTTTATCTTAGGCTTGTCTTTGCCTCTACACAAGAAAGGTTTGCAAAGTTTCTTGGGCAAGATCAACTTTGTAAGAAGATTTATTCCAAGATTTTCTACTCTGGTGAAGCCTATCACAACCATGCTCAAGAAGAACCAAGCTTTTGCTTGGACAAAGGAAGGTAAGAATAGTTTTGAGGCAATCAAACAAGAAATTGCCTAATCTCCCACTCTCTTGAACCCAAACTTTGCCAAGGATTTCATACTCTATACTTTTGCTAACTTGACACAATCTCAGCTATGCTTATGCAAAAGAATGATGAGGAAATTGAATAGCCCTTTGCATTTTTAGTCAAGGATTGGAAGATTATGAGGTCAAGCACACATTTGTTGAGAAGCAAGTTCTAGCTATGTGAAGAGGTTTGAAAAAATTCAATCACATGGTTTCAAATAACAAGATACATGTCATGGTCTCTCATCCTAGTACCAAAGAGTTCTTCCTAAGCAAAGACCTCAATGAGAAGAGAGCTAGGTGGATCACAAAGGTAATGAAATATGATGTTGATATCAAGGTAACAAACTTGGTAAGAGGAAAGGGGTTGTGTGAGCATCTAGCTTCAGATCTTCAAGGGCCAAGGGAAGAAGTCTTGGTCAATCAAGCTCATCCTCAACCAGTTGGTCACATACCAATTCAAAGTTGGACACAAGATATCATTGACTTTCTCCAAAATGGTAAGTGTCCCAATGGCCTGAACAAGCCTCAAAGAAGGTATTTTAGATTGTAAACCATTCTTTATTGTCTTATAGATGGTATTATCTTTCGAAAAGATGTGAATGGTTTGTTATTGAGGTGTGTTAACAATGATAAGTTTGGTATGTTGCTGGAAAAGTTTCATGATGGTGTAGATGGAGGTCATTTCTCCCCTAAAATAATAGAAAAAAAGATAATGAGGGTTGGCTATTATTGGCCTAGCCTTTTCAATGATTGCTACAATTGGGCTACGATGTGTCCTCAATGTGCCTTCTTTGTAGGTAAGCAAAAGCTTGCAGCCCTTCCATTGAATCCTATCCAAGTAGACCAACATTTCATGTAATGGGGCCTTGATTTCATTTGTATGATCAATCCTCCATCTAGTGTTGGACATAAATGGATATTGACTGCAACTAACTACTTCACAAGATGGGTAGAAGCCGTTGCATTGAAAGAGGCAAGTGAAAATGCTATCTTAGAATTTTATGAGAGCATCATAACAAGGTTTGGAGTTTCCTATACCATCATTTCTGATAATTCACTCAATTTTATGAGTGTTAAAACTTTTGATTGGGCAAATAAGAATGTTGTTTACTTGAGCACCTCATCTAACTATTACCCTGAAGGTAATGGATTGGTTGAGTCTACCAATAAGAATCTCATCGAGATTATGAAGAGAACATTGGAAAATAATCAAAGGGCATGGCACACCAAGTTGAAAATAGTGTTATGGGCTTACATGATCACCCCCAAAAGGTCAATTGGCAATTCTCATTTTGTACTTGTTTATGGAAAATAAGCTAGATTATCCATATCTCAAGAACTGCCTTCTTTAGAGCTTGCACATCAGTTAGAACTACTTGAGAATACTCCAATGGAAGTCAGATTGATAGAACTAATGCAACTGCAAAAAGCAAGAGACAATGTACATAAAAATATGGAACACCATCAAGTACTCATGAAGAAGTCTTTTGACAAGAGATCAAGTACAAGAGTGCTCAAAGAAGGTGACTTAGTTCTAAAATGGGATGAAGATAGAGCAAAACCAAGTAGACACACAAAATTTGATGTCTTCTAGAATGGACCTTACATCATCAGCAAGTGCAAGCAAAGCAATTATTTCCAACTATCCAAAATGAATGGAGAAGATTTGCCTATCCCTATGAATGGGATACATCTAAAGTTTTGTTATTAGTCCTTGTAAGATAGTTTCTGTAAATAATAACATATGTGTGTGTTTCTTTTGGTTGTGTTCCCTAAGTGCTCTAGTTGAGCACATGTGTGTTTCCCTAGAGTGTGTCTTATTTTGTATGTTTTCCTTCAGTTTGGCATGTTTTTTAAAGGCACTTTAGTGTTGAATGAGAATTAGAGAGACTACATAGCCTAATGGAAGGATTAGTCAACTAGTCTTAGGCATAGTTGGCATGCCACCCCTAAGAATCACCAAGAATGTTGACTAAATTTGACCCAAAGTCAAATTTGGGTCAACCCCTCTATTTTTAACTTTTAAAAATATTCCCATATGTCTTATAAGGTGTTATGTTGGTCTATTGTCTTACTCATCCTCTCCCTAGTCATTGTTGAAATACACCCTCTATGTAATAGGCTAGTCAACTAAAGTCAAAAGTTGGTCAACCTTGGTCAAAGGTAGTAAAAGGTTAAAATTATGTTTAAAATGTCTTAATTTGGTCCTAAATATATTTTAATATGTTGACAAGTCATAAATTGCTTATAGGTTATGTCTCATGTGGAAAAAGAGGCCTTTTGGTCATATTTTAGCCCATTTAATGACTTGTACAGATTTTCATGCAATCAAAATTGACACAAATGTGAGTTTCAATGTGGACAATGTTAGGATCATGTTAGGAATAGTTATTTGTTAGACAAGAAGTAGTTATGTTTATTGGATGGTAGTTTTCCCTCAAAAATAGGAGCTTTTGGGCACTTATATGGATTTTCCAAGTTCATCAGCTAAAAATGTGGGAAGAGTAACTATTCACCCCCCATAATCCATTTCCATGTATGGTTTTCAAGAATAATGGAAAAAGTCTAATTTTCAACTTGTTTTCCTCCAGTTTTACTTGGCAAGCAAAGAAGGAGCAACTTTATGAACTTGGCATGGGCCGTATAGGTGGAATTGGGAGGAGTGCTTCTTGGGATGGATAGTAATCTAAATGAACTTCATTTTCTTAATAAGAACTTGAGATTTGGTGCATCCTCTTTTATGAAAAATTAGTTTGATTCCAAGCAACTTTTTATGCATGTTCAACCATGAAGGGGTCACTGTTTGAGTTGTCTCAGAGTTTATTATTTTGGATTAATGGATTTATGTGTTTTAGATGTCTCCACATTTTTTTCAAGATGTTTCCATGATTCTTCTTGTTTTGGAGAGTTCAATTGTTTGAGGAAGCCTCTTCTAGGCTTGCAAAATGTCTAGTTTGCATTCACAATCATCTTAATTACTTTGAAAATGTTTCCTTCACATTGGATATGATGTTTTAATGTTATTTTGGAAATGATCCTGGTGTATGTTGGGCATTCAAGTGTTTAAAATTGCTCGTGAGGTGTTTTGAGAGCATTCCTTGCATGATTCTTGTCATTTCATGACTTCCTTGCATATCAGAGTAAAAATCTCCACCTACAGAAGAATGTTGATGCCACAAGTGCAATTTGGAGCATTTGACATGGTCCTTAACCTCTTGGGACCACTAATGTGCATTGAAGAGTTTAGGGAGGCATGTAGGTGCTATAAACTTGCAAACTTGGAGAATAGGCCCAATTTTGTCTGCATAAAGGAGATGATCATCTACAGTTGATGCCATAGACAAGCCTTCTAAAGGTGTTCTAATAGATTGGTCAATCCAATTTGAGAGTCATTGTTATATGAAGGCCTAGATAGACCTATTGATCATCCTATTTTGGTAAGAAGCATCAAATGGTAGGTTGGACTGTATTCAGGTCTTTTTGCTCTAAAAACACCAAGCACAGCCCTAAGGGGTTTTTGCAAGCCTCTCAAAGTGCACCTATAAAAATTATTTGAATCCTAGAATTGGGTGGAGGTATAGTCTATAGAAAAAATAAAGATTTCCCAAAGTTTGAAGGAGAAATGAATAGTGGAAGGTGGTCATTTGACCCTCAAAGATGGCTAAAAAATCACTGAAACGAGGCAGTATTGTCTACAAGGCATTGACCAAAAAGTTGAATTTGCATCCCATTTTGATGATCTTTAACTATGATATCAATTTGAATAATTATAATGGATAAAATGATGTTTGAAAGGTAAGAGAGCATGAGAGAAGGTGAATCCAATGTCTTAAACTCCAATGCATACTCCTCTGTATGTACACAGGATTGTGAGGAACCACTTATAGGCATAAAGGGCAAAGTTTGTGAAATGGGTACCACCAAGAATAAGGTGAAGAAAGTTTATATTTTGGATGCAAGCCAATACCTCAAAAGCATCATCAAGCACCATGATCAAGTCCATCTTGACCTAGAAGACACCTACAAGCCTAAAATGAATGAAAAATAACCACCTACAACTGAGCAAATAGTGAATGAGGATTATGGTATCTAGAGGAGTCTTAAGTCACTCTTAGGGTTGAGAAGGTTACAATGTCAAAGCTAATGACTTGGGGAATCTAAAGAAGGTTTTCAAAACATCAATAAAGACCAAATTCATGGCATTCTCACCTAAGTCACCTACAGGCAGGGACCTGGAACTATCTCAGTCCATGAATGACAGTGAAACAATTGGAGGTCCTAAGGGGCCAAAAGGCTAGGTTTAGAGATGAGTCCAAATTGGAATGAAGGTGAGTCAAAGAAACTATATAATGTTTTAAAACCTTGGCCAAAATTTGTAAGGAAAGGCACCCAAAAGAAGATCCCCTGTCCACGGTCACATCTAGACAGGATCATAAGCAAATGAGGGACATGATGAGAGTTTGGTGCCCAAGGAAGAAAGAAGGAGTTTCAAATAGTATAATGTGGATTCCTCATGATCAAATAAAGAAAATAGCATATCCAAAACATCCTCAAGTCACCCAAGGCCCTTTTCTCATAGCAAAATGGACTCAGTCCATATAGACAAGGTAGGGAAAACCCTATTTCAAGAGGTGAGTTTGGGGATTCCACTTAGGAGAGAGGTTTTGAGTGGATCCCTAGGTTCTACAAGCATGAAATGAGGGTAAGGAACATGCATGAATAAATTGGATGCATCAAAGAGGTTTGGAAGGAGCATCCATGAGGAGGTTTGGATAAGAACATGCAAAAACAAGGTTTTTTACCCTTTTTTTGAAGAAATTGGGATGGTTAGACCCCCTAACCACGGAATCAAACAAAACCCTTTGGTACAAATGGTAATTAAGACCTTGTGAGGATTTTCAAATATGCACTTTGTCTAAATAAATAGGCCTAATACTCTTTGTTTTATCTCAGAGTAGGGGCAATCCCTTCATGCACAACAATGGCAGTTTTGGGGAAGGGTGAAGAATGGTGAACCAAAGACCAATTGGATTAGTACATAAGGTTTGAATAGTTGGGGGACACATGGAGGAACCTAATAAACCTTGCTAGAAGGCTTGAGATGAAACAAAGCACCCTACACAACAAGGGTTACAGTCAAGTGTGAATGAAAGCCTTAGGGTTAGAAGCCATTTTGGAGGTCATATGCATTTTCAACCTAATCTATGCTTTACATGTGATCAATTCATGTTTAAAGAGGTATGTTAGGTGTGTTCAAGCCATCACATTGCAAATAAAATCATTGGAAGGTCAAGAAGAGCTCAGAGATGTAGGTAAACCTATTGACAAGGTCTACATCTAAAACCAAATAGGGGTAACTTTCCATTTCAAGCTTTTGACAATCCATTCTAATAGTGGAAGGAAGTTTGCAAGGTATGTACAGAGATGTTCCAACCCTTGGTTTTCAAAGAAAGTCTCCAAGAATCCATTTTTGGTTTAGGAATCATTCAAACCCCACCAGGAAGCATAAGATGAGCTCGAATATCAATTTCAAGTGCTTATAACTTCTACCAAGCTTTGCATGGGACCCTAAGCCATTCAAGGAAGATGAACAAGATCCATTAAGTGCCTTCAATCGCATTTTTTCAAGAGTTCAATGTGCAGCATTTATGAACAAAGGTTAATACTAAAAATGACCATAAACCCTTACAAACTAAAAGATTGGTCAAGAATCTAATAGGCCTAAGACAACACGTAGATTAGGGAATGAGAATGAAATATTGAACTCAAGACAATGCATGAATCATTTATTCAATTGGTGTTAACAAAACAAGCTTACATAGGGGGTATTTATACTAAATACCTATCATCAGCTATTTATAGGATTGTGACAAGTGTCATGATCATGTTAGAATAGATAAATATGTAAAACACTTAAGTAAACTTAACCAAATAAGGTGTGAATAGAATCAATTAGTGAAACTAGTTAGAGAGATAACCTTATTCACACTTGACAATGGAACTAGATAGAAAATAACCCTATTCACATGAACCTCCTGCCCCTCTCCCCCTTAAGTACAATTTAAGAGGAATGAGAAATGCAAATATGCAAAACATAATGAATGGGTCCTACAACAAGGCTTGATGAGGTACCCATGTACAAAATAATCTCTCATAATTGGAGAAAAGAAAAGAAAAATCATGAGAAAATGCCCCTCCCAAAAAGAGAGAAAAGATGCAAAACATGAACAAATGTTGGAAGGAGGTATCAACATGACCTCCAAAGTGGAAAATCCATCATGAGTATACAATCAATAACCCCCCATGAGGGAGGAAATGTGAGACTATGAGTTCCCCCCACAATGAAGTAACTCATATGCCAATGGTGAAGTTGAAAGATGTATGCTGAAGATGATCTAATGTCGATAGATTACATTTCTCCCTTTGGGAAGAAATAGGTGTCAATGAGTACTGAGTTGAGACTGTCAACTCATGAATAGCTACAAAAAATATCACTATAGGCAAGTTAAGAACAAGAGAGTCTGACTGCATACTCAAATCATCTGAAAAAGAAGAAGCTTTAGAGAAGCTGTCATGAAAGAGGAAATGAATATCCTCAATGGTGTCTTCCAAGTCTGAAAGATGGGACTCACAAAACAAACTTGCAATATTTGGCAAGTAGTCATCCCAGAGAATTGTATCTGAAAGATTAGAAATGTCCTACTGCACTAAAGTACTACAAATAAGAGAGGGAAGAGTGGGTGATTCCTCTAAAAATTGTTGAGATGTTTCCAAATCGATGTTAATAGGTGACAAACTCTGATCGATGTGATCATTAGCAATGCACGATTTAAGTTCAGGGACCATGTGTGTATGGTACTTACCACCGATGAGAGAACTTAACAGAGGAGAATTAAGTGTGTCTACAAATGGTGTCAATGATGACTGAGTTGAAACTGTCAACTCATGAATATCTGTAGAATCTGTCACCATAAATTTTTTGATCAATGTGATCAAGATAAATGCTCGAGTGAAGTTCAGCAAACTGTGATTGAATCTTTTATAAGACAGGGTTATGAAATTTTGGCAAACTAATGTTATTGGCAATACAAAGTTGCCTCATTTCATGAACTTGAATGAGTCCACGAAGATCATCAATTTTTCTATCAATGCAATCATCATAGGTATGATTTTTACTTCCACAAAACTCACATTTACGTTTCCAATGATTAGGTGCCATGATTAGAAGCAACAAATAAACGACCTCAACAAGAGTACCCCCCAAAAATTACTCAATCAAGAATCCCCCTCAAGCAAAAAGAATTTTAGCACTTTATAACTAGTGCGGTTACAAATTTCACTTGCAATAATGGCTAAGTGGTAGATTACAATCGGTGTATACTTTCACAACAAAAAGCGAGAATAATTGACAATTTTATAACACTGATATAAAGTGATACCATATTTGTGAAGTACATAAAAAAACATGCACTTTCAAAAAAAAATTCACTCAAAACGGATTTCGGATGAGCCCAAACGAAGCTCTGAGAGGTCCAAAATGGATAACACCCCTGTAAAGCTTGTGAAAAAGTATCAACTGCTGTAAAACCAATTATCAAATGTAGAAATTGTCTGCACCACCATGTAGAGGGCGAAAAAATAGCAAAAAAAAAAAATTGTTTAGAAATTGGAGGTCCTATGATCAAGATATGGCCGTTTGAAGTTGAACTGCAATTTCAAGAACACCAACAAAGGGGGGTCTATCCACCATGTTGCCAAATTTAACGAAACTGTCGCTAATTTTAAAAATCTACCAACTTTAGCAAAACTACCGTCAAATTTGGTGATCTGCCAGATTTAGAGGTCTGTCAAATTTAAAAGTCCGCCAAATTTGACCAAAAAATATTTAAAAAAAAAATCATTTCCCATGTGTAGAAAACCCAGAATGTCATTCAAACTTGAACTCCAGCGAAATTTGACTAATGTCAGTGGGCTACCAAATCTGCCCCAATTTTTCAAATTAATGAAAAAAATTGGCATTTTCCATGTACTAACAAATCGGAATTTTAAAAAATCACATGGAATTTGGGCCAGCAACCCAGATTTATTGTGATTTTTGTTTTGTTTGACTTTGAATAATTTTTAGAATCAACAAACCCAAAATTTGCAGACCCGAAATTTCCAAGCGCTGATAATGAGTCGCTGGATTCGTTTTGTGTGGCGGAATACGGAGTTTTTTTTGTTTTTGGAAAAAAAAACAGAAAAAAAAGGTTTTCGTTTTGTTTTTTAAATTGAAAAAATATTAAAAAAAAAGGGCGAAGCTTGGGTGCAGGCGTTGCCTTACGGCGTTGGCATGAGGGCCGAGCCCTTCCCCAAAGGCCGTGGCTTTGGGTAGCAGGGCTACGACCTGCGAATTAATTGTGTTGTTTTTTTTAAATTTGATTTCTTAAAAAAAACATCTATTTCCTCCTTTTTTTGTTTTCAAAATTTTTTTGATATCTTTTTTTAATTTCAGAAAATTCAAGTTTTATTTTTTTTATATATATAAAAAAAAAGTTTTTTTTTTTTTAAAAATATATATATATATATATATATATTTTTAACTTTTTTATTTTTAAAAACTTTTTTTTGATATATTTGTTTTTTAAATGTGAATGATTTTTAAATATTAAAAAAAATTAGTTTTTTGGGTTTTAATTTTTAGTTTTTTTCCGACAATAATATAATTTCATTTTTTTGTCAAAAAATTAGAAAATAAAAAAATTATAATAATCTGGAAAAATAGAAAAAATCAGAATTTAAGAAATAGATTTGGGGGAGGAAATTTTTTTTAAAAAATTACAATTTGAAGAGAAAAAAATGTATTTCGGAAAAATCTTCAAATCCCACTCCTTCAATCTGTCAGATGCATGTAGAACTGCTGCAAAAACTCCCTGATGATGGATCTTCCAATGCTCAACTGAAATAAACTGGTAGTAATCCAAGATCCCTGGACGTAACGATGAGCTTCAACGTGCTTCTAAATGCAAAAAAAAGACCTAAAACTGAAACACTCAAAAGAAAGCTCCCCCCTAGAATTTGATTACTCTTCTCACGTCTTTCTGATTCTCAAGACCACCCTTACAGATGCAAGAGAAGAGCATACAGACTATGAGAGAAATTCTCAGATTATAATCCCTACTAGGCTAGTCTAGGTACCTTAACCCGCTCTCGTAACATAAAACACTGGTCAAGAATCTAATAGGCCTAGGACAACACGTAGATTAGGGAATGAGAATGAAATATTGAACTCAAGACAATGCATGAATCATTCATTCAATTGGTGTTAATAAAACAAGCTTACATAGGAGGTATTTATACTAAATACCTCTCACCAACCCTGCACAAGGTTGTGACAAGTGTAATGATCTTGTGAGGTGTGACAAACCTCTCACCAACCCTGCATAAGATTGTGACAAGTGTCGTAATCCTATGAGATGAGATAAACATGTAAATAAACATAACTAGATAAGATGTGAAAGGAATCAACCAATAGAATGGATTAGGAAAATAACCTTGTTCGCCCCTGATGGTGGAACTAAATAGGAAATGTCTCTTTTCACACCAACACAAACCCTCCATAAGGACTCGATTGGAGAAATGAGATTCAAAGTACATCCAGATGAATGAATTTGACCTTGAGAATAAAAGAGAAGTTGTTGCCAACTCCATGAGGGTCAAAGCCATGTAATTGGATTGTATGAAATCCATACAAGTGGAGCAAAAAGTAGTTTTTTTTTACATTTTCTTATGTTTTGCAGATCCTAAAGATGACCATGAGATCCCAGGCACTTTGCAAAGTAGCTTAGGACTTAAACCAACCCTCCATGCCATTTTTAGACCCTGGAAATACTCACAAATGCCTCTACTAGCTCTCTTTATTCAGCTTGTCTAAACTGGCATCTAGAATGACATAATGGGCAAGGTGCAAACTCAAGTTTGGTGGCTTTTTATGATGTTTCTGATGAAGCCAAGCATATGAGGTGTCCTAACATGTGTCACAAGACCCATGGTATGGATTAGTTAGGAAGGATACAAAGATGCTTGTGCCAAGTGTCAAGAATGTCTACTGAAAAGTGATCTTGATGATAGGTGATGATAGAACTTATGTAAGAGAATTTCATGATGAATAAAACTCCAAATTCAGATGGAATCATCTTTGTAACTCCCTCTCATCAACATACATGAGACACTTTTCCTAACTTGCTTTGGAATGCTCAAAAGGAAGTCCATCATGAAGGCAGTTTCACAAGAAAGAATGATTAATAAGATTGTTACGCCACATTTGAAAAAGAGGCTTATTTGGGAATACAATGATGTGTAAATGAGTTTCATAACTCCTTTTCTATTTCATCCACATGAATTGTAACTGATTTTCACCGTTGGACACTTGTCCTTGTGTCTCTTCAGCTTCTCTCCTCTCTCTCTTCTTGCAAGTTCTATAAATGAAGTCATTTGAGCTATTATAGATATACACAGTGGGTATGACGAAGCCCTGCTAATATGGCATTACACTTTATCTTTAAACATTGAATACAAGTCCAATTTTAAAGTTGCGAACATTTTTGTCTAAGTGTGTGACTGATGTATAATGGGGCTATGTGATAGTTTCATCCTTACTCCCTTTATCCTTCATGTTTAAGCAAGAGTTCTAATTCTAACAGGTCATGTGAAGTGTGTTGGATGTACTAGACTTTTTTTCTCAAGTATATAATTATCTTTATGGTGTGTAATCTGCCCTTAGATCAGTTATCTTGTTGATTATCCTATGTATGCTACATTCATATTGAGGCAATTATGTTAGAGTCGTTCAATTCTTAGAATTAGTCTTCGAAAGCTTAGTTGTTTAGTGGAAGTGTGATAGTCTGTGGGATATATTTTGGTGGACCACCTCTTTAGTATAGTTTCCATTTTATACAAGCTTCTAACCCTTTTCACAAACAAAGCATTAGATTAGGTAATAGACACTTAGAGAAGAATTCAGGGAGCTAGCCCTTTCAATCCTAGAGATTCATTTCTCTTACAAGTTCCCACAAACTTGAGAGATAATTTAATGTTGCATTAAATTGTAGAAGCCTCATATAATGTCTTAGGGTGCACAATTTGATGACAACAGTTAGTTTGTTAACTACAACCAAGATCATGTTTTGTATATTTCCTGATAATGATAAACCTTGGATTAAGTCCATACTAATCACTTGTCAATTTTATTTTGGTATATCATACAGATATAACAATCAAGTTGTATTCACATGTTTTGCTTTCACTTGCTAACATGCCAGACAATGTGACATAAAGTCCATCGTATCTTTCTTGATTCCCTTCTAGAAATAAAGTGGCTTAAACTTTGCCATAAGCTTGGTTACTCCTAGATGTCGTGAATATGAAGCATTATGCAATTCTTTTAGCAATATGCTCCTCATATTCTTTTTATCTAGCACATACATCCTTCCATTATATTGTAAAAAACCATCATTCTCTAATCTAAATCCTTTATACCTAGAATTTTGAGTATTCTCAGATAATACTTTCCTGACATGATCATAAAATTCATCTTTTGGCAAGAATTTGATCACTCGATCTCTGAAAGTATTCTTGATAGTATCCATGACTACTATGTACCTCTTATGACTAAGAGCATCAACGACTCTATTTTCCTTACTTTTGATATAGTTGATATCAAAATCATAATTAAAAAAAACTCTAGCTAGTGTCTCTAACGAGCATTCATCGGTTGGGTGAAGATGTACTTGAGTCCCAAGTTAGTCTTTATCTCAAATTATTTTTTCAACAAATAATGCTTCTAAAATTGTAAAACATGCACAAATATTGTAAGTTTTAGGTCTTGAGGGACATAGTTCACTTCATAAAGATTCAGATTCCTTGATTCATAATTCATCACTACACCATCCTACATAATGACTCCTCCAAGTCCATCCCTAGATGCATCTATGATCATCAAAAATTAACCATTGGAATAAAGAAATATTAAAATTGATGCTAAAGTAAGCCTTCTTTTCAATTCTTGAAAAGTTACCTCACCCTTCTCTGACCAGATAAAATTTTGGTTCTTACACTGTAGAGAGGTAATCGGATTAGCTATCTTATAAAAATTTAAAATGAGCTTCCTTTAATAGCTCACTAATCTCATGAAACTTCTTATCTCATGCATGTTCTTTGGTGCTAGCCACTCCATAATGGCTCTTATCTTTGTTGGATCTACTGAAGTACCATCTACAGAGATAATATGTCCCAAATACTACACTTTTTCTTGAAAAAATGTGCACTTAAACAACTTGCCACATAACTTATGTTTCTGCAACCATTATAGAACCAGTTCCAGATGTTGAAGATGATCTTCATTCTTAGAGTATATAAAAATATCATTAAGAAAGACCAAAACAAAATGATATAAATAATCCTTGAACA
Organism: Torreya grandis; assembly: GCA_037957365.1. NCBI lineage: Eukaryota > Viridiplantae > Streptophyta > Pinopsida > Cupressales > Taxaceae > Torreya > Torreya grandis. Next base: position 1,154,639 of record JARHVA010003231.1, read on the forward strand.
TACTATTCATGAGATTCATGAATGCTATCGGAGTATTTGTCAACCCAAATGGTAACACTATGAACTCATAGTGCCCATAACGAGTTCTAAATGTTATTTTTAGAATATCCTCATCCTTTATCCTCAGCTAATAATATCCTACTCTAAGATCAATATTATAAAAGATCATTTCCTCTTGCATCTAATCAAAAAGATTATATATACGAGGTAATAGATACATATTTTTGATAGTTGTCTTATTCAACATTTTATAATCTAGGCAAAACTAAAGAGTGTCATCCTTCTTCTTGATAAAGATAATAGGTACACCCCATGGTGATACACTTGGCCTCATCAACCCCTTTGAAAATAATTTCTAGAGTTGAGCCTTTAATTCAACCAATTCAATGGTTGTCGTCCTGTATAGTGCCTTAGATTGTGGTTTCGATCTAGATATGATATCAATAGAGAAATCAAACTCATGTTTAGGAGGTAATCCTGACAATTCTTCAAAAACACATCATGTAAATTTCAAAGGAATGGATAATCTTCAAGGGATGGTTCCTTAGATTTTTTCATTTCATTTATCTTGACAATAAATAGTTGTCATCCTTTTCCTTGAGCCCTCTTGAGTTGCATAAAAAAAATCTGTCTTAGTTTCAACTCTCTTTTTTGACCTTAAATTTGTGTCTGATTTTCAAAATCATCTAGACACTCAACATTATTTAGGTAGTACTTAACCTTGGCCTTATGCTTCACAATCTAGTTGACTCCTAGGATCATGTTATATGACCTTAGGGGTGTCACATAAAGATCCACTATTATTGTGAATTTGGGCAATCTAATTTATGCTTCAACTAAACACTTGTCAACTTTGACTTTTGAATCATTCTCACATTGTAACGACCATGCATTTACCATTACTCCAGTGCTTTTAGATAACTTATTTATAATTTTAAGAGCTATAAAACATTATATAGCCCCTGTATCTATCAAAATAAAAATTGGATGTTCAAACAAAATACCTGACAGTTATATGGGTGAAGTTTGGAATTTGACTTATCGATTGTCAACTGTCGCATGAATACACTGCCCAAAAGTTCTCTGTTGAGGAGTAGAACCTTTATTCTTTGACTTATCTTGGGTACACTCATGAGCATAATGGTTACATCCATAAATGAAGCAACCACCAGGTGGTCCTTTCTTATTAGTCTATTGGTTTCTGTTGAAATTGCCTTTAAAACCATTGTCTGGTTTCTTGTTTCTTGATTTATTATTGAATCTAGCATTATGATTTTTAAACTGACTTTTGGAGTCTCCACTCCTCTACTTTCAGTTATTATTTTTGAAAGTTGGTTTAGAACATCTAATTTTTTTTTAAACTTGTCCCTGACCTGAGCAAAATATTTCAACTTTTTTTCCTATTTGATTGCCTTCTCAAAGACCTAGTCCATGGTAGATAGTTTATGAATGTCCACCTCTCCACCAATTTGGGGTTTCAATCTCATGGTGAACTTTCTAATTTTGAATCTCTCATCTACTTAGTACTGAGGTAAATACTTCAAAAATTTGGTGAACTGTTCCTAGTACTTATTCATTGATAGGTCTCCTTACTATAGATTATGGAAATTTATAAGCTTCTAGTCAAAGTATAACTATGGAAGCCACCATGATCTGAGCAATGTCACAAATTGCTTCCATGTAGTGGTGGTCAAGTTAAGATTTATTTCAAACTTCTTGTTGGCCCACCACGTAACTATTTCACCAACCAACTGGTAAACTCTCCAAATTGATTTAGTAACTTTAAATTAGTTTTGAATCTCAAAATACTACTTCATCTCAATCAACCATGCTTCAGCTCCATCACCCAAAATAATTCTATTAAACTTAGGTGGGTTCATGTTTTTTATATTTATAGCCAATTTTGTAGCTACCTAAGCTCTCATATTTTGAGGGTTTTCCTGCTCAACATGATGTTCTTCAGGTACATTTTGATGTACTTCTTCTTCATATCCATGAACTTCCTATTCCAGAGCTTAATTTTGATCCTTGATTTCATTCATGGTTGTGAGAATTTAATCCAACTTTGCTACTTGCTCAGCGGCAAATCAATTAGGATAAAATAGAAGGTTACTATCATTGACATTTGAAGGACCCTCTCTAAATACTCTAACTTTCATCATTCTCCTTTTTGGTAAACATAAGGATACAAAAACATTAGTAGACTTATTATGTCCTAGACTTTGATTCATAGCTTTTATATCACATGTAACATCTCCACTGGGATCTATTTAGATATATATGATTTTTTTAATTTAATTGATGCATTCTTTCATGAAAATTCACTATGAAAATATAATTAGAGATCCATAAAAAACATTTTTATTATGTCAACTATAAAATAAGCATGTAACATCTACCTATTATAGATCACTAACATCATATAAAATAAAACATAGTTGAATACGTAATTACAGATGTCCAACCATGATTAGTACTAACACATAGCCAGTACTATCGATGTACAAGAAGTTAATAATTACATTTCATTAGGGATAATTTTTTAAATAATAATAAATACAATACAAGATACAAGATACATAGCTCCATAGAGCTTGAGTTCCTGAACTCCAGTATCTATGACAATATCAAGTATAGTCTTCAAATAAATACTATTGTCTGGAGGAAGAGCATCATCTGAGCACTTTTACACACCAGCGAATGACCATCAATCTTTCACACAATCCTCCATCATGGAATGGCTCTCCCTTCATAGATGAGTAGATAGTGATAGTGTGAGAATCTAGAGAGACAAGCTAGTACCCATGTGATGTATGATTTCTAAGAACATGAAGTGTACCATAAAGAAATAGATTATAACATGATATCGCACAAACATGTACATCATACATATGAAATGACAATGTATAACTAACATTACTTTGGCCAAAAAATTTAATGATTATTAATCTCTAGGATTAGTCAAATTCATACACACCACATGATCAGATTACCTTCATATGGTATTGATGATGCTAGTAAGCTAGTGAAATCTATCTCACTACTTACTTAGTATCAACAATATGAGATTTGGTTAATATAATTATAACTAATAAATTTATATAGATTACTTCTTACTAGTAAGCATAAAACATGCTAAACATAGGAATAATCAAAATGCATACATTTAGTCAATCAAATGTATGAATAAATCTCTACTATATTACTTGTCACATAAATAATAAGAATAATAAGTAAAGTTTATACTAATCGAGTATAATCTATATTTATATTACATATAACAATTTCTGTAAGTAGATTTAAATATATAGTACATTCTATGACAAGTAATAATATCATAGTCCACCATTTTCATGTACACACTACTCAATTTCAATAACCAATCATAATAAAAAAAGTCATAATTCTCACAAAAACATAGTCTTTTGTTAAAACAAGTTATTATATTTTTAGGAGGTTGTATGCATATACAAACAATGTTAGAAAGGTGTTATGGTATAGAAGGCTCTCAAGTAATGTGTTGTCTTTAAGAACAAGTAATCATCCTTAACAATCAAAATTTATACTTTTTCAAATCTATTATAGCGCTAATATGTTGTATCTCATGTGCTATAGAAAAGAGAACTAATGATGATGTGTGTAATTATTGTCTTTTTCTTTTATTACAATTTGACATCTCATTTCCATATAATCAGTTCATAAATATATTCTTAGATTTGGCCTAATTGTGGGTAAGTCCAATCAGCTCATGGAGGGGATCTTAGATCGGCCTATGTATGGATAAATCCATCCATCTCATGAGAAGGCCAATATTATGTTCTTTCATTGGATTCTTGTGGCCCATTTAATGGTTGTTTGACCCTTCTAAGGACATCTTTACAATGAAAGGGCTCGTTCTACTCCAATCATACTTTTGTGCATAATTTTAAACCATAAATGTAATGTATAAGTCAAAATTAAATAATTTATCCTTCTTTATGGATCCAATCATGTTAATCAAATAAAAATCTAATCCTTATAATGTACATGTATAAGAACGTGGATGTAGCTTTCATATGAATATACAGTGTGTACACATAGAGTTACATACTTATTTCCACATGAATATGTTTGTGCCATTTGACTCATAAAGATATCTTAGGTAACATATACCTCCACCTATACCTCAATATAAAGATATTGATGGCCTCGATTTGTATCCATATCGAGCATGAATAAGCTTTAACTAAGATATCGAGCATGAATAAGCTCGATATATGTATCCACCAGAGCTTGATATGTTATGGTATACATCAACTCAATGTTTTTATGTTATCTTAACTAATGCTTATGATAAAATACTGCATAATAGCATGACTTATTTCCATATATTCTTTATGACTCATATAATGCTCATATCCATCTGCATCATTCTATATAATAGGATCAACTATATGAATAATATCATAATCCTCAATTACTAATAGTGATTTACACAAGAAAGAACCATAGATTTATTTAGACAACAATTGATATAGAGTATTAGAGTTAATGAATAGTAACACTATATCAATCCTATAGTGTATGATACATGTTGTCACTTGGATTTGAGTTTTTGGCATGTTTGGTGGGACTCTTGGTCTATAATTTTTTTGAGATTTTTGGTGTTGTCTCTCAACAATCAGCCTTTGGAGGCATCTATCCAAGCATTAAGGATGAATCTGAAGATACATCAATCAGTCAAGCAGCCCAGGTTTCCTTTTAAAGATTATTGGTGATATATTTCTTTGTGTTTTTACTTTCATGAGGTTTTATGGCTGACCTTGGTGTTGAGTTTTGTTCTTCACAAGTTGGTGAGACATTGTAAGCTTTTGCCATTCCCTATCAATAAGAACAAGTTCTTAATTAGCCTTGGTGTGATCCTTACCAGTCTTTTTATGATCCATATCAACTCTTACATGGCTATTATCAACCTTCTCATGATTCTTACTAGTTCTATAGTCAGCCTCCTCAATGTCTTGCTTCCCCTAGTCAACCTAAACACTTCTTAACTCGATCCATTTCTACTTTCAAGAAGACACTCTTAGGATATGAGAAGTACATGTTGGAGCTTGATACTCTAAGAGGATATGGTTAAGAGTTTCATAGGCATCTTATTCACAAGGTGAGAGATGCATTAGAGTTGGTCAAAAGAGAGTAGGTACCTATTAAGAGAGCCAATTGGCAAAGGCTCACAAGTGAGATGCTTGATGTGAGTGGCCTAATTTCTCCCTTAGATAATAGGCTAGGAATTCATGAAAGGAAACCTCACCAAACCTATCAACCTTCATATTCACTTCCCCAAGTTTCCTACTAGCCATGTTTGATCCCTACTCATCAGCCCAATCAAGGATATCAAAGTCATCCTTTTCCCCATCAGTTGGAAGAAAAAGTTGAGAAAAGAAACCTTGTGTTTGAAGCTAATCTTGATAAGCAGATTGATTTGGAAAATATGCATATGAATTGATCCATATTAGCAACAAAGGAAGTGGAGTTCAATCCCTCATTGCCCTCTCACATTGTATCCCCACCACCTCAAAAAGAGACTCATAATCATAATACCCTAAGCTGGAACAAGATAGTGGATTCATGGGCAAAGAAAGAGGAGAAAAGTCTTGACAAAGAGTGTGAAGTTGAGAAGACTCTGGTTCCTATACAAACTCCTCCTACCCTCCCTGAAGAGAAGACTTCTAATCCTAACCTCCTAAGCTGGAGTAAGATAGTGGAGTCGTAGGAAAAGAAAGAAGATAAAAGTTTGGTCGATAAGGAGTGTGAAGTTGTGAATGAAGTTGATCCTTTGCAAGTTCGTCTCCCCTTCCTCAAGAAACCTCTTATCTTCCATATGAATCCCCTTGTATTCCTCATCCTCATGATGATGCATATCAACTTCAAGAGAGACTTTTCCAAGAGAACCTAGCCAAGCAAATTTAAGAGTTAGAGTCAAGGATGAAGTTAATAAGTCAAGGTGTGATGGAAGGTTTAGACCCAAAAGAAGATATTATGCCTAAACATACCCCATCCATATTTCTTGAAGAAATTCCTCAAGCTAAATTAGATGTGAATGAAGTGGTTTTCAAGTACAAGGAAGAAAATCACATTGTTTTATCCCAAGTTCTGTCTCCCCTTCCTCAAGAGCTTTCAAGAGACACTTTATCCTCAATCTGATTTTCAGTTCTATGTGCCACCTCCACCAACTAGTTCACCTTGTCCTCACCCCATCACCCTTTGCCTTGGTGGACCTATGGTATTGGAACCTAAAGAGGAGAATTTGGTTGATAAGGAAAAAGAACTCTTGCTTTAAGAAATCACTACTCCTTGGTAACATCATTAAGCTAGGTCAAATGATTTCGAGATGCCTAGTCTTGACATCATCATGAAAGAAAGAAAAATGGAAGTGTTAATTTAATATTAGAATTGCATAAATTAAACTAAAAAAATATACTCTTCATTCTTTATATATCATAGGAAATATTACACCCATATATATAGGATAGATTTCCTATATTTAAAGAGAACTAATCTCCATAAATATCTCCACACACAACTCCTAAAACAACTCCATGTTATTTTACATGAGTTTTTATCTTCTCACAAAACTAATATTGTTTATGAGTTGTTTACTTAACAACTCATAACAATATTTACTCACCCACTCATAATTACATTTACCATAATGTAATTAATTATTAAAACTCATATTATCTTATCTTAGATAATATAATCACTCACATGATATTCTATGTTTACACTACAATATGAATATTCCTAACATTCACCCCCTTAGTGTGAACATGGGACAAGGGCACCTAAAAACATGAGTATGACAGAGTTCTACAGTTGCTACTAGATCTTGTTGTCTAAATCTTGTTGCACATGATCACCTCTCTGATTCACCAGCTGATCATGATCACCTCTCCGTGTGAATCTATTCATCGGCTGATCATATTCTAATGAAGTACGACAGTTAAAGGATCATATGACAGTTGAAGGATCATATGTATAAGTTTCCCTCTATAAACAAAGTCTTATATTTTTACTTCTTCCACACCATATAGACATCTCAAGAACGATTGTTAGAATTTCATGAACACGTATTGACACATTATTGAAAATGAACCACACCATACATTTTGAAGAAAATGCCATCAAATCAATTTGTGGCCCCATCATTGGTGACTAATGAGAGGCATTGAAACACCTCCTTCCTCCAATTCCTTCTTCCTCCAAAAAGTGAACTATTTACCATAAAAATTCCTCATCACTAGGACAAAAAAGTTCTTCATCATTAGAGTGTTCATCCCAATCAATTTCTTCTTTAACAAAAAGAGCTTTTTGATCTATTTTAACATCAAATAGATATTTTTCCCTCTTTTTATAGTTCAAAGCTACATGTCCTGATTCATTATAGTAATAGCATTTCATTTTACCTTTCAAAGGGAAAGGTTTTAGTTTGAACTTTCCTTTCATAGTTGTACTTGTTTTATTCTGTATATACATTACTTCATATTCTTCATAATTACTCTGGTCAAGAAATGTGAAGATTACTCCTTCTAAGCTAATTGTTTCCTTACTTACAGTAAACATAATATTTGAATAACTTTTAGGCTACTATTTAGGTGTATTACTTTAACATCATCATCTTTTACTAACTCTTTGATTCCAACTAGTTGATTTAGCAAAGAACATAATTTACTTATATGATCTACCAATTTTGAGTTTTTTTCCATTTTCAAACTGTACAAGCATTGCTTCAGTGTAGTCTTTATTGTTTCAGCTTCAAAACCAAATAATTTGTTAAAAGACTCCCAAATTTCTTAAGCAGATTTTATGAAATCCACATGATGTAGATAATCTTTTGATAAGCCCAGACCAATGGTACCCAAAGCTCTATGATCTTTTGCATCCCATTTAGCTATATCATTAGTCATCATTGGTGGAGTTGCAGTAGCTTTAAATACATCTCATAAGTCATTTTATATTAAATGCAATTGCATCTATAGTTGCCATGTTTGGAAATATTGCCCTTAAAACTTTTCAATCAAATTTAATTTTTCCATTATTGTGTACAATACTAAGAAAATATATAAAATTGAGTCAAGTACTATAAAACTTTATATAATATACCTTTGAACCTCCAATCAAGCCAAGACTCTATATTAACAATTCAACATTATTGAAAATTGGAGACAACTTTCAATAGAAGAATTAATGCGCTAAATTTGATAGCTACATAATGAATCATGTGTTTCTCCAAAACTATGAATTGGGTTCTCCTAAAATTTATGTTGTAGTTTTCTGACCAACACATCGTTCAACTTATAAAATTTCAGAAAAACCTAGATCCAAAAACAAAAAATTACAAGATATTCTTCAAGATGAATTTGATCAACTATAGCTATAGGCATAATAAGCAATCAAAAAAATAATGAAATTCCTCTCATTAAACCTGCTCTAGTATCAAATACTAATTTAATATTAAAATTGCATAAATTAAACTTTAAAAAATAATCTTCATTATTTCTATATCATAGGAAATATTACACCCATATATATAGGATATGTTTCCTATATTTAAGGAGAACTAATCTCCATAAATATCTCCACACACAACTCCTAATATAACTCCATGTTATTTTACGTGAGTTTTTGTCTTCTCACAAAACCAATATTGTTTATGAGTTGTTTACTCAACAACTCATAACAATATTTACTCACCCACTCATAATTACATTTACCATAATGTAATTAACTATTACAACTCATATTATATTATCTTAGATAATATAATATTTCACATGATATTCTATGTTTACACTACAATATGAATATTCCTAACATTCACCCCCTTAGTGTGAACATGGGGTAAGGGCACCTGAAAACATGAGTATGATAGAGTTCCACAGTTGTTATTAGATCCTGATGTCTAGATCTTGCTACACATGATCACCTCTCTGGTTCACCAACTGCTCATGATCACCTCTCTATGTGAATGTATTCAACGGATGATCATCTTATAATGAAGTACAACAGTTAAAGGATCATATGAGAGTTAGAGGATCATATGTAGAAGTTTTCCTCTGTAAACAAAGTCTTACAGTCCTACTTCTTCCGCACCATATTGACATCTCAAGAATGATTGTTAGAATTTCATGAACACATATTGATACATTATTGAAAATGAACCACACCACACCACACATGCTAAATAAAATGCCACTAAATCAATTTGTGGCCCCGTCATTGGTGACTAAGGAGAGGCATTGAAATGCCTCCTTCCCTCAATTCCTTCTTCCTCCAAAAAGTGAACTATTTATCATAAGAATTCCTCATCATTAGGACAAGAAAGTTCTTCATCATTAGAGTATTCATCCCAATCAATTTCTTTTTTAGCCAAAAGAGCTTTTTGATCTATTTTGTCATCAAGTAGATCTTTTTCCCTCTTTTTACAGTTCAAGGCTACATGTTGTGATTCATTACAATAATAACATTTCATTTTACCTTTCAAAGGGAAAGGTTTTGGTTTGAACTTTCCTTTCTTAGATGTACTTGCTTTATTCTGTACATACATTACTTCTTCATATTCTTCATAATTACTTTGATCAAGAAATGTGGAGATTACTCCTAAGCTAATTGTTTCCTTACTTAAAGTAAACACAATATTTGAATAGCTTTTAGGCATACTATTTAAGAGAATTACTTTAACATTATCATCTTTTACTGACTCTTTGATTCCAACTAATTGATTTAGAAAAGAACATAGCTTACTTATATGATCTACCATTTTTTAGTTCTTTTCCATTTTCAACCTGTACAAGCATTGCTTCAGTGTAGTCTTTGTTGTTTCAGCTTCAAAACGATTTTTTTTTTAAGAGACTCCTAAATTTCTTAAGCAAATTTTATGAAATCCACGTGATGTAGATAAGCATTTGATAAGCCTAGACCAATGGTACCCAAAGCTCTCTGATCTTTTGCATTCTATTTAGCTAAATCATTTGTAGTCATTGGTGGAGTTGTAGTAGCTTTAACTGCATCTCATATGTCCTTTTCTATTAAATGTAATTTTATCTATAGTTGCCATGTATGGAAAGATTGCCCTTCAAACTTTTCAATCAGATTTAATTTTTCTATTATTGTGTACAATACTAAAAAAAATATAGAACTAAGTCAGGTACTTTAAAACTTTATATAGTATACCTTTGAACCTCTAAGCAAGCCAAGACTCTGTATTAACAATTCAATATTATTGAAAATTGGAGACAACTTTCAATAGAAGAATTAATGTGTTGAATTTGATAGCTACATAGTGAATCATGTGTTTCTCCAAAACTATGAATTGGGTTCTTCTAAAATTTATGTTGTAGTTTTCTAACCAACATGCTGCTCAACCTATAAAATTGTAGAGAAACTGAGATCCAAAAATAAAAAATTATAGGCTATTCTTTAAGATGAATTTGATCAACTATAGCTATAGACACAATAAGCAATCAAAAAAATAATGAAATTTATCTCATTAAATTTGCTCTGGTACCAAATACTAATTTAATATTAGAATTGTATAAATTAAACTAATAAAATATACTCTTCATTCTTTCTATATCATAGGAAATATTACACCCATATATATAGGATATGTTTCCTATATTTAAGGATAACTAATCTTCATAAATATCTCCACACACAACTCCTAAAATAACTCCATGTTATTTTACACGAGTTTTCGTCTTCTCACAAAACTAATATTGTTTATGAGTTGTTTACTCAACAACTCATAACAATATTTACTCACCCACTCATAATTACATTTAACATAATGTAATTAACTATTACAACTCATATTATATTATCTTAGATAATATAATCACTCACATGATATTCTATGCTTACACTACAATATGAATATTCCTAACATTCACCCTCTTAGTGTGAACATGGAGCAAGGGTACTTGAAAACATGAGTATGACAGAGTTCTACAGTTTCCACTAGATCTTGTTGTCCAGATCTTGCTACACATGATCACCTCTTTAGTTCACCAGCTAGTCATGATCACCTCTCCATGTGAATATATTCATCAGTTGATCATCTTCTAATGAAATACAATAGTTAAAGGATCATATGACAATTAGAGGATCATATGTAAAAGTTTTCTATTGTATACAAAGTCTTACAGTTGTTGGGGATCAACCAACAATATGATTACACTTATGAAAGCAATAAACCCTGGAATTAAATCAGATAGATAAGTAACTAGAATGATAAATAGCAAAGAACAAGAGATACAAGAAACCACCCTGAAAACTTGTATTAAACTCTTTACAGAAGGAATACAATTGAAGAAACTTCTTTCTTCCACACCTCTCTCAGATGTAAAAGATCCCTCTCTAGATCTCTTTCCCTCAAGAGCTCTCTCTCTCAAGTACAATCAACTCCAACAACCTGGATTGATTCACCTATACAATTTTGTACTGTTCTTTCAACATTCACATACAATGAACTACTACAATAAGCTAAGAAGATCTAATTCTACATATAGAGTTAGGAGACTTGAGCAAGCACTTACAACCAACAGTTAAGCCTCTTGAACAAGGGCTCTAAAAATAGTCTTACTAATAATAGAGACGCAGACTTAAGACTACAACTTAAACTCATCATGCAAACACTCAGTTCTGTCCTCAGAAATAACATTCTGGACGCACAGGTAACCGACGCCGATTCCTACCTGCTTGCCTGTGACTGATGTCGACCGATCCCCTACTGACGCCGGCGTCTCTTCAACTGCACTTGACCGACGTCGATCGCTCCTGACCGACGCTGATGACTGTGTAAACCTGCAACTCTGTAATCCGCTCCTTGGTGAAGCTTTTAGGCTCCACACATTAACAATCTCCCACTTGGAGATAAACAACTGCACCAATACCTGTACAACAACATCTTCTAGCTCCTCCATCTTCAACTCAATCATGAAGACCAACAGAAGTTGAATGAAGATTCAACTTCTCCTTTGTAATCGGATTGGTTAACATATCAGTAGGATTCCTATATGTATGGATATTCTCTAGCTTCAACTCACCATCCTCCAATACCTGTCTTATGAAGTGGTACCTAAGCTGTATGTGCTTGGTTCTTGAGTGAAAGGCTGAATTCTTAGCCAAATGGATTGCACTCTGACTGTCACTATACAATCTGCAACTCTCTTGCTCCCTTCCAAGTTCTTCCATGAACCGTGTCATCCATATCATCTCTTTGCTAGCCTCTGTGGCTGTAATATACTCTGCTTCTGTAGTTGACAAGGCAACAACCTTCTGCAACTTTGATATCCAGCTAACCGCCGTTTCACCTACAGTGAAAATATAACCTATGGTGCTCCTCCTGCCATCCAAATCTCCTGTCATATCTGAATCTACATAACCATGTAGAGAAGTATCTGAACCTCCATAGCACAAGTGCCTACTATTGGTTCCTCTCAGATATCTAAGAATCCACTGAACTACTTTCTAATGTTCCTTTCCTGGATTGTCCATATACTTACTTACAACTCCCACTGCTTGGGCAATATCCTGTCTAGTACACACCATTACATACATTAAACTCCCTACTGCGGAAGAATATGGAACTTTACTCATGTACTCTACCTCATCATGTGAATTAAGACATTGTTCCTTACTCAACTTAAAATGTCCAGCCAAAGGTGTGCTTACCGGTTTAGCATCCTACATATTGAACTGTTTCAACACTTTGTCCACATAATCCTCTTGAAACAAAATCAACCTGTGACTTTTCCTGTCTCTCTTAATGCTCATGCCAAGGATTTTCTTTGCTGCTTCCAAATCCTTCATAGCAAATGTTTGAGCTAATTTCATCTTAAGCTCAGAGATATCCTGCATGTGTGATCCTGCAACCAGCATATCATCTACATACAACAATAGAATAATATATCTACCATTATCCAATCTCTTAAAATACACACAATGGTCAAATTGACACCTACTGTAGCCATGCTCAGTCATAAACCTGTCAAATTTCAAATACCACTGTCTAGGAGCTTGTTTGAGGCCATACAAGCTTTTCTTCAATCTGCACACTAACTTCTCCTTACCTTTAACCTCAAATCCTTTTGGTTGTTCCATGTATATTTCCTCATCCAAATCTCCATGAAGAAACACTGTCTTAACATCTAGCTGCTCAAGATGCAAATCCTCAATAGCAACCAAAGATAGTACAATCCGTATAGAAGTCATTTTAACAACAGGAGAAAAAATCTCAGCAAAATCAATACTTAGATTTTGTGTAAATCCTTTCACTACCAATCTGGCCTTATATCTCATCTGTCCATTCTCACCTTCTTTCAACCTGTAGGTCCATCTGTTATTCAGTGTCTTCTTACCAGCTGGCAACTCAACCAAATCCCATGTTGGTTCTCTTTTAAGGACTTCATTTCCTCAACCATGCCACGCTCCCACTAACTCTTGGACTCCACCTGTAATGCTTCTTGAAAACTCTCTGGTTCTCCACCATCAGTTAGCAATAAATAGAATAATGAAGGGGAATATCGAATTGGAGGCTTACTTACCCTTTCTGACCTCCTGATGGGCGTCTGAGACTTGTTCACAACACGCTGTCCACCCAAATTCTCTGACAGTGACCGACCTCGGTCACCTCCAGACCTGTTACTGGCTGACGTCGATTATGCCTGACCGACGTCGATGCCTATTCTGCCGACGTTAGTCTCTGTATGACCGACATCAGTTTTTGTTCTACCGACGTCGGTTCCTACCTTACCGACGTCGATCTCTGTGTTTTCCTGCAAGTGATTATTTCTTTTTCCCGCGAGCTCATATTGGACCATCACCTCATCCAATTCACCATTGCTCTACCCAGATTGATTCAGCTTCTTTAGCTGATCACTATACATCACTTTTTCATTGAAAACAACATCACGTCTCCTAATTATCTTGTTAGTTCCTAGATTCCAAAATCTGAAACCAAAATCATCTGAGCCATAGCTAATAAATGTGCACCTCATAGACTTAGCATCCAAATTCTTTCTATTTTCTTTATCAATGTGCATAAAGGCTTCACAACCAAAAACTTTGAGAAATGATAGATCTACCTTTTTACCTGTCCATGCCTCTTCTGGGATTCCACGATCCAGAGCTGTAGAGGGTCCTCTGTTAATCAGGTACACTGCAGTGTCAACAGCTTCTGCCCAAAACTCTAAGGGCAAACCAGCATGCAATCTCATACATCTTGCACAATCCATAATTGTTCTATTCATCCTTTCAGCAATACCATTCTGCTGAGGTGTCCTTGGAACCGTCCTTTGCCTGCGGATCGCATGCATATAACAATACCAGTTAAACTTATAACTGTAAAACTCACCACCATTGTCAGATCTCAGGCACTTCAATCTTCTGTCTGTTTCATTCTCAACCATAGCTTTCCAAATCTTAAAACTCTCAAATACATCATATTTCTTCTTAATACAATAGATCGATACCTTTCTTGTAGCATCATCTATGAACGAAACATAGTATTGTGATCCTCCAATAGAAGCTACTTGAGGCGATCCCCACACGTCTGTGTGAACAAGCTGCAACTTATGCTTCTTCTTTGTTGACCCAGTCTTGAGAAAACTCACTCTTTTCTGTTTTCCAAATACACAGTGCTCACAAAATTCTAGATCCATACTTTTCAAATCTGAAAGCTTACCTTTAGACTTAAGAATTGACATTCCCTTCTCACTCATGTGGCCAAGCCTTGAGTGCCACAATTTTACATCCACATCTGAAGTAGATAATACAGAAAGAGAATTGTTAGTAACACAATTACATAAATAGAGAGTACCTACTCTCTTACCTTTGGCCATAACAAGTGCACCCTTGGTCACCTTCCAAGATTCTGCTGTGAGAGTTACTGTACAACCCTCATCCCCTAAATTTCCTACAAAAATCAAATTCCTCTTCAAGCTAGGAACATGCATAACATCTCTCAACACCCATGTGTTGCCATTTTGCATTTTCAGCTGCACTTTACCTTTGCCAATAATTTTACAAGGCTCATCATCCCCTAGATACACTATTCCAAAATCTCCATGGATATAGTCACTAAAATATTCTCTATTAGGGGTAGCATGAAAAGATGCACCACAATCTAAAACCCAAGATTCTATATTATTATGCAAAGAGAATATTAAAGCATCTTGTGCAATACCTACAACCTTTGCTTCTTCTTTTCCTTCGTGTTGATTGTCCTCCTTAGGCTTTAACCAGCAGTCTCTGCTTATGTGCCCCATCTTTCCACAATTCCAGCATTGTGGCTTCCTGCCATTTCTGGATTTGGATCTACCTCTCCCCTTAGACTTGGATCTTGATCTCCCTTTCTTGCTCTTCTCTTTTTGCCTTCCCCTGCTCTCAAAACTTAAAGCGTTCCCAGATGTCTCTTATGTGCTTTTCTTGCAAATTTCCTCATTCAAGATAACACTAACAACATCCTCTACTTTTAAAATATTTGAAGCAGATGCAGTATTACTAACTGCCATTACTAAGCTATCCCAGCTTTCAAGCAAAAAACATAATATTAAAAGAGCTTTAATTTCATCATCAAACACTATTTTGACTGAACTTAATTGATTTACAATTCCATGGAAATCATTCAGGTGATTAGATACTGATCCACCTTCCTGCATACGCAAATTAAATAGCTGCTTCATAAGATATACCTTATTAGAAGCTGAGGGTTTTTCATACAAATTTGCTAAAGTAGTCATCAACTCTACCGTTGTTTTTGCCTGTGATAAATTAGATATCACAGTAGATGCTAAACCTAGTCTTATAGACCCCAGAGCCTTTCTATCAAGAACTTCCCATTCTTCATCATCCATGTCTGTGGGCTTCTTTGCAATCCCACCTAACGGTAAGTATAGATCTTTCTGATACAGATAGTCCTCTATCTGCATTTTTCAATGTTGATAATTTTTGCCATTGAACTTCTCCATTCTCAGTTTACTTTCTTCTGCCATTGCTTCTCCCACTCAAACAGAAATCCCTACAGAAACCCCTGTGAGTAACCTGTAATCAATACACACTACACAAATCTGAACCACCTATTAGTGAACCTGAGCTTTGATACCACTTATTGGATATCAAGCTCTAAACCTACAACCAAGGCTCTGATACCACTTGTTGGGGATCAACCAACAATATGATTACACTTATGAAAGCAATAAATCGTGGAATTAAATCAGATAGATAAGTAACTAGAATGATAAATAACAAAGAACAAGAGATACAAGAAACCAGCCTGAAAACTTGTATTAAACTCTTTATAGAAGGAATACAATTGAAGAAACTTCTTTCTTCCACACCTCTCTCAGATACAAAATCCCTCTCTAGATCTCTTTCCCTCAAGAGATCTCTCTCTTAAGTACAATCAACTCCAACAACTTGGATTGATTCACCTATACAATTATGTATTGTTCTTTCAACATTCACATACAATGAACTACTACAATAAGCTAAGAAGATCTAATTCTACATATAGAGTTAGGAGACTTGAGCATGCACTTACAACCAACAATTAAGCCTCTCGAATAAGGGCTCTAAAAATAGTCTTACTAATAATAGAGACACGAACTTAAGACTACAACTTAAACTCATCATGCAAACACTCAGTTTTGTCCTCGAAAATAGCATTCTGGATGCACAGGTAACCGACGCCGATTCCTGCCTGCTTGCCTGTGACCGACATCGGCTGATCCCCTACCGACGCCGACATCTCTTCAACTGCACGTGACTAACGTCGGTCGCTCCTGACCAACGCCGGTGACTGTGTAAACCTGTAACTCTGCAATCCGCTCCTTGGTGAAGCTTTTAGGCTCCACACCTTAACAACAGTCCTACTTCTTCCACACCATATAAACATCTCAAAAATGATTATTAGAATTACATGAACACATATTGACACATTATTGAAAATGAACCACAACACACCACTCATGCTAAAGAAAATGCGATGAAATCAATTTGTGTCCCCATCATTGGTGACTAATGAGAGGCACTGAAACACCTCCTTCCTTCAATTCCTCCTTCCTCTAAAAAGTGAACTATTTACCATAAGAATTCATCATCACTAGGACAATAAAGTTCATCATTAGAGTATTCATCTCAATCAATTTCTTCTTCAGTCAAAAGAGATTTTTGATCTATTTTGTCATCAAGTAAATCTTTTGCCCTCTTTTTATAGTTCAAGGCTACACGTCCTAATTCATTATAGTAATAGCATTTCATTTTACCTTTCAAAGGGAAAGGTTTTGGTTTGAACTTTCCTTTCTTAGATGTACTTGCTTTATTCTATACATACATTACTTCTTCATATTATTCATAATTACTCTAATCAAGAAATGTGGAGATTACTCCTAAGCTAATTATTTCCTTACTTAAAGTAAACACAATATTTGAATAGATTTTAGGCATACTATTTAGGAGTATTACTTTAACATCATCATCTTTTACTGACTCTTTGATTCCAACTAGTTGATTTAGCAAAGAAAAAAACTTACTTATATGATATACCATTTTTTAGTTCTTTTCCATTTTCAACCTGTACAATCATTACTTCAGTGTAGTCTTTGTTATTTTAGCTTCAAAACCAAATAATTTGTTAAGAGACTCCCAAAAAATTTAAGCAAATTTTATGAAATCCACATGATGCAGATAAGCTTTTGATAAGCCTAGACCAATGGTACCCAAAGCTCTCTGATCTTTTGCATTCCATTTAGCTAGATCATTCATAGTCATTGGTGGAGTTGCAATAGATTTAACTACATCTCATAAGTCTTTTTCTATTAAATGCAATTGTATCTATACTTTCCATGTATAGAAATATTGCCCTTAAAACTTTTCAATCAAATTTAATTTTTCCATTATTGTGTACAGTACTAAAAAAAAATAGAACTGAGTCAAGTACTTTAAAACTTTATATAATTTACCTTTGAACCTCCAAGCAAGCCAAGACTCTGTATTAACAATTCAACATTATTGAAAATTGGAGACAACTTTCAATAGAAGAATTAATGTACTGAATTTGATAGCTACATAGTGAATCTTATGTTTCTCCAAAACTATGAATTAGGTTCTTCTAAAAGTTATGTTGTATTTTTCTGACCAACACGTGGTTCAACCTATAAAATTGTAGAAAAATTGAGATATGAAAATAGAAAATTACAAGTTATTCTTTAAGACAAATTTGATCAACTATAGCTATAGGTAGAATAAGCAATCAAAAAAAATAATGAAATTTCTCTCATTAAACGTGCTCTGATACCAATTACTAATTTAATATTAGAATTGCATAAATTAAACTAAAAAAATATACTCTTCATTCTTTTTATATCATAGGAAATATTACACCCACATATAGGATATGTTTCTTATATTTAAGAACTAATTCTCGGAAATATCTCCACACAGAACTCCTAAAATAACTCCATGTTATTTTACGTGAATTTTTATCTTCTCACAAAACTAATATTGTTTATGAGTTGTTTACTCAACAACTCACAACAATTTTTACTCACCCACTCATAATTACATTTACCATAATGTAATTAACTATTACAACAAATACTATATTATCTTGGATAATATAATCACTCACATGATATTCTATGTTTACACTATAAGATGAATATTCTTAACAAGAAGTTGTTACTCTTGAAGATGATCTAATACCTCACCCTGATCTTGAAACACTATCAGATGCGTTGGAGCTTGAAGAAAACCAACTTGATGGCATCATACATCAAGAAGAGAAGATTGAAGAGGTAGTGGTTCAAGATGATAAAGAGGACAAGAATGTTTGGCAGCTACAAATGGAGTTCTTTCAAGGGTTTAAATAACTTTTCCAAGTTGAGAATCAAGTACATGGAAAGATTAATAATGAGGCTCCCATAGAAGACAATGACCAAGATTGGGAAGAATATGAAAATCTCCTTGATGATCTAGAAGAACTTGCAGATAAGAGGAAGCCCAATCTTATTGAGAATACTATGGAAGTCGAGAAGGAGGAAGCCTTCATTGGTTCTTCCATCACTTTGAAATATGTCATGGATGGTCAAGGGTAAGTTCTTAATCAACTTTTGGATGACTTATTTGAAATCATTGGAGATGGTTATACTCCTCTTCAAGGAGGCTATGATCTGGTCAATGATAAAGAATGCAACTTTGGCACTCAAGTAAGTATGCAAAGGAAAAGTAATCTTTCAAATATGTCCTTTCAAGAAGCAAATGCATTTCATGATGACATGTTTGAATTCATCAAGATGGGATATCATCCTCTCAATTAGTTGGGAGAAACACATTAGCTCTTGAAGGATGAAACAGATTCCTATTGGCCTCAATCTTTTAAAGAACAAGAAACCAATCCTCTTGAAGTCATGCCTACTAAAGAGATACAAATTGATCATGAGATGAAGAGTGGACAGCAGTATGAAGTATGTAAGCATGTTTAATAGGAATATATCTAGCTTAGAGACCTATTTAAGGATGATTTGATTAAGGTCAGATCAAGTGAAGTGCCAAGGAATAGGTTTGATCTACAAAACATCTAGTCCAAGGAGAAACATGTTTGGCACTATGTGTCCATGAAGATGATTCGAGAAGTTTTCTTTTTGATCTTGGAAAGGAAGTATCCTTAGTCTCTAGTTGTGCATAATAGTTTATTTTCAAATTCCCCTAAGAGCCTTGAGCACATGTGTGTGTATCTTGTTATGTGTTTGTTTTGCTTGTGTGTGTTCTTTGTTTTGTGTGGTTGAGGTAGTCAATTAGTTGTCTTGTCTTGGTCAAGCTTGTGGTCAAAGGTATTCTTTATTGTTTCAAACTTCATATGACTCTCTAAGCTTAATGGATTGATAAGACTACTTGTCTAGTTAGAATAGCATGTATACTACCTCTATGAGTCACCAATTTATTGACCAAATTTGACTTTAGATCAAATTGGGGCACCCTTAGGTAAAAACTTGACTTTTAAGTGTTTTATGGGTCTAATATAGATCTCAAAAGGTATTTTATAGGTTAATTAATACTATTTAATGTTGTAGTAGCCTTGGTCTTTAATTATTTTAGTCTTTTTAATCATTTTGAGTCATTTTAAGGTAAAAAATGGGGCATTTAATGACTTGTACAATTTTTTTGACAAATGTGAGGCTCCAAAAATATGATGTCATGTCCTATGTGTTCTAACAGGTCTTAATCAACTATAACCAACTAAAAAGGGGCAAGTTCCTTAGAAAAATGGTAGTTTCCTTGAGGAAAAGAAGTTTGGCACTTGTACAGCTCTTTGGGAAGTGTGCCACATGAAAAAAGATCATGGTATGTATCTTAAACTTCCCTAAGCTCAAATACACATTTGGTTTGCTATGAAAATGCCATTTTAAGGCTAAAACTATTCTGCTCCTTTTTCACCCTTTTTGGTAAATAGAAGTGACCTTCAAGTTTTTGCTTAATACAGTCAGTATGTGAGGTTTCAAGAAAAATTCTCTTGGAGGTATATTTTAAACTCAATTAGATTATATTTTATGTTTTTTTACATAGGAATGATAGCCTAAGATTTATGAACCATCCCTAAGAATTTGACCTTTCAAATTTGCTTGCTAATCTATGTACCCTATAAATTTTGCCTTGGTTTGAGCAAGTATGTATGAATCAATTGCTAAAGTTGATTATAGATGATTTTATCTTCCTTATCTAATGTTATCCATGTTTTTTTTCAATTTTGGAGTTGATTTGAAGAGCCAATCACCTCAAGTTGTAGATTGGTCTCATTTTGTGTTGTTGGGAGGTTTCTACTACTTGCAGCATCTTCATGCTTTAGAAATGATTTTATAAGGTGGGGATAGGTTAATTAACATGTTTTTAAAGTATTATAAATCCCATAACCTTTCATTTTTATCCTCTAAAATAATTTTTTCCTTGAAGTTGCAATCACAACCACACATGTTCACAGTCTACTTACTACAGCTCAATGTGCACTTACAAGTGCTTTCATGTAGGTCTTCAAATGTTGAAACATAATGTAAAGATTGTATAAAGCATTTGATATCATCATTATCACTTGATATATTTGTAATATCATCAATTTGGTCATAAGGTCAAGGTCATAATACCACTGCTCATACATTTCACATACTGCTTGCATATAGTTCACCATGCACCTACAACCTTCATCGAGGACACCATGCTATAATGGGAGCCTTGGTAGTGGTTTCAAGTTATTTTAGGTGTGAAATAATGATTTTTTTATTATTTAAGTGGATAGACAAGTCACAATAGGTCTAAATCAATGCATACTAACCACATTCTGCCCATTGCCTATATATACTGAAAATCAATATATACAAGTGACTTGGTAGAGAGTTTTAGAGTCACTTTGGAATGATTAAACATGTGTTAAAACTATTATTGAAGCTATAAAATTTTGGTAGAACATTCCAGACCCCCATTTGAGGTGTTAAATTAGCTACATGGAGATTGGAAACATGCTCTAGGGATGATGATTGAGTTTCAAGCCTCCAATCCCTAAATTGGCAAAACAAAGATCCTTGGCATTTTTTAGAGATATTTTAACAAGGTTGATAAGACCCTGGATGCATATAGGTAGGTTTTCCTTGTAGTATTATCATAGGAAAATGACATTGAAAAATATGAGGGGTAGAGGAGTAAGGGAAGACAATCATTGAAAGGTCTAAAAAGCCACTTTTATACATTGAAAATAGTGAGTGTTATCTACAATTTAGAGTCAAAAAAGACCTCTTACTCCCTTAAGTTGAAAACTAGGATATGATTTCATGATTGAATGATTTTGATGATGAATATGACATTAATTATCTAGATTACCATCCAAAAAATATGTTAATTAGTGTCATGTTCCTCAAGCACACTTTCAGTCCATACAGGTTGCCCAAAATGCCCACCTACAGGTAGACAATGAGATTAGCTTGGTGTTTTAATGGTATTTGAGCCCATATAGGGTGAATAACAATAATTAGTATATATTATGTGGTAAAAATGGCTCCAATTAAGACCTATAATCATTATGAACAGGTTCATTTGAAGCAAAATAACCTACAACCAGGTCCTAAAAGCAAGGTATCTTAGTCAGGTAGGGGGACTCATTTTATGAGCTTAGGGTGCATGGGAAGGGATAAGAGAGGTTAGGATGATTAATAAAGTTTTTGAATGCCTTAATTATGACCAGGATGATATCCATGAGCCTTAGACATGATGCAACAAACCTATGCAGACCCCCTTATGACCTTATAAACACCTACAACCATCTATATGACTGTGTTGGCAGTGAGTAGTGAGGTGATGTTTCTAAGTGATTGGTGTGTTCCAAAAATAAAAAGAGGAGTTAAATAATTAATAAATATACATGGATACTCTAATAGAGGTATTCTAACATTTCCTTAGACCTAATAGAGGCATTAGCCCAAGATAAAAACACAGTCAGAATTGGACATAAAGCCTTAAAAATCCAAGGATGGGAGAGGGTTTACAGTAAGTTAGAATGATGAATGGGTTATAAAAATCTACACCATGATGATGGAACATTTAAGGCAATCTAACTAGTTCAAATATATCAAAGGAAGGACTCAAAAGATGCGAAACATAATCCACTTTGGAATTTCCTACACATAGTCATTTGCCTAGAAACCAGTATTGGAATTTGAAACTTTGGAAGGTAAATTGACATATAAAAGAGCCAAAGAATTGGAGGGATCACATATAAAACCTATAAAGTCACCTAAATCTTTAGTTTGGTCTGAGAAAACAAGGGAAGTACCACCTATTTTGTCTCAAATAGGGGGTACTTCCTCTCATGTACAAACATGACAGGTTGAAGAAAAGAGGTGATCAGACTCACCAAAAGTTGTTTGAAACTTGGGGAGATGTGTGTGAAGTTGAAAAATGCATAAAAAAACATGAAGTACCAAGCATATGTGGGATAAAATAAATACGGTGCCCTGGATCCTCAAAAGTGCAAACATGCTCATGAGGCAAGGGTATGCCTAGAGTCCTAACAAGGAGTCAAGTTTAATTCTAGAGCCAAGTGGAATTTATAATGGATTGGAACATGTATATGGGGTAATTATAGGTGTGTATAAGCTACTTAAAGGCAAATAATCCCAATAGGAATATCCAAATACCAAAACTTGTAGTCAGGCTTAATGGCAAGGGTTGGCATAGAAACTAAATAGATAGTCACCTTCACTTTCCACATGAAATGAGAATTTCAAACTATTGGATCATGTTTTTGGGGTCAATACAGAGGTGAAAAATCTTTTGGAAGGTTGAGAAAACCAAATAAAGCCATTTTTTGGACCTTAAGCCAACTCAAACTCGCAAAGAAGGTGAAAAGAGCTCGATAGGAGAGGTTCAAGTGCTCATATCTTTCTTGTTGCTTTGAATGGAGGAAAATGGAGTTTAAGGAGGTTAAAAGGGTCCCTAAAGGACATGTTTGTAGAATTTTTTTTCAATTCCAATTTGAAGTTTTTATGAACAAACCTTAAGAGTGGAAACATACCTAAAACCCTCCAAAACCCTTGCCAAAGATATGATGGAGAAAATGGAGTTGGATAGCTAATTAAATGGAATATTTTGCTCATGAAACCTATTGGAAGTTGTAGAATACTCATTCAAGATAAAACCCATGCTTTTTATTTATACAGACTTGTACATATGGGGTGAGAAAAAGGGTATTTTTGATAATTTTTTATGTTTTGGAGGTTTTAGGAGGAGTCTAAACATAAAATCAAGTTTGGAGGGAATATTTAGTCTTTTTTTTAACTCTTTATGGCCATTTAATTCCTTGAAGAAACTCCTAAGGGTTTAAACAATATATCTCATTTTAGCCAATCAAAATTGGCCCAGTGGACAAGCTAATAAGAAGGGTGGAAAACTTCAACTGAGCTAAATTTAAGGTGTCCCTTATGATTATAAGGCCATAAAGGGTCTTGAAAGATGTCATAAACTACCTCTCATGGATTTTAATTGGAAACTGATAGCAATTTTGATGCCAAGTGTGCAGGGTGCATGGAAGATGAGTTTTCTAGACAACAAATGATGATAACTCAGTTTGGCATGATTCCAGATGACCAAGACTATAACAAATGCATGGAAATGCATGTATGATGTACGTAACCTTCATCCCAATCATTAGATGTAGTGATAGTCTGTTATTAGAAGTTTAAATACGGTCAATCATGAAGGCAATTTTTTTGAGCTAACACAAGGAATCTCATGCCACTTTTCATGAAGTTTATGACTTATATGGAGACTTGTGATTCTTGGTATTGCATGATTCATCCCATATCCTTTTATTATGCATAAGTAACTACTTCTCTTAGCTTGACAAGTGTCCTTGTGACCCTTGGACTTCTCTTTTCTCCTCTCTCTCTCAAATACAATAAGAACTAGCCATTTTAGCCATTGTACTTTATGTTCCACCTGCATATGGCAAAGACCTACTCAAATGCATACCATTGTATCAATAAGAATACTGGTTTTTACCTCTTTCATGACTATTTATAATGTGTTCAATTGGATGATGAATCTTGCCTAGTGAAAAATATGGATTCCTTTGCATGTTTTTTCATTCTTTCACCTATTTACAGCTTCTTCTTGCAGGGCATGTGAAGTGTTCTAGGAGATGTCTAGATTTGAGTGAGTTATTATATTCACTAGTGCTATTCAAGGACCCTTGTATAGTCCTCCTAGCCTAAGGAAATCATCCATAACTTCATAATGTAATATTGATGTGAGAAGACATAGATTGAAGAAGTGTACATTCAGTTTGTACTTAGTTCTCATGTGTAACCTGCTATTGGTTGGAAGTCATCATGTTATTTGGTGAATCAATTCCTTTAGAATGGTTTTATTTTAGTTATCTCTCTCCCTTTTCACCCCCGAGGTTTAGGTGTAGTTGTAATCCAAAGTGGTACATCAAGGGAGCTAGCCCTATCTAAAGATTCACCTCATCCTTCGACTTCCCACAAGCCCAAAGATGTTTCCATTATGCCACTTAGATGAGGAGAACTTTGCCATCTCCTCAAAGGGTGAAAATACAAGTGACAACAATACTAATACCATTCCTATTACTAATACTCTATTCAGTTAGTAATCATTCCATATTCATTTACTCAAATCATTGTTTTTAGATTTTTTATATATTTCATTGTATATGTTTCGTTGCTTATAGTTATATATTATTTTAACATATACATGCAGTTCACTATATACTTTCTAGATCACTATATATATATATATATATATATATATATATATATATATATATATATATATATATATATATATATATATTCTTATCACTATACACCTACTATATATCATTATATACCATATACACACTGTATACACCCAATCTAATATTTAACTATACTCAGGTTTTATATTTTCATGGATCAATTAATAATAATCCCAGTTCTTTATTACACATATCACTATTTTAAATATATATTCTTGGTTTTGTAACATAATTACTCACATAATCTTTACATTATCAAGATTTGATATACATCGAAATTTCTAAATTTTATAATTAAATAACGGTGCCTACCTGGTAAAAGCTTGAGATGGTACGATCAAAATATCTTTCATCCTTTCTTTGGTGCTCCATTCTCTCCTCTTTCTCTCCACTTGCACCCCTTCTCTCTCCCTTCTTCCCCAATTCATGCTCAGCTTCTCCCTTTTTATGTTCTCCTCTCTTTTTATGTTTTTCCACTCTTCCTTTTTCCTTTTTTTCTTTTATTGAATGACTTAAAGCTTTGAATTATTTTTATGCTTTTTCCTTTATTGCAGAAGATCGTTGTTTTTTTATATTCATTGCTTTATAGTTTTAATTCCTAATTATAGTGGAATACAATTATTTTATTTATTTTATAAGTAACGTATTAGAGATTGACACATTTAGTTTTTTCAGAGTTATATTGTATTTTTAGTAGATATAGTATTAATATCATCTCCATAAAGTATTACGCTAGATTGGTTATCTCTAATTCTAGCTCTAATACATAGTATAAGTTTGCATAAATATATATTATTGGTTATATATTTTTGGTAAATATATTTCCTACCACATGTAGTTATTTCAAAGTTTATGCTCATACCAGGATTAGTATGATTACAAGATTATCATAATACTAAGCTAGTGATTACTATGCTCTTTAAGGACTTAATACACGTTATTCAGAGCTAGTAGAAGAGTTAGTAGACTCAATACACATCAATATTAATTTGAAATACCTATCTTTTTTTATCCTCATATATTAAGGTGTATATTGATATTCCTAAATATTATATGATAACAATCTAATGTTTAAAAACATTGCAAAGACATTATAGTTAGTCTATATACCACAATAACCTGATACTATTCATGTAGATTTATGTTCTCAAAAATATTAATAATCATAACATAAGCATATAATAACATTATACATTTAAACCTGTGCATAATATTCAAAATGCAATCACACATGATTTATTCCATGTACAAGTATTAAACTAAATTAACACACACATGATTATCTAAATGCAAATAACATAGGAACGTACTAACGCTAACCATTAAAACCATACATATAATATGTACTAGCTAACGTGGTGTGTATATGGGTTTTAGTCATTCTTCTGATGTCCCCCAACACCTCCATCTACACCACCATCTCTGATGATGCTCTCCCTCCATCATGCTCTACGAGATGAATCTCTTTTGTGTCAAACTCATGATAAGAAGGTAGTTAGTCTATAACATCATGACATATATATCATAAAATATTTTTATAAAAAAAATCATCATAATCGTAATGTAAAGAATATACCATACAACTAAACTTATAGCAATGCAATCATGTAATTAAAGTAACATTTGATTGTCCCATAACATCATATGACTTACAACTTAGTCAAATAATAATCAAATCAAATTATCAACCATAAAAATCCATGGATATCAAGTAATATTTACTTAATGAAAAAATTAGGGTGGACCATTATCTATTGATGATTCTTTAAATGCTAAACCTCATTTTTAGTCCATAAAAGTTGTCGATTTATATAAAAAAATTAAATTTGAACATGAAATGAATGATTGGGATTGTTTGTTGATTGAGAATGATTGGTATCACAATTTAATTTATTATTTATAGAACCATACATGTCCTAACAATTTAGATAAAAGACAAAGATAATCATTGAGATTCCAAGTTTTAAAATTATGTTTAATAATTTTTTTATAGAAACAAAGATGGTATTTTATTAAGATGTTTAACTCATGATCAAACTCAGAAAGTTTATAGAGAATGTCATGAAGTAAGTTGTGGAGGTCATTATGCAGCAAAAACTATCATTTATAAATTTTTTACACACATGTTATTATTGGCCTATATTATTTTAGGATACTTATAAGCTAGTTCATGTATGCATGCATTGTTAGTTATTTGTTGATAGAGATAGCTTACCAACAATACTTTTAAATTTATTAATCCTTGAGATTCCATTTACTAAATGGAGAATTGATTTTATATTTGATATTCATCCCCTTCTTCTGATGGTCATTGGTATATTTTGACTATTACAGATTATTTTACGAAATGGCATGAACCTAAAACATTAAAAAAATTAATTATAGCTGAAGTCATTTCATTTTTTGAAAATCATATATTTTCTAAATTTAGTATTTTATTTGAAATAATCTTAGATAATGGTCCTTAATTTATTTTAAATGAACATTTAATTTTTTTATGATGTTAACCTATTATTTCAAGTCACTTTTCAAAGTATTATCCTCAGAGAAATGGATACGCTAAATCTACCAATAAAAAAATGATTTCTACTATAAAAAAAATAGTTTATTAAAATAAGAGGAATTGGCATCTTAAGATCTTTTAAATGATATGGGTTGATCATCTAATTGTTAAAGTAGATACTGGTTACTCTCCATTTATATTAACTTATGGATTTAAATATACATTATCAATTGAACTTCAAATTTATTCTACTCATATTACTTTACAATATTTATAAGGAAATACCAATTTGATTGAACAAAGATTTAATGAAATTAAAGCTACTACTTTGCAAAAATTAGAAAATGCTAAAGAAAAATTAAAGAAGTTCCTTGACAAAAAAATTTATAATAAAAGTTTTAAAGTTGGTGATCTCATCCTTTATTGGGATAAATCACATGAAGAGTCAAGTAAACATCATAAGTTTGATTTTTTTTGACTGGATCCTTATAAAATTGTTATTGTTATTTAAAAAATACTTTTCATTTGTAAGATTTAGATAAAAATTAATTGTGTTATTCCATCAATGGACATCACTTGAAACTATTTTGTTTCATCTAATTTATTTTATTTTTGGTTTTTAGTTTTTTATTTTTTATTTTAAGATTCTTTGTTTTCTTTCTATTGAATCAACATCCATTACAAAGTGAAAATTCATCATTGTGAAGAGAAAGTACTTCGATAACTATCTTTTGTTGTAAGTACTCAATTACTTTTGATACTTTTGATAGTTTATTTATGACTTAAACATAGACTATATATATATATATATATATATATATAAAGTTTAGCAATATTTTTTATCACACACACACACACACATGTGTGTGTGTGTGTGAGAAAAAATATTGCTAAACTTTTTAAATATGTATTTAAGACTTTGTATTAGTTCCTTATTATGTATGAATCTCTTTGTTTAATTTATCCCTTTCTTTATGTCACATTAGCTGAATAATTCATCCCTTAAGTGATTTTTCATTATAAAAGGGTTCATGCATAACTGCTTGAGAAAAGATTAAATTTGTATCGCACTCTCAAGTTAATTAGTTCTAATAAAAAGTAATTTATAATTACAACCTAATTTTATAAGTAAAATTTGTTAGTAAGATCACCAGTGTTAAGCTTATTTTTATTATCCCCTTTTTTTTTAAAAGTCATGTCTTTGATTCTACCATATAGATGACTTATGTTATAAAATCTAAAACTATAGTAGGGGTTCACTTATTTGAATTTAGTTGAATATGCATTTTCTATTCTTTGACAAACATGTGATTGTTGCATTTGAATGAAATTTTACTTCTAATATTGATTAAGTGGTTTCGAAAAGCATGAGTTGATTCTAAATGAAATTATTTTTTAATTTAAGTATCAATTTCAATAGGTCATAGTAACAGTTGGCAGTGTACTTAGTGATTCATAATTATTGAAATTTGATGCACATAGAGTGTCAAATCAGATAATTAGTTTGTATTGATGATAAGTTATACCATCAATTAGGATGAAGTAATGAAATGGTCATAGATGCTTTCAATAATTTTTTGAACAAGACATCTTTCACAAATTCATGTCATTTAATATTGGCCTTCATGTCATAACAGGCGTGATCAAGTGTTCTTCGATAAGAGGATCTTCAAGACTTCATTTTGTATAAATCATATTTTTATTGCATATGAATTCATGATTAAAAATGGGTTTGATGGTTTTCATAAGATTATAACATTATTTAAATGATTTACAAGTCCTAAGACCTAAGATCAATTATCTAGATTATAAACAATATCTAGACCTAAGTCATATCCCAATGTCATTCATGATTATTACCCAAGGGGTAATATTTACGTGCCATATATATTAATTTATAATGTTGATATTATGTATTGAATATGGTATGAAGTTGTTAGGCATGTCAATTTAAGACTTAAGTCAATATTGATCATAATTGAGCTGGGTTCGAAGCAAAGTTTAGGAAATGTGAAGTTGATTCATCATGGATTTGGTCATTAATGTATTAAATATTTGCAGTAGTGAGACTTGAAGTGGCATATTTGATAGTATTATGTGAATTAAGTCTCTTTACTTACCTTGGAAAATGTATTTAACAGTTCATTTGGTAAACATGCAAATAAACTATTAAATGGATTAGAAAAAGTTTTAATTTTGATAGGAATGGTTAACAAGTTTGGCAGATTATCAGGGACCAGTGCAAGAACTACATGTCATCACAAGTGGCAAAAACTAGTTACGAAAGTATTCAGAGGTAATTTTTTTTTGTTTCATTCTTGACAAGTTTATCACAAAAGCAAGACTCTAATTAGATGA
Organism: Torreya grandis; assembly: GCA_037957365.1. NCBI lineage: Eukaryota > Viridiplantae > Streptophyta > Pinopsida > Cupressales > Taxaceae > Torreya > Torreya grandis. The sequence continues at coordinate 1,184,836 of JARHVA010003231.1, forward strand.
ATTCTGGAAAACTCAAAGGAAATAGATTAGGATTTTAAAAGTATTTTTCAAATTAACGAGGTATGCATAAGCATTTGTTTGATTCAAGATATACTTGTGAAGATGTGTCTTGAAATGTAGAAGTTGTTGCATTTTTTAGTTTTAGTCATGTTATCAGAAATTTGAAGGAATATTCATAAGTTGCATATAATATTGGGTTCTTCCTTCAAAATATATGAAATCTTTTTAAAGTAAATTATATATGCAACCTAGGTTTATTTTTGGCATGATCCTATTGAGGAAGATTTTTACATGGAATAGTTTCATGAATATATAATTTTTATTATGCATGTGTCTTTGTTAGAAAGATAATGGTCCTGAAAATGTCTTACATGGCTCATTTGAGTGATAGTTTCTTTTGGGAGTTTGTTACTAGTTTTATTTATCAATAGAGGTTGTTTAAGATTTAAAAGATTACATGTAGTTTGATCTTAGCCTAATAAGATGCATAAATCAATCATTTTGGTTTTTAGGTTCGATGACAATCATGTTACAATTATATTGTTTCATTAGAACTATGAATATAGTTTTATTCATTATTTTTGTGGGGTATCAGACTTGTGTTGTGGAAGTTTGTGTTTTATTTCTCTCAATAGTTTGAATATCAAGGAGGTTTTAAAAATGGAGTGGGATTTACATAAATCTCAAGGTTTCATTATGTATATGTTTCTTTTAGTTAAAATAAATTATTTAGATAATTCTAGTGATAAAATCTATGGTAATTTTGAGAATTTGTGTTCATGATCTCTATTATACAACAAAAAAATGTTTCAAAGTAGTGGTTATCTGTATATAGTTGTTTATTTATCAAAGGCATGATTTGGTTTGACAATGGTTCTTTGATGGCAAATATCTTATGGTTGATTTTGGTTTTCACAAAGAAATTTTAAGTAAATAAAATGTTATATTTAAAGAAGTCATTCCTTTTGATATTATTATTTTTTAATAGAGAGCATGTTTAGGAATTGGATATTCCCAGACTCATTCAAAGGAAATTTTGATAAATAATGTTTGTTTATGTAATATTCTTAATCAAAATATTATACAAGAATTTGGATTTCTTGGAATTCTATTTAAGATAAATATATATTTTATACTTTAAATAATAATTTAGATAATAAAATGAAATTTCATTCAAATTTTTTATATCTCAAATAATATAATGTGTATCCTTAAGGGCTTTCATCCTTGAAATTAAGTTACACAATAAAAGGGTCATACTTAAAAGTAATGTAAAATTGTTGCTTGTACATGGTTATATATTTGAAGCATGATTGAATGATTCCTTCCATACCAATGGATGATTATTTATAGCTTCAAAGTCTTCCATCAAAATATGTAACTCCTCCAAGGGTGATGGCCTTCTATTTAATTAATATTGTTTATTAACTAATGAATGTTGTTAATAATTAATTAATATTGGTTTCCTTATGGCGCTCCATCTTGTTGGTTATTGGTGATTTTCCTTTGGCGAGTTCCTAAGTTGTGTTTGAGGATATTATAGACCTCCATGTCCTCAATCAATTACAAATTCTTTTGCCTTGACTCAACCATTCTGTCCACCTCTAAAATTCTTGAATTTCGTTACAAGATTGAAAATTTATAATCCTTCATACCAAAAGTATTCATCTTCACCCTTACCTTGAAAAGACTGGAACGAATATGTAAATACACACTTATAAAAATAGAGTGATCGCCAAATTCATTTGATTTCACTTGAATTTTACATCTTTCACTGGGACTTTAAAGACCTTTATTTTTCCTTTAAGGGCACCAATGTTGGTTGTAAACTATCTTGTTGTCATACCAACCATTCCTTATTCTAGGCTTGTCCTCTCTTTGCCTTGAGAATGTGGCCATATTGGTATAAATTGATCCTTAGTGATCTCACTTATAGGAATTAATTTCCTTTCATTTTTCTTGAAAAAATTTAAATATTTGATAGGTTGCCCAGTTCGAGCATGAATTCCTAGGATATAAATAACAAGATAAAAAGTCAGACCATCTCCCTTTACCATTATATTTTTCTTTTCTTCATGAATTTTAATTATATAACTTGTCTTCTCATTCCATTGTATTTTATCATGTTCCTTCTCTTTGTCCATGCCAGCCATTGCGACCATATAATTACAACAATATGCATGTTCCCAATGAGCATATGAATAGAAACTCCCAACTTGCTCAAGCAAAATGGAATCAAATTCTCCATTTGACCATTAAGAGACATTGTTGTTGTAATCCTTAGAGGAACCATTTTCCAAACCTAACATCTAATAGCCTTCAAAGAACATAATAACATTCCTGAGTCTTGCATCTTTAGATGTTGAATGGGCATTAGAATTAGTGTTTGGGCTATTTTCCTTCAGAACCCATTGTGCATCATTTATCACCTTCTATGGTAGGCCCCTTACCGACTCATTAAAAGGATATTTGACAGTATAAGGAATGATGCAAAGCTCAAACATGCCAATAATCTGCCTATTTCCCTCCTTCATGGCTCTCTAACCAACTATAATCATGCTTGTTGTTTTCCCTTGTCCGTAACTGCCATTTTTCCATTCATCCTCCTTACTTGAAGGATTCTCTAAAACATAATTTAGCCATGTTTTAAAACATCCTCACCTCTTGAGAGAGTCCACATAGTCTTGAGGAGGATGTTGCCCCTGGGTTCTTAGTATAATAATGATTAATCCTATTGATATATATTTGTGATCTTTTTGAAAAAAATCACCAAATTCTTTTTGCCTTGTTTTTGTCTGATTATCTCATGATGCTTGAATTGTCCCACCCAAAACAAATACACCTACAATAGTATAGATGCTTCCATAACTATTCTTAGCTTATGATCCACATTCATAGCCAACATACATGAAAAGAGATCGTAATTGCTTTAGCAATATCTCTAAGGTAACCTTCTCCTTTAATTTTTATGTTGTTAGACCTGCAATAATCATTTCTTTTAGGGCTTCAAAATTATCTTCTAGAATGTGCGTATCAAAAAATTTATTTAATGGGTTTTGAATACCTCTTTCCCTTTTCATAGTATTCTCTAGACTGTTTGTATTGACCCCTTCATGTTTATCCCATTTATATGCAAATCCTAATTGAGCATGAGTAAGGCCTACCCCATCAATTAGACCATCCATGAAAGAGGCATAAATGTCTTTCTCTGACATATTAAAGTATGAATTAAGACTTGTTTTTTGGAAATTAACTCTGCCTTCATTCATATTTATAGGGGTCACAGTAGAGTGATCAAAATCTATAGTGGTTGGTCATGATTCCCCCCATAATCTATCTTCTCTAATGGTAAATTCATCTTCAGAACACCCAAATGTCAAGAGAAGACTTTGGGATATCACTAAAGTGCTCCTTCACTTTTCCTAGTGAACTCTTAGGGAAATCAACTTGTGGCACTTTCTCTTGGGCTGGAACCTTTTCCCCACTATCATCATTCATGGTAGATACCTCCATGAGATGTCCACTAACCAATTTAGAATATGAATTATTTTTTTTCTTGATTCTTTCTTTGGAATCCTCATAATATTTTGGCTTTCTTGATGCATTTTGGAGATTTTATTGGTTGCCTTTTAGTTTGTGACTAACTTATTAATAGTGACCCTTCCCATGTTGTGTTTCCATCAACTCCATAAAGTCTAAAAAAGAGATTTATTTTTGAATATTTACTAGAAGGGTTTTGTATGAATTGAAACCAAACACAATGACATTATGTAGTGACCCTATGGCATGAAAACAACTCTGAAAACAAGTCTATCTCATAGCTAGCCAAGAAATGACTCTTATACCATTATAATATCCCTAATTGAATATTATACAAGAATTTGGATTCCTTAGAATCTTGTTTAAGATAAATATATATTATATACTTGAGATAATAATTTAGATAATAAAATGAAATTTCATTTGGAGTTTTCAGATCTCCAATAATATAATGTGAATCTTTGATGGGTTTCATCCTTGAGTTATTGTGATGACAAGGGTTTTCATCTTTGAAATTAGGTTACATAATTAAGGGGTTTCATCCTTAAAAGTAATGTAAAGTTGTTACTTGTACATGGCTATATATTTGAATACATGATTGAATGATTCCTTATATACCAATGGCTAATTATTTATATCTTCAAAGTCTTCTATCAAAAGATGTAAATCCTCCAAGGGTGGTGACCTTGCATTTAATTAATGTTGTTTATTAACTAATTAATGTTGTTAATAATTAATTAATGCTAATTTTCTTATAGAGCTCCACCTTGATGGTTATTGGCAATCTAATTCAAGGAAATTACAAACCTCCTTTGATGATCCTCTCTTAGTGATTTCCTTTGGCAATTTTTCTATGACAAGTTCTTGAGTTGTGTTTGAGGATATTACAAAATAATGTTTGTTTATCAAATTTACCCATATATTTTGACTTCAATGTTCTTCTTCAAACATGATAGTGTCAATTTGGGTTTGAATGGACATAATAACTTAGTGGGTACCTTCGACTATAGTTAATTTTATTCATTATGTAAGGTTGCATGTTGAGGTTTTAACAATCTTTAGATTCAATAGAGTTATATGGTTCAAAGCTTGATAGGGTATCATAAATTGATACACTGTTATGCATATATTTTCAAACATATCAAGTATTGAGATATAAATCATTTGCATGGTTTATCCTAGTTGATTGATTTTATTGGAGAATGTTATATGAGAAATATCATTCATATCTTAATAGTCATAACAAGGTATTATAGATAGATGTTACGAATTTATCTCATTATGGGACCTTTTGAGCATTTGTTGAATGGGTATCACTAGTGATAAAATCAAAATCAATTTAAATTTCACATTTTTTATGAATATAAATATATGAATTTTATCAAGGTTAGGATCTTATGAATTTAAATTCATATGTTTAATCTTTTTCAGTATCTATTAGTATTCAATAATGTTTGTGGTTGTTTGATCTTGAGGATTTGGAACATCTGGCAATCTATATAAACATGAAAAGGATTTCAATATAAACAGTTTGGTTTTGAATGATATTTTATTTATTTCAATATATAAAGATGTTAGGTTGGACATCGAATTCAAATCAATCTGATTGAATTTCATGGGGTCAGAGTGAAGATCAACATAGTGAACATGCTCCTTCATGGGATAGTTCTCGAGGTCAGTTCTTTCATGGGCATAGGACTACTCACACTTTCCCTAGGCCATTTAACCATAGAACCCAAGTCTCCATCCATTTTGATGCTACTGATCTTACCTTTTGGAATTTTTTTAAATCATTACCTGTTAGCTCTTTAACATTTTGAGGTAATAGAGGTTTGAGAAGGGCATATGCAATATATTGTCCTAATAGATAAGGTACCCCAAGTGCATCTTCCTAGAATATGCATACTACTATGCAATATAGCCAAAATAATACTCTAACACCCCTATTTCTTAAAAAATGTACTTAATATGACTCTGCAACTAGAATTGAACCTTAAAATAGAATTGAACATTATATTCAAATCAATCTAATTGAATTTCATGGGGTCAAAGTGAAGATCAACATAGTTAACATACTCTTTCATGGGGTAGTTCTCGAGGTCAGTTCTTTCATGGGCATAAGACTGCTCACACTTTCCCTAAGCCATTTAACCATAAAACCCAAGTCTCCATCCATTTTGATGTCACTGATCCTACCTTTTAGATTTTTTTTTATTCATTACCTGTTATCTCTTTAACATTTTGAGGTAATAGATGTTTGAGAATGACATATGTAATATATTTTCCTAATAGATAAGGTACCCCAAGTGCATCTTCCTAGCATATGCATACTACTATACAATATAGCCAAAATAATACTCTAACACCCCTATTTCTTAAAAAATGTACTTAATGTGACTTTGAAACTAGAATTGAACCTGAAAATAGAATTGAACATTTTACTAAGTTGTCTCTTGGTGATTGGTACCATTTGCACCTGAATGGGAGAGGCCAAATCCTTATAGTGAAAAATGTGTAAGTAGCCCTATAGCCTCGCCATTGATAATGAGAATGGTTAAAAAGATAAATTTGAAAGTGTATGATGAAGAATGAACTAAATTGATTAACTTTTTTGCTACATCAATGGAGTATACTAAATATTTGATTGATAAGAGAGCTCCTTTGATTGAATTAGTTTAAGATTATGATGAGTAAATTGTGTTTTAAATTATGTTTTATTTGAAACTTACTACTTGATTATCTATTGATTATACTTTGATATTTTTGATATGTGGACATATTTGGATAATTATGATAGTTTTGATCGAAGTGATATTACTTTTCTACACAATTAGATGTTTGATGTACTGAAAATATTACAAAAATATTCATAATATTTGACATTTCAAGTATTTGATTTTATTCAATGTTCAATAGTCATTATGGATGTCACATTTATATAATGTTTATTTTGATTATCTTCTTATTAGTCATGAACCTCCACCCATTAGAATTTTTTTTCAATCTATTACTTAATTGATTTGATATAATTAGACTTTATTAAAGTCTACCTTTTAAAAGATCAAGTTAAGTTGACTAATTGACTTTTTAAAGTTAATTAAATTTAACTAAAACTAACATGTTAGTTATAACTTATTTTGTAATTGTCTCCAAAAGAGATAATTGTATAAACATATCAAAGTCACAACACAAGGGTGGAACGCAACAGGTATTAAAGAGTTCTAAAGTTATTCAAGTTTCATTTAATTCTCTCTTTATGCAAATAATCTCTGAAACTAAATAATTATTTGTTGAAAAATTGGACAATAAATTCTCTAACGGTTAAGTGACCCGCTTATTTAATGTAGGTACATTCAAATTTCTTGTTTAATTTATAAATTGATTATCTAAAGTCTATCAAACTAAATATCTTGTGATGATTCTAGTTACAAAATTATATGTGCAGAACATCAAATACTTAACCCAAATAATGATGAATAGATCATTTTATATGACATTTTGATGATTTTTCAATTGTAATTGATTGTCTTGTAGAAGACAAATTGTACTAAAGTTATTTCTCAATAAAATGTCTTTAATTTTCTACTAAGACAACTCTATTTTAGACTCACACTTTCTTTAATTTTATGTTTTATATTTAATTTTGTTTAATTTTTATTTCTTACTTAGATTAGAATAGATTCTTCACTTTTTTTATTTTTCATAATTTGTATTTCTCTTTTACTTAATTATTTAATTTTATTTTCATGTATTATTATTTCTTAAATTTATTAATGTTTTCTTTTTTATTAGACCTTGTTATTATTTTTAAATCTTTTATTAACTTAATATTTATATTTAATTTTTATTTTGATTTTGTTTTAAATTAAAACTTTAATTCAATTACATAGTTTATTTTGGATAATATAGTTATGATAGTTTACATAGATAAATCTTCAATTATGTAGATTTAATTAGTTTGGTTAGGATTTCTACATTTTCTTAGATTAGTCCTTTATTTTATACTTAGATCTTTTTTATTAGTTTAAAGGGTATTATTTTGATTACTTTTTGTTTATTTAGATTTATTTTTCTTACTTAGACCATTTGTTTTATAATTTTAGATTAGTTTAAGTGTGTTATTTGAATTATAGGTTGTTTCTTTATTTGTTATTGTTTTATAGTTTTAGGTTAAGTTCTTTATTGATAAGAGGTTTAAATGTTTTCATTATTATGTTTGTTTTCATTTTTATTTCTCTATTTGACATTCATTTCAGTTGTTTTATTTGTCTTTTATTCTGAATTGAAAGAGAGATCAAATGATTATAAATAATTGATTAGAACAAAATTATAAGGATGAAAAAAAAATGTTTCAAGAGACTATTTGATTTATAGGTTTTTTTTGTCAGATAGGTTAGATTACGTAATCCTAATTTGATTCCTTATTTGATATTCAAGTGATATTTGATTTTTGAATATTAATTGAGAATTGTATAACATTTAACTTGTTCTTTTTTCCTAAAAAATTAAAAAAAACCCTTCTGTATATTTTTGGAATCAAGTTTATTCCTGAGACCCATATTATTACACTGGTACGATTCCACCTTAACCTTCATGATAGGCAAAAAAATTGATTCATTGACGTGACATTTTTTGCCATCAACACCCTACTCTTATCATTTCTACTTCATAACCACAAATTCCTATTTTACATTTGTAGAACATCATAGATACTATAATGACATATATCTCACCTATGCATGCTCCTCAACAATGTCATCAATTTATTACACTAGGTTTAGTTTGGGGAGATATTTATGAGCATCCTTTGGATGTGATCACAGGACAATATTTTCCTATCACGTATGCCAAAAATTCAAAAAAATAAAAAACTTTAAAAATCTAAAAATATTTTTGGCATTTACATGTTTTATTAGCGCATTGGCATCTACGTTGCTAGTTCCATGTCATTGGATAACATATCATTATACCTCTATACATGTGTTTCATTAATATTTTGAGTTAAATATAAACATATTGAGTGTGATATAAAAATGCCTAGATATATGATCTATGCGCTTTCAGATGTTGGGCCTTTGCTCTACTCATGTCATATGGACAATAAGGGCATCCGCTTCTTTGATCATGATACATCCAAGTTATATCATTCTATGTTCATTTAAATTATCGTGTTCAAGTTCATATATGCACTTACACATGCCTTTATCCATGCTTATATCTTTCATAATGTACTTGATATGCTACACACTTAATGGTTTTTTCTAACACACACATATATATAGGGACTAATATGTTATGTTTATATCAGTTACTTATGGTTCATTTATGCACTTACTTGTCTTGTCAGACTACTATTGTCATTTATATTTACACCCTTTGAGGAGATAAAAATCTCTCCTCATCTAAGTGTCACAATGGAATCACCTCTAGGCTTGTGGGCAGCCTAAGCAATAGGGTGAATCTCTAGATAGGGATAGTTCCCTTGATGTATCAATTTAGTTTACAACTACATCTAGACTTGGGGGGTGAAAAAGGAGAAAGATAAATGAAATAAAACTACTATAATAGAGGTGATACACTATATATATTGATGATATCTAACCATATGCATATTACATTTGAAACCAAGAAACTAACCAAACATACACTTTCACAATCTATGTTTCTTACATGAATATTACATTATGAGGTTATTGAAGAATATCTTAGGCTAGGAGGACTAGACAAGAGGCTTTAAATGGCACGAATGAATAGAATAACTCACTTAAACCATGAAAATATCCTAGAAAACTTCACATGCCCTGCAAGAAGAAGTTGTAAATAGGTGAAATAATAAAACAACATGCTAAGGAATCCATAGTTTTCACTAAGCAAGATTCATCATTCAATTGAACACAATATGAAAAGTCATGGAAGAGGTAAAAATTAGTATTTTTATTGATCAAAATATATAAAAATGATCAGGGCTTCATTATACTCAGGTGGAGCATCCAATACAATGGCCAAAATGGCTAGTTCTTATAAAACTTGAGAGAGAGAGAAGAAGAGGAAAATCCAAGGATCACAAAGACACTTTTCAAGCTGAGAAAATTAGTTACTTGTGCATGATTAGAGGATATGGGATAAACCATGCAAGGTCTAAAATCACAAGTGTCAATTCAAGGCATAAACTTCATGAAAAGTGGCATAAAACTCCTCATTTTGCATAGAAAAATCACCTTCATGATTGCCTCTATTTGAACATCACATAATTGATTAGGACTGAGTTTGATGATTTTAATTTAGGTTAGGGACATAAAACATGCCTCTCCATTTATTGGTATTATTCTTGGTCTTTTGGAAACAACTAGAAAGGAATCATCATCATTTGTAGTCCAAAAAGAACTCCTTTCATGCACCCTGCACATTTGTCATCAAATTTAGCTTCATTTGCTCATGAAAATATATGGGATGGAGTAAATGACATGTGTCAATTCCCTCCATGTCCTTGAAATTATTAGGTACACCTTAAAAATATATCTACTTAAAGTTTTCACACTTCTCACTAGCTTATGCAATATGCTAGTTTTGACTGGCTAAAATGAAGCAGATGGTTTGCATACATAAAAAAATTCAAAGCATCATATTTCCATATAAATTTAATACAAGTCTCAACCTTTTCCCCAAACTTTGTTTCATCTCTTGAATCTTTATAGAACCTACAAAACACGTAAAACAATGAGAAAAGCACTATTTTGTACCATGTACGTACAGTTCTGTACAAATAATTGGCATGTGAAGTAGATTGAGGGAGTCCTTTCCAAATTCCAATAATATTCATGATCAAATTATCCCACTTTATTAGTTATCCAACTCCATTTCTCTAAATTGGTCTTGGTTAAGGGTTTAGTAGGGTTTTAGACCTATTTTGAGTCTTAAGGTTGGTTCATAAAGATCTGACATCCAACCTACCAAAAAATATCACCAAAGTAGTGTTCAAGACCCTTTCTAGCTTCCCTAAACCTATTATATTCACATGCAAGGCCTCATGAAAGATATGAGTGTCCAAACATGTCCTATCTAGCTCTTTTCCTTATTTCCATAGGCTTGAGTTTGTCCTTGAGTCAAAAATAGATCTCCTGATGTTTCCTCTACACTCCAATGGCTTTATCACCTCCCATTTGACCTAAAAAACACTTTACAATCCATTAGGAAGCCTAGTTAAGGAGAAACATGAGAATGAGCTATCATTTGTAGACTAGACCTAACTAGGTCAAGTAGGCTTACCTGCAACCTTTGCTCAAAATGACCCTTTTTGATGTTTCCTTTGAATTCACATAGTTTTAAAAATTCTATCCATGACCTTAAAAACAACTTCAGATGCATGGGAATGTTTTTCCAAGTCTAGAAAAGAATTTGGTCTTTTATTGGGTTTCTAAGCTTAAAACTTGCCTTTAGGCCTGACTATATCCTTGAAGGTCTAGGCCATTATGGCACGTTAAATCACCTTTGAATGGTTTATCACATTTTTCTAGATAATAAACAACTCTCCACATCTTTTTTTGAAAAGTTTAATAACTCCTAACCTATCGTCTTACCTTTCATTTCCCAAAATTGTTGGTTTGCACCCTCGAGAAGTGCCCTCTATCTGAGATACAATTGACACTTCCCCTATTTATATTTATAAACAAATTATTTGATAGGATTAATAATTTCCTCTATAGGATTTGTACCAATTTTTAGCCCTTGGTCAAGTCATATACCCTTCCAACTCTTAAAAAACCCAAACAAACTATTAAGAAGTAAACTGTGCACATGTTTCTCCCAATTTGACTGTGTTATGCATTATTTTGAGCCATTTATCTCTGCTTATCTTTCATATTGTAGTGTCATGAGGTTTTTTTAGCTATTATGGACGTACTTTATTCTTAATTCTTGACCATAACTACTAACATACTCCTCATACCCCTTAATCAGTCAAAATTAAGTTTCAATTGTGGTTGTATTTTGCTTATTGAAATCATGCCTATAGGTGACTTTACATGCTTTGAGCCATCAATACAATGTTTATAAGTTATTTATATCTTCTAGGATCATTGAATCATGATTTAAACCTATTTGTTTCATTTTTTGAGCTATATAACTCAAAAACCCAATCTACTTGTTCCATGCCTGACTGTATTTCTTGTTTTGAGCTAAAAAATGGCTCCTATAGGTGCTAAAAGTTTAGCTAGACTTTGTTTATAATATTCCAAGAACTTACTTTAAATGTTTAAGGTCATAAAATAACTATTTGGACCTATTTTTCACTTGTTTGAGCCATAAACATCTTAATAAGTCCAAATTACTTGCTCATTGCCCCTCACAGTCAACTTCAGTTGACTGTGAGGGGTCTTATAGGTGAAGTGCTTAGTTTGGACTTAGTACAACATGGATAACATTATATAGCCCCTTAGTGTCATTTTATACCTGTTTGAACCCAAAATTTCACTTTGCCAAGCTACTCTCAAGGCCTTACCCTTCTACTTGATGAATTGTTGACTGAGACACTTTATTTGCCTTTAAGACCCTACTATAAGTTACTTTCACTCCTTTGAGCCCTGATCATAGTGTGAAATAACTCTTCATTAAACCATGAAAATAATAACCTCTTGGCAATTTCTTATACTCTGTATTGCAACTATAAAATCCCTGGGTTCATAGTTGAGTTTCCTTTCACCATGATTGACACACCACTGTCCTATATGACCCCTATTGTAGGTGTTTACAGTGGTTTAGCTGGGGTGATTGTGATGAAGGAAAGGCTTTCTTGAGTTCACCTTGAAACAAAACATTGAAAATTACTTAAACTCACCTTGAATGTGCTAAACACCATCAAATCACATAAAATTGGTTCACTATTTGCTCTTTGACTGTTGTACTTTACCTCTTGACTATTGTAGGTGAACATTTGCTTACTTGAGCCTTAGCCATGGTGTTGGAAAGATCCTCTATGAACCCCCTTAGGTCACCAAGTACATGATTGGACTAGCATTCACATTGGATGTCTCAAGACACCATATAACATCAAACTTGAGGTCATTATGCTACTTTGTTGTAGGTGTCTATTCATGACCTATGTACTGACTACAAGTGCACATGAGGGTTTAGAACAAATAAGATGAGATCCTGTTAGTGGTCATTAAGTCATTCATTCTTATTTGTGTGTCATTTAACTAATTGAACCATTCCCAACATGAAAGTGTGCTTCATTTTCTTTTTTGTGTCAAAAAAGCCATTCACAGCTTCGCAAACCTGTAGATGCTAGTACAGGATTTTAGTGCTTTGAAAGATAACTTTGAGGTATTCAACCTCTACATTAACCTTTTCACTCCCATCTTTGGCAGAGATTTTTCCCATGCTAGGGGTAACAAAACTTACCCATTTTGATGCCTTGTAACACCTTATAAGCATGTTGTAATATATCTACAAAAACCTCTTGGAGCTCTATTTTGCATCTTTAGGAACAATGGGCCTGAAATTAGACACATCATGTTTTGAAAGTGATTACTATCTCAAATTACCAATTTGGATCCTCAAAATGTTTTTCATGTTCTCTCAACACCTCAAGACCCCAAGGAGTGTTTTATCTTATGATCAACTCTTCCCAAATGGCTCAAAAACTCTTCCATTAGGGCCACCTATAGGTGGGCAATTTGAGGTATAGACAATGAGCAGCCTATGAGTAATATGCATTGATTTTAGGCCTCTTATGATTTTTATCTCCTATTCAAAACCTCAAATGCATTCTTCACACCTTTTAACATATGAACCAAGTGCCAACATCCTCCTTGCAACGTCAAACAAGTGTCATGACACCTGCTTGACTATGTATGACAGTCATAGAGTTAGCTAATTAAATGGTGTCTTATGATTCTATTCTCATGGAGTATGCTTTGGGGAATTAACTTAGAATGGGACGAGATAAAATAACATTGGATACATGATAATAAACTTATAATCATCCCCTAAAATCACTACCAAAGCCTAGAGATTCTATAAATAGTGAAAATTTGTTTTCAACACATAATGGTGTCAGACTTTTAGATTTAGTGCGGGGCATGTTTTGGAAACATGTTACCCATGCATAATTTCAAATTAACCAAATTCACAGTTATATGATTCATTTACACATTTATGTTAAAATTATATACATTGGTACCATTGTTATATAGAGTTTTAGCATGATACGTATCTAAAGTGCATATGATATGTAATGTATGCCTAATATTACATAATGAAATCACTTTTAGATTCTAAACACTTTCAGGGACTGTCACCACCCACCAGGTTGGACTTTTAGCCCATCTACTATAGTAGTTGGTTCACTTTTTGTTATGGTTTGGGTGATTAAATCACTCAATCTTGCCAAGTTTATATTGGACTTGATTACATAATCTAACCTCTAAAGTTTTATATTGTGAGTTGACTTGGTTCACTCACACTCACCAAATTATAAGTATGATTAGGCTGCACGGTTGAGTTAATCTCAAATACTAGGTGGCAACTCATATTTTCTCCAATTTCTCTATATATCTTTAGATATATGCACTTTCGATATTTATATTTGTTTTAATCTTAGTTTAAGTGATTTATAATGATATATCTTTCAAATCAAATATTGAAAAGGATAGATGGTTTCATCGATACACAAGTGTACTCCTAAACCTTCCTTTCTTTCAATTTCAATCATTTCAATGTTTTTAAATTCAAATTATATGCATTGATTATATATTGTAACATGCTCTTGGTTATAGGTCAGTCACCAACAAAACATTCAAATTGCACTCAAGCAAAGATAATGTGTGTTATACAAACCTAAGTACGAATTCTTTTTCATTTAAACTAGCAATTGTAATACTAAACTAAAGTGGGGCAAGTGTAGATAATATTTATGAATTATAGATCACCTCAGTCTTGCACACTTGGGAAATACATATCATGGATGTACCTTCAACTTCTTGACCTTTCCCGTTACCAAAAGGCTCGCATACACTATCTCTTTGTGTCTAATTACTTATCTCTTAGTTTAACCAATGTTGTTTTGATGAACCAGGCCTTTTATCTTGCGCAGAATGTTGTAAACCTGCTTATCTTCCATCTTTGAAAGTTTTAGACCTATACCTATTTTCTAACTTCCTGGACACTTGTATTATAATCAGACGCCTATGTCAACACAAGTGCCCTATCTCGATGTAAGTGTCTAGTGCCCTTAAGTCATCTAATTTGTAAATGAAATGTATTGTTATGGTCAACCTAAGTGATTTAATGTGATATATTCTCCATAAGAGATTGGTATAAGTATAAAGATAAACCCTCATTCATTCCTAACCTATAAAAGACCTAGAGAAACCAAGGCAACATATCAAAAGTACTCGATCAAACACTTAAGTGAGCAAAACTTCCCTATTTATTATTATTTCCATATTAGTCATAGGGACAACACATATATAGGTCTAAATTACCAAAGGATCATCCCAAAATCTATATATTCTAAGTTATAAGTTAGGTCATTGTTGTACTTGCTTATCACATATTGCATGATTCACACACAAGACAACACATAGGGGATAACTACATAAGTTTGAGACCCTCTTTAGAGTATTGGATATGTAAGCAACACTCATTGACAAAGGGGTCTTTAGGGAAACTCAACATTGTGTGCACACCAACCCATTTTTCCCATAACCAATATGAAGATGAAGAATTAGGGTTTTACTATTTGTCAAGGAATGATAATATGTGACCCATATCTAAATGCATCAAAGCGAAGGTGACACATAACCTAAAATATTCCAAGTGGTTGCATCTAGTTTTAACATGTATTATGTACTATACACCTATGTTTAAGTCAAATAGTAGTATCAACACAACTGTTCCAGGTTGATGCAAAAATCTATGGTTATAAAGGCACAATTTATATAATCAAATGATTATTCTAGAATCTAGATCTAGTTCATTTTCCACCTACTCTAGATTCAGATTTATGTTAGCATCAAAATCAACTAGGTATCTTGTTTTCTTTATCATTGCAATATCTAGCATAGTTATACTTTATGTCTTTAGCATCTCAGCATAATAAATTCAATATATGTGTTATCTAAGTTTCATAAATAATTAGCCTACTCTAAAGATAGTCTACCATTCTTATGCCCTAGGACATCTCTACCCTTTTAACCCTAGATTCCCCTGCATTTAGATTTTAGGGTTAAACAAACCCCAAGAGTCCATATGACTATATAAATTGGAGAAAAATGTTGGATATTGTTCTCTCAAATTAGAAAGGACTACCATTATGAGTTGGTAATCTTTCTTATTGATTTAGAATTCCTTCAATTGAAACACGAGAAGCTTGAATTGAGATATGAAATCCTCAATGGTATTGAAGTTTTGAGGATTCAAAGTAAAGAGCATTCTCCAAACTATATCCCTTGATGGGATATATCTTCTCAAACAACTTTGTAAGCTTATTCCAAGCATTGTCACGAGTTAGGAAGAAAAGAACATCCCATATAGAGTCTAAATGGATTCAGGTTGTCCAAAAATATTATATTAGTTGATTTCATGATGCTTTAAAAAAGAATATAAAAGCAAAAATCAAAGAGGAAAAGTAGAGACGAAGTTATCTAAATACATAACTGTATTAGCCAACAGGTACAAACTTAACTAGATCGATAAAGTTTGTAGGAGAGACAAATAGAATAGGATGCCAAAGACAAAATCAAACCACTCAACTGTGTTTTGAAAATGGTAAAAGTGAATAGGCCAAAAATATACACAATCAAATAGTTGATTGTGTACTGAAGATAAGTTAAAAAAGTAGCCTATAAGAAACCATGTCAACAGGAACAACTATGTTAGAAAATAGGGAAATTTTTTGAAAGATAAAATCTATGCAAATATAATGAAACACAAGCAATTAGATCAAAGTGTTTGATCTAATTGTAGAACATAACACAAACCTTGTATTAATGTTAGATAGTACAAGTTTTGCAATACAAAATACAATAATCAAATAACAAGCAATAAAAATTGAATGTAAATTCTATGCTAAGTTTCATTCTTTAATATTGTTAAGTTATAATAAATTTTTAAACTAATGTGATATGGAATTGGCTATAAAAAAGAACTAGAAAACAATATATGGATAGTTTTAGGTAGTTTAGGTTGAAAGAGATCTATATTGATGATGGTACAGGCTTGGTATTGGGGCCTACCCCCTCACTTCACATTACCATGATGATAAGGGTGTCAAGTGCTTTGCCAATATATACCATCAACTATGTGTTTATACTTGGCCAAATCAAGTCAGCTTCCCCTTTAGTGATGAAATCCAAATAGATAGAATTTAGGAAGAAATTTTTTGATGATTTTTATATTAAGTGATTTGAAAGTGAGTGAAAAAGAGAAAAATAACGTGACTAAATCAACTAATTAAAAACTACCTAGTTAGTATATGTTTGTTAGTCTAAGCAAGCAGGCAACATAAATGAAAATTGAATTAATTCCTTTCAAGATAGGTTAATTTATTTGTTTTTGAAGTATAGAATCAGTTCAAGCAACACTGTATGTAAAAATTATAGAATAAAGTCAACAAGGTCACTACTATCTGCAGAAGAAAGATACAAAAGAACATAGTCAAACAGGTCAATCGAGTTTTCTAGAGAGAAAGTAGACTATAAAATCATGTCAAACTAGTCAACCAATTTACTATAGAGTTGCAATTTTATAATCTACAAACTATGAAAAACATGACTGTAAATGAAAAATAGAAATGACATAGAAGGTAAGAATGAACCTTGATAATTTTGAAGATGCTTAATTTACAAATTTCATGTTGTGCTATTCAAATGCTAATTTTTATGTTCTGCTAATAGAGTCAACTTAGTCGATGAAGTATGTAAAACCTGTATGAGTAAAATGACCTACGAATAGAGTTGATTGATTTGACTAAGTTTGCAAACCTATATGCTAAAAAAGAGAACTGTGGAAAAATTCAATTGGGTTGATGAATTCTACAATCTTTTGGTTGAATAAGATAATTGTGTCGAGCTGATCAATCCAATTACTTATGTTTAGAGAATAACTACACAGAGAAAACATAGTCGATTTGGAGTGACTGTGTGTTAAACCTGTGCATAGGCTATTGGATTATATTGATAGGTTGGAGGAGTGTGTAAGGGAGGTGTCAAAGCTTAGGGAACTGTATAGGAGAAGTTTGTGTTGGTTGAAAGTGGTGGTATAGGGGATAATAATCTTACGAATCACTAATGGTATACCCACCCCTTTCTTAGTGCACCCTTTATGGCATACACTTAGAGAGATTAGGACTCGTTGTGTTCCTTAAAGAGAGAAAGCATCAATAATTGATAAATTTGTGAAAATATTGTGTATACATATATATTCTATATAATGTTATTACTGTCTGGGAAGGTATGGAGTGGGATAGAATATCCAACCAGAAGGCATTGCTTATCAAGATTGATTTTGAGAAAGCCTTTGATTGGATTGAATAGACTTTTATCATAGCTATGCTTTAGGATTTAGGGTTTGGTCCGAAGTTTTTTCACACCATAAATACATTATTTCAAGATGTTAGGGCTTGTATTACCATCAATGGCTCCCAAGGTTAATACTTTGAGTTCCATAGATCAATCATACAAGGTTTTCCCCTTCCTCCCTCATTTTATGTTTTGGATGAAGAAGGATTTAGTTATCTTTTGGCTAGTTATGCTTCCAAGGGTATGGTCAAGGGGATCTCTCTTCTTAATTTATATCACCAATTAATTAATGGGCACTTTGCCAATGAATATTTTATCACTCTGCAGGAGGATGAAGACTTTATAAAGCATTCCATGGAATGTTTAGATATATTTTGTTTAGCTTTTAGGTCATTATAGCAATGGCATACAACTCAATGCTATCGCCAATCCCTGTCACCCAAACCTCCTTGGCTAGAGGGATATATGTGGAAATGGATCCTTTTTGGGGTCTAGTTTAAATTCATAGCCATTCCATTTGATTTTAGAGCCTCTATTATAGAATTTTGGGCTTATGTGGTTTAAAGAGTTGAAGAAAATGTCCTTTTGGATCACTAAGTATTTGAATTTGGCTAGGAAATACCAAATTTATTCTAAGGTGCTCATTCCTACTCATGTGTACTACTCAACTTGATGGGATCCCTCCAATGCCTCTTATGCTAAACTTGAAAAGCTTTTGTGGGACTTTCTCTATGCAAATTCTGAGGGGCACCAGGGTTTTTATCAAGTCTCTTGGGCTATCTATTGTCGGACTAAAGAATGTGGTTAGCTAGAACTCATAGATGTCAAGATTTTGGGGCTTGATCTGGGGGATAAATGGATCATCAAAAACTTTGAAGGGGACAAAGCCTGGAATATTTTGTTCAGGCACTACATCTCTCAAGCTTGTCCACTTGGTAGAAAATCTTGGTAAGGAATTAGCTTTCATAACATGCTTATCGCATCGGTGAAAATCAAAGTAGGGGTAGTTTTGTCATGAAAAGTATTTGGAAGGCTTGGTAAAAGCTCAAAACCCACCTCCTTTAGGTGGGGGATGGGTTTAGAAGTAGTCTTTCTCTAAACTTTGAGTCATTATGGTGTTCTCCTCAGTTGAACTTCTATAATGTCTCCTTTACTATGGTCCCATGGATGAAATGTTTGAGGCTATTTAAGAAAGGTATTATCATGGTTGGTGATCTATATTTTAAGAACTCTAGGGATTGGCTTCCTTGGCCTATGCTAACATCCAAGTTCCATCTTAATAAAGAAGATGCAGAATCCATTTCTAAATTATAGAGTTCCATAATTGATGAATACTTACACAAAATTGGAGATTTTTCTCTCACGTCTTAGTGGAAGGAATGGTATTGGCCCATAGCCACACCATTTCATCGATACTCCCCTCAGTTGGATTATAATTTGTTGCCCCCCTAACATATTAATATTGATGCCCTCAATCACTAGTGGTCTCTCCAATCTCTCCATCAAATTTTTGGATGGAGATTTGATAATTTTTAGGTGGCTTGTATAGAGCCCAAAAAATCCCATTTCCTTTGGTGTATCCTCTACCAAGGTCTATCTATGGGGAATAGGCTCAAGCACATGAGGGTTTTAAATCCCACTTGTTCAGCTTGTCATCACCTATAAACTATCAAGCATCTTTTTTGGTTTTGCCCTAATTAACATGGAGATGGATTCATACCCTTTTCAAACCCTTCAAGCCTAAAATGTTCATTAGAAAAATGGTCCTGGGGGACTCTACCTTGTTGCCTAGAAAATATAATAGATTCTAGTAGAGTTTATACATTGATATTTTATTTCATATTTATAAATCTAGAAATCAAGCATGTATTAATAATGAAGCTATAGATTTTTTTTTTGTAACTAATAAAGTTGTTATGATTATTTAGTTACCCTTTTGATACATAGTCAAATAGATAAGGTCTAGCTTGAGGTTCATCATTTGTATTTCCTGCTGTGCCATTGGGGGAATGATCTTTACGAGGTCAACCATGAACCTGTTGATCTCCTTCCTCACCACTCCCCTCTTGGGGGTCATGGGCATGAGGGGATGTTCCACCGCTCTCATATATGGAGGTCTCAAAGTTGGAGGATATCCTCTTCTTTCTCTTACTAGATATCTCTTCCTCAAGGATTTAAAAGAGGCAACAAAGATAGTGGAGGTTGGGCGGGGGAAGGGGGGAGTGGGAAGGGTTGTAGGGGGAAGACCCCCACTGTAGGACACATTCTCATGATTGGCATTGGCCATCTCTCCTCCCCACTAAGATACTCAAGACCAACATGATACTGAAGCTAACTAGTAGGTTGATGAGGATCTTTGGCCTAGGATGGTTGGGGAGGAAAGCCTCAGGACCCTCCACCTCTACCTCCTCCATTAGCCACCATATTCATAGTTATTACTTATTTATTTCCTTTTTGTTTGTGTTATTTCATTCCCTTTTTGGTTGATGTGCACTTGAGTAAGTTTAATTGTGGTTACTGGCTAGGTTTTTGCCTTTTTTGGACTTTTGTTTCTCTTGAGGCTTCCTTAGCTTAGTTTAGCTTTGGGGTTTGATTTTCCATCCATTTTTTTGTATGATTAACATTATACTATAAGTTTTTTGTTAAATTAATAGAAGTTCACTTTTCAATCAAAAATGCAAATCAATGATAAAATAATATTTTAAATATTTGGATCTAATTTTAGAGTAATTTTCCAGGATTATATGAATTACAAGTTGAAAAGAATGTGTGTGTTGTAGAAAAGTTCACTAGGTTGGCTTATGTGCTTGGTTATGCACTTGGCTATCAAGCCAAGTCGGTTCTAGACTCGATAGATCTATGCATGAGGATAGTAAGGTTTTGTACACAAAATTTAATCATGATATGGCATTGGCATCAGTCTCACATAAGGTGCAAGCCTTGTACGCTCACCCAAAGTGCAACAATGAAGAGATTGGGCTCACGTTGGGCTAGTTACGACATGGTGCAACTTGGGGTTCAAAGGGACTTAGTCATTGGCTAGAGGGATTCAGGTGGCCATCTGATGCTAGGTCCTTAAAAGGAAGGTCACTAAGTTCAAGCCTTTATGAGAGCATAGGTCCTATGGGGCAATTCCATCTCTAGCTAAACCGTGCTCTTACAAGCATAAGCTATTGAGTAGTAGGTTAAGGGTCATTCGGTTACTTATGAAAATCATAGGGATGGCTTAGGTTCAAGGACTCATCTTCGAGGTAATGTTCTAGGCACGGGTCTTGGAACCTTGGTACATTTTGGTTCTAACCCTTAATCACTTTATATGAGAGCTAAGGTCACTTTATGGCACAAAGATGTCATTAACGACCAAATATGAACCTCCATTTCATAATATATTCAAGTAAACATCTCCAACATTACTTAAATGAAACTTAACTCACATGCATAACATTATGTAAATTATAATGCAAGGATCAATACTTCATTTCTTCATTAACTTATAGTCTAGTATTAGAGTTTAATATGAAGAACCAGAGCATACCTATCACTGAGGGGTCACTATCTCACCTGCTCTACTCTTTGACATCCATGATTTTAGATCCACCATGTACAAGTATTGGTAGGGATGTCTTTATGAAAGTCAACACTATGCAACTACTTACCAGTTGCCATGGGATCTATGGGGACTTCTCTAGTTGGTGCCAAAGTGTACAAAAAGTAGAGCAACCACTCTAAAGGTTTCCTTGCATCAAGATTGGTATAGTTGGTATTGACCACATCCTTATTAAAAAATGGGGCCCAAAATTACCCCATACAAAATTGCTAGTCCACCCTGAACTAGTCTTTTAGTGCCTTTGGAGCACAAAATTTGGGTGCACCCTTCTCTAGATCTATCTTGAAACTCTTAAATCCCCAGATGGCACCCCTAATTTATTTAATGGAACCATTTTATTTTGTGGATATAACCTCAAGAGTAAGCATTTCAGTTATTTCCAACTCCTTTCTAAAGGTTTCAAGCCTTTCTTTCACATGTTTATCCTCATCATCTAATATTTCCCCCTGTTCATTGGCCTTTGTTTCGAAGGCACATAAGACTACCTCTAAGTCCTACTCCTGAGTCTTCAATTGAGTGATGAAGGAGTTGACCTTGGTCATCACCTACATGCACTCAGTCTTGGATGCCATGGAGTGCTGGAATAAAGCACCCTTCTCCTCATTTGCCTTCTTGAGGCATGTGTCAATGATTACTACCTGGTTGGCAAATTTACAAAATATTGTGTCTACTTCCTCAACGTTCTCCTCATGTCTGGTGAAGAGGTCTTCAACCACATCCATATTTTTGTTTAACTCCTTCCTTAGGACCTCATAGGGGTCCTCTTCGTCCTCGAGAGCTATCCTAATCCTAGGAAGCATTTTCTCCACAAGTGCTCAGACTTGATCAAATTCATTCTTCTCTAAGGTGTCCATTTCATCCAAGAGGGAAAACTCCACCTCTCCTATGCGCTCTATAAGCTATTGCAACTTGAGTTTGGTTGCCTTGAGCTCCCTCTTAGCCTTCTTCACTATTTCATTCTAGATATAGGTGCGAATATTATTGATGATGTTCTTGTGCACTACAGTAGAGGCCATCTTGATCAAGGCATTGGTGAAGCACATGGGGTTCATGTCACATGGATTGAGGAGTTGTTAATCATGCCTTTCCTTTAGCTTCTTGACACTTTGAATTGCCTTTGTCAGAACATCAAATTTGGGTTCATCCATATAACAATCCAATTCCCAAGAGACCTAGTGGTACATCAAGGTCATAGCTATTTTTGGAGGCATGCACTCAATTAGGTAGAGGCTATCATTCTACTGTGTCCTTTCCATATTGCCTAGCATAAAATCTTCATCTTTTCCTAGCTCTTCTTTGTTAATTGTGTTGGTGTTTGAGCTAGTGCCTTCTTCTATGACCTTCTCTTCTTCTTCTTATTGTTCTTATTATTCTCCTTATTCTTGGGGTTCTTTGTTGGACTTTTCCTCTTCATCCATTGTCTCTGGTAGCGGATCTATGGCACAAAATTATGTTGCATCATATTTTTATTTCCCTAGTCCTAACAGGGCTTTGATCTCCTTATCTATTTTATTCAAGGTGCAAGTATCACCTTCCTTCTCCTCAGATGCCCCTTAAGAGCTGGGATGCACCTATTGTGCAACTTCTTTTATTGTATTGGTGTTAGCACTTGATGCCTTTTCTAGTGTCTTCTCTTTACTTGGTCCCACACTTGTGACAACCTTCTTCTCTTCCCTCTCTTTTAACATCCTGACCCATTCTACCTGGGCTACCTCTTCCTCTCTTTCCTTTTTCTTGGCCTTCTCTTCCTGGGCCTTTCTCTCCACCTCTTCCTTTATTTGGCCCTTTCTTTCTCGAGCTTCCTTTATGCAACTTGCACTATGCATTTATTTTCTTGCTCTCTTATTTACTCAACCTTTAGCTGATTGATTTAAGCCTAGGACATGCCCTTGGATTTCATCTCCTCACACCTCTAGTGCAATTTTAATACAGTGTCAATATGCACTTGGTCAAAGCCCATGCCCTTCCACTACCGTTGTAATTCCTATTTCATTGGTGTGCTTGACTAGGTCACCTCTTCGGGCTCCTTGCCCTTTTATTTTTCCATGCCTCCTTTCTCCATTTACACCTTGTACTCTTCTTCCTACCTTTGTTCTTCAACCTCCACCATTTCAATGACTTTTTTAGGCACTCCCACCTTAGTCATTTCTTCTTTCTATTCTTGTAGCTCCTATGCCCTTTGAATTTTGGCTTCATCAAAGCCAAGTTTCCTCAACCTTCTTTTGTGTTTCTCTAGCTCAATCTTAGGTTGTGGGGAATGGGTCCCCTCACTTGAAAAGGACTCAACATCCTAAGACACAATGTAGGTGCCCATCATACCTTCTTCTTCCTCCAACTCCTCTTCCTCTAGCTCTTCTTCCTCCAGCTCCTCTTCTTTGTCAGAGAGATCTATCTTGGGCATCATAATCTGGAGCCTTCCCCTTCTTTTTCCCTATGCTAGGGGAAGTCTTAGACATAAAGCACAAGTACTTATGTGCAAAGGATCAAAGGAGATGTTTCTCCTTCTGAAGTGATATTTAGCTTTAACTACTCCTTTATTTCTTCCAAATTCTCCCCCATCTTTTTCTTTGGAGACCTTTTCTTTTTGATAGGTGCTGGCATTCCTTTATCCCCGATCTAGACTGTGGGTTCTTCCCTCCTCGATGCTGGAATCCTTCTTTCATGGCTTCATCTCATAGTATAGTCTATGGATGAAGCCAAGGATGGTAACATTTTGGATGGGATCAATGCCTATGTAATCCAAGGTATCTTCTTCATCTTTAATTGCTCTTCCATCCACATGAGGAAACCTACACCTTAAATTACTTTGCTTTTCATCTAGTTCCTTAATTATAATGCCCATTTATTGCATGTTTGAGATCCTCTACAATGCATCCTTGAAATATTTTGTTGAGAAGGTGAAGGGGAGCTTTAGCCATCCTGACCTGTTCCCATCCTTAAGCACTAAACGCATGATGCAGTAGTGCTGCATTATGACAAAGACTACCATCATGGATATATTTAGGGGGAGCTCTTGGAGGATGCACCACTCTAGTCCAAAAGCCTCTATGTGTTGCTCGCACCAACACATTATGTATCTTGTATTTAAGGTTGAAAGCGATGGGGTAGATATAATCCTTATATTTTTGTGTGGGAGATTTATGGCATTTTAGAAACACCCACAAACTATATTTACTCCCATCTGGGATCCCGATCTCCTCCATCATGATCAAGATGAGGACAAAACACCACTTGAAGGTAACCTTGGTATTGTGGATTTCTAGAACATTCTTTACCAACTCTTCAGCAATGAACCATATGATATTGAAATGGACACCCTGCACCATGTGATAGTCGACACAGTTTATAAATGTGAAACTTCAGATCCAATGAAAGTGAAATGTTTATCAATTTCAGAGCTTCATCACATAAATTAAAGAATTCAATTTATCAACATCTTCAAATGATTTTGTTTCTTTGCCTGTAATTTTCCTATACATACCTTTGCTTCTTAGTTGCTCTATCATGGATTCTTTTTATGTGTCAAAAGTATATGATGTTTAGAGAGTACCTTAGGGTTTAGTCATGTTTTTAGGTGAAGGTACAATAAAAGGGATGAAATATATAAAAATAAAATTTCCTTAAAAACCTCAAATAATTTAATTAAAAAAAAGGAAAAAAAAGCTAAGGGTTAAAAGTGGTGTTGATCAAGGGATAGGTGTTGGGATCATTCCTTTTGAAGAGATCTTCCTAGGTATCACTTAAGTGATATGTCATGAGCTAAAATAGATTCCACCATTGCTTATCTTGTGAAAAAATATGCACTTAAAAAATGGCACTCAAAATGGAGTCTATAAGTGGAATTATGCATGTTTCAAGTTTTTGAAATTTACAAAAACAAGGTATCTCCTAGGTGATAACTTGTGAGGTTTTGAGGGTGAAGGTATAGGATATCACTTGGGTGATAGGTTTCATGCAACTCATACTGAAGATAGGTATCATTTGGGTTATTAATGACCACAAATCTTTGAAAATAGGGTACAATGAGTTGTCATTTGAGCGATATATTTCATAGAGGTCACAACAAGGTGAATTTCCATTTTTTTAGACAATAACACAAAAGACAAAATTTAAAAGTTTCAAGTGTGAACCTTGAAATGTTTGAAGGCTAAACATTACACTGAGAAACTTAAGGATTAAGGTTTTGTCTGTCATAAAAATTGTTTTCATGGGTGACGAGAAAACGTTTTTAGAGGTCAAAGACAATTTTTATGCTAGAAGATAGCCCTTGGCAGAACAAAACTCTTAAATGTGTTTTTTTGTTATTAAACTTTTTAGACTTAATAGGTGTAGTGAAAAAAATAGGGTTATATGGTTTTTTCAATGGGATTACAACTAGAAAGGGAAAAAAATTGTCAAAAAAAAACTAAGCTTGACTTAAGGGAAAAAGAGGAAAAAAACCTAACTCACAAAATACCACCATATTTGATTTGGACCAAAAATTTATTTACAATACCACAACAAAACTGATCACAAGGATCTTCCAATTTTTTTTCCACCAAATGAAGACTCAAATATTTCAAGCTCTGATTTTTTTATATACATGCATATTTGACAAAATTTGGGAAAAACTCGAATTAATCATCTTAGATTTCAACCTTTGAAAGATGAATCACCAAATGCAAATGAAGAAGTGTTTCTCTTGCTCTGATACCATGTTATAATCTTGGAGAATCTAAAACCAAGATTAATGTGAACTAAGCATAATACTCACAATGATACATACAAGCATAAAAACATAAAAACACACAATACTTAGGGTGGGTTTAAAAACTCTCTTTTTTGGTATTTTATGAATATATTAAATTGAATTTTGATATAGTTCTAATACAATACAAAACCTCTCTTCTGATTAAGAGAATTCCATTCTTTTATAGAGAATGCAGGGAAATAGAAAAGGATTTAAATATAGAAAAAGTTCTTGCAATAACTTGTAATTTAATACATGCAAATAAATATATATGTACACTTAAAAAGGTGCATCTTAATATTAATACAAAGCTGTATGATTATTTTAATACACCAATGAAGGATGATGGACTCTTTTTCTTGTCAATCTCAAGATAGTGGGCTTAAGAACATGCCTCATCTATATCTTTAATCTTAGCCAACAACATAGGTCTCCTTAGATGACTTTGAATCCCTTCAATATATTTCATGTGTCATAATGTTGGATGTCTTTGATCATTTGGGAAATCTTCTTGCATAATTTGCTTGTACAAAAAATGATAATTTTTTTTAATCAACTTATTAAATTGATCCCATTTACAAATTGATACCAATTTTCTCATAGCCAATGAATGAACATAACTTTCAAAATAAGTAGGTGCATGATTAGAGCAAATTTTGACCTTATAAAATAAATTTCTTATTCTTTATTGATTTGATGCTAACTAAAATATACTTCAAATTGCCCTGACGAATAATCAAGTTTCTCAACATTTGCATCACATTCATAATGTTAAATTTCTATCTTATCTATACTTTGAATTGATGATAAGTTGGGGGTGCTTGGTTGGCATGGGTTTACTCTTTCTCTTGGGCTTGAAGGTGTTATTTTTCAAGCTCTTCAGTTGATTTGGGAATCTCGATGGAAACTCCCAACTTTACCACAAGAGCATTTATAATCCTTTCAAACCTTTAAAGTTTTCCAATGGATTGATAAATGCTTGCAATATCCTCCTCTATTTTGATTAATCTCACTTTATCATTTGAAGGAACTCGTTCTTCTTTATGAGCCATAGTTTTAACTTCTTTGTTACACTTCCTTGTGGACATCTCTTGCTACAAAGGGACTATTGCACTATATGTTAAAGTAAAGGGTATCTATCTGTAAACTTGTCAAACCATAGGAAAACCACACAAGCAAGGAAAATATCCCAATCCAATTCTAATTTGATATGTAATTAGCATATATATTCCATACTTAAACCACCAAAATGAATCTTATTTTATACAAAACAACTTAGATGATTATGTGAGCTGGGATTCCACTTAATTCAAGAGTAAACATTTCGACATGGAGCCTAAGGCATGCGATGAGCCATGAAGGATGCATGTGCATCATTAAGCAGGTATATACACATATTTGAGTTATAAATTATGACTTCTCTTAGTACATAATACATCACATATTTACATCACCTTTACATCCCATTTAGTCTGATGGTTGTCACATTTACGCCAGGTTTAGGCCTAACATAAACCTAATAGAAACCCAATGTACATGTGACATAACTAACATAAATAAAAATGTGTTAGGGTGTGGAGCTAAAAGCTTCACCAAGGAGCACACTTTAGCAGGTTCGGGTCTACACAGACACCGGCGTCGGTCAGGAGCGATCGACGTCGGTCAGGTGCAGTTGCAGAGGCGCCGACGTCGACAGTGAGTCGACCGGCGACGGTCACAGGCAAGCAGCAGGAACCGGCGTCGGTTACCTGCGTGTCCAGAATGCTATTTCCGAGGATAGAAGCGAGTGTTTGCATGATGAGTTTGAGTTGTAGTCTCAAGCTCGCATCTCTATTATTAGCAATATTATTTTTAAAGCCCTTGTTCAAGTGGCTTAACTGTTTGTTGTAAGTGCATGCTCAAGTTTCCTAATTCTATATGTAGGAAAGATCTTCTTAGCTTAGTATGATGTTGAATTGTATGAGTAGAACATTGTGAATGTTTGAAGGATAGTACAGAGTTGTATCAATCCAGGTTGTTGGAATTGATTGTACTTGAGAGAGAGAGCTCTTAAGGAATAGAGATCTAGTGAGAGATCTTGTGCATCTGAGAGAGGTGTGGAAGAAAGAAGTTTCTTCAATTGTATTCCTTTTGTAAAGAGTTTTAATACAAGTTTTCAGGGTGGTTTCTTGTATCTCTTGTTTTGTGCTATTTATCATTCTAGTTACTTATCTATCTGATTTATTTCTGCATTTATTGCTTTCACAAGTGTAATCATTGTTGGTTGATCCCCAACAAGTGGTATCAGAGCTCAGGTTCACTAACAGGTGGTTCAGATATGTGTAGTGTGTTTGGATTACAGGTTGCTCACAGGGGTTTCTGCAGGGATTTTTGTTTGAGTGGGAGAAGTAATGGCAGAAGAAAGTAAGTTGAGAATGGAAAAGTTTAATGGCAAGAACTATCAACATTGGAGAATGCAGATAGAGGACTATCTGTATCAGAAAGATCTTTACTTACCGTTAGGTGGGATTGCAAAGAAGCCCAAGGACATGGAGGATGAAGAATGGGAAGTTCTTGACAGAAAGGCTCTGGGGTCTATAAGACTGAGTCTAGCATCCACTGTGATATCTAATTTGTCACAGGCAAAAACAACGGTAGAGTTAATGACTACGTTAGCAAATTTGTATGAAAAACCCTTAGCTTCTAATAAGGTATATCTTATGAAGCAGTTATTTAATTTGCATATGCAAGAAGGTGGATCTGTATCTAATCACCTGAATGATTTCCATGGTATTGTTAACCAATTAAGTTCAGTCAATATTGTATTTGATGATGAAATAAAACCTCTTTTAATATTATGTTCTTTGCCTGAAAGCTGGCATGGCTTGGTAATGGCAGTTTCTAATACTGCTTTTGCTTCGAATATTTTGAAAGTAGAGGATGTTGTTAGTGTTATCTCGAATGAGGAAATTCACAGGAAAAGCACATAAGAGACATCTAGGAATGCTTTAAATCTCGAGACCAGGGGAAGGCAGAAAGAGAGGAGCAAGAGGAGATCAAGATCTAAGTCTAAGGGAAGAGGTAGATCCAAATCTAGAAATGGCAGAAGGCCACAATGCTGGAACTGTGGAAAGTTGGGGCACATAAGCAGAGATTGCTGGTCAAAGCCTAAGGAGGACAATCAACACAAAGGAAAGGAAGAGGCAAAGGTTGCAGGTATTGCACAAGATGCTCTAATTTTCTCTTTGCATAATAATATAGAATCTTGGGTATTAGATTCTGGTGCATCTTTCCATGCTACCCCTAACAGAGAATATTTCAGTGACTATATCCATGGAGATTTTGAAATAGTGTACTTAGGGGATGATGAGACTTGTAAGATTATTGGCAAAGGTAAAGTGCAGCTGAAGATGCAGAATGGCAACACATGGGTGTTGAGAGATGTGATGCATGTTCCTAGCTTGAAGAGAAATTTGATTTCTGCAGGAAAGTTAGGGGATGAGGGTTGTACAGTAACTCTCACAGCAGAATCTTGGAAGGTGACCAAGGGTGCACTTGTTATGGCCAGAGGTAAGAGAGAAGGTACTCTCTTTTTGTGTAATTATGTTACTAACAAATCTTCTTCTGTATTATCTACTTCAGATGTGGATGCTAAATTATGGCACTCAAGGCTTGGCCACATGAGTGAGAAGGGGATGTCAATTCTTAAGTCTAAAGGTATGCTTTCAGATTTGAAAAGTATGGATCTAGAATTTTGTGAGCATTGTGTATTTGGAAAACAGAAAAGGGTTAGTTTTCTCAAGATTGGGTCTACTAAGAAAAGGCATAAGTTGCAGCTTGTTCACACAGACGTGTGGGGACCGGCTCAGGTAGCCTCTATTGGAGGATCACGGTAATATGTTACGTTCATAGATGATGCTACAAGAAAGGTATGGATCTACTGTATTAAAAAGAAATCTGATGTTTTTGAGACTTTTAAGATTTGGAAAGCTATGGTTGAGAATGAAACAGGCAGAAGATTGAAGTGCTTGAGATCTGACAATGGCGGTGAGTTCTGCAGTCTTAAGTTTAAATTGTATTGTTACACACACAGAATCCGTAGGCAAAGGATGGTTCCAAGGACACCTCAGTAAAATGGTATTACTGAAAGGATGAACAGAACAATCATGGAGCGTGCAAGATGTATGAGATTGCATGCTGGGTTGCCCTTAGAGTTTTGGGCAGAAGCTGTTGACACCACAGTGTACCTGATTAACAGAGGACCCTCTACAGCTCTGGATGGTGGAATTCCAGAAGAGGCATGGACAGGTAAAAAGGTAGATCTCTCATATCTCAAAGTTTTTGGTTGTGAAGCCTTTGTGCACGTAGATAAGGAAAATAGAAAGAAGCTTGATGCTAAGTCTATGAGGTGCACGTTTATTGGCTATGGCTCAGATGATTTTGGTTTCAGATTTTGGAATCTAGGAACTAACAAGGTAATCAGGAGCCGTGATGTTGTTTTCAATGAAAAAGTGATGTATATTGATCAGATAAGGAAGCTGAATCAATCTGGGCAGAGCAATGAGGAATTGGACGAGGTGATGGTCCAAAATGAGCTCACGGGAAAAAGAAATAATCACTTACAGGAAAACACAGAGACCGACATCGGCAGGTTAGGAACCAACGTCGACAGTACAGAAACCGATGTCGGTCATACAGAGACCGATGTCGGCAGGACAGGCACCGACGTCGGCCAGGAAGAATCGGCGTCGGCCAGTAATAGGTCTACAGGTGACCGAGGTCGGTCACTGTCAGAGAATTTGCGTGGACAGCGTGTTGAGAACGAGTCTAAAATGCCCATCAAGAGGTCAGAAAGGGTAAGTAAGCCTCCAATTAGATATTCTCCTTATTTATACTATTTATTGCTAACTGATGGTGGAGAACCAGAGAGTTTTGAAGAAGCTTTACAGGTGGAGTCCAAGAGTCAGTGGGAGCGTGGCATGGTTAAGGAGATGGAGTCCTTGAGAGAGAACCAAACATGGGATTTGGTTGAATTGCCAGCTGGTAAGAGAACACTGAAGAACAGATGGACCTACAGGTTGAAGGAAGGTGAGGATGGACAGATGAGATATAAGGCCATATTGGTAGTGAAAGGATTTGCACAAAAACCAGGTATTGAATTTGGTGAGATTTTTTCTCCTGTTGTTAAGATGACTTCTATAAGGGTTGTATTGTCTTTGGTTGCTTTTGAGGATTTGCATCTTGAGCAGCTAGATGTTAAGACAACGTTTCTTCATGGAGATTTGGATGAGGAAATATACATGGAACAACCAGAAGGATTTGAGGTCAAGGGTAAGGAGAAGTTAGTGTGCAGGTTGAAGAAAAGTTTGTATGGCCTCAAGCAAGCTCCTAGACAGTGGTATTTGAAATTTGACAGGTTTATGACTGAGCATGGCTACAGTAGGTGTCAATCTGACCATTGTGTATATTTTAAGAGATTTGATAACGGTAGATATATTATTCTATTATTGTATGTAGATGATATGCTGGTTGCAGGATCACACATGCAGGATATCTCTGAGCTTAAGGTGAAATTAGCTCAAACGTTTGCTATGAAGGATTTGGGAGCAGTTAAGAAAATCCTTAGCATGAGCATTAAGAGAGACAGGAAAAATCACAGGTTGATATTGTCTCAAGAAGATTATGTGGACAAGGTGTTGAAACGGTTCAATATGCAGGATGCTAAACCGATAAGCACACCTTTGGCTGGACATTTTAAGTTGAGTAAAGAACAATGTCCTAATTCACATGATGAGGTAGAGTACATGAGTAAGGTTCCATATTCTTCCGCAGTAGGAAGTTTGATGTATGCAATGGTGTGTACTAGACCGGATATTGCCCAAGCAGTGGGAGTAGTAAGTAAGTATATGGCCAATCCAGGTAAGGAACATTGGAAAGCAGTTCAGTGGATCCTTAGATATCTGAGAGGAACTAGCAGTAGACACTTGTGCTATGGAGGTTCAGATACTTCTCTACATGGTTATGTAGATTCAGATATGGCAGGTGATTTGGATGGCAGGAGGAGCACCACAGGTTATGTTTTTACTGTAGGTGGAACGGCGGTTAGCTGGATATTTAAGTTGCAGAAGGTTGTTGCCTTGTCAACTACAGAAGCAGAGTATATTGCAGCCACAGAAGCTAGCAAGGAGATGATATGGATGACACGGTTCATGGAAGAGCTTGGAAGGGAGCATGGGAGTTGCAGATTGTATAGTGACAGTCAGAGTGCAATCCATTTGGCTAAGAATTCAGCCTTTCACTCAAGAACCAAGCACATACAGCTAAGGTACCACTTCATACGGCAGGTATTGGAAGATGGTGAGTTGAAGCTGGAGAAGATCCATACAGATAGGAATCCTGCTGATATGTTAACCAAGCCGGTTACTAAGGAGAAGTTGAATCTTCATTCAACTTCTGTTGGTCTTCATGATTGAGTTGAAGATGGAAGAGCTAGAAGATGTTGCTGTACAGGTACTGGTGCAGCTATTTATCTACAAGTGGGAGATTGTTAGGGTGTGGAGCTAAAAGCTTCACCAAGGAGCACACTTTAGCAGGTTCGGGTCTACACAGACACCGGCGTCGATTAGGAGCGACCGACATCGGTCAGGTGCAGTTGCAGAGGCGTCGACGTCGGCAGTGAGTCGACCGGCGACGGTCACATGCAAGCAGCAGGAACCGGCGTCGGTTACCTGCGTGTCCAGAATGCTATTTCCGAGGACAGAAGCGAGTGTTTGCATGATGAGTTTGAGTTGTAGTCTCAAGCTCGCGTCTCTATTATTAGCAATATTATTTTTAGAGCCCTTGTTCAAGTGGCTTAACTGTTTGTTGTAAGTGCATGCTCAAGTTTCCTAATTCTATATGTAGGAAAGATCTTCTTAGCTTAGTATGATGTTGAATTGTATGAGTAGAACATTGTGAATGTTTGAAGGACAGTACAGAGTTGTATCAATCCAGGTTGTTGGAATTGATTGTACTTGAGAGAGAGAGCTCTTAAGGAATAGAGATCTAGTGAGAGATCTTGTGCATCTGAGAGAGGTGTGGAAGAAAGAAGTTTCTTCAATTGTATTCCTTTTGTAAAGAGTTTTAATACAAGTTTTCAGGGTGGTTTCTTGTATCTCTTTTTCTGTGCTATTTATCATTCTAGTTACTTATCTATCTGATTTATTTCCGCGTTTATTGCTTTCACAAGTGTAATCATTGTTGGTTGATCCCCAACAAAATGTTCGTATATGACCCATCCTAAAAGTCTTGGCTTGATTTGATCTATCTAAAACCCCGTGTTAACTTCCACACGATGTCAACACATTTATTTTGGTAACATGCTTCTATGCGCAAAGTTTTATTATGAAAGTTGTAGGTTATTAGGGATCATCTTATTTACTATTATTTTACCTTTGGCTCTTATTTACATGTATGTGATTAGTTGATTTCATTTAGTTGTTCCATATATTATGAAACTCCTTTGCTTCTATCTTCTTGAGTTGTGGTTAAAAATAATTGGCATAATATGACTATGACAAAGTCCACATGGTATGATTCATGATTATTTGTCTAGTGACAAAGGTCATATTATAACTATTATTTATATATATTCTACTGATATTATTTTCAAGATAGATACAAGATTTATATGTAACTTGTTTATACCCATGATTATGGATTCATAATAGGTCGAGGGCAGATCCCATGCTTGCTTTAGGGGCATCTCTTGACGCCATTTAAGGCTATATCTTTTGTGATTTACTTTATCATACTAAGCTTTCATGTGATATTATATATTATAATTTATCTCATTTGTTCCATGTGTCCTTATGTGCTTAATGTATTCGTATATGCTCACATGCATGTTATGTTTTTTTATGTCCATGCCTTTAGCATTGCTTTGTGCTTGGTTATATAGGTACTTTGTTTGCTCCATGTTTTTTTTTTCGTAATGGAATTTATTTTTCCATGTTTGATGCACATTCCTTGCTTGTCTTTGTATATTCTCGATGTCACATGGTTATATTTGATATACTTTGCTTATATACTGTAAGTCTCTTCATTGCTTTCACTATTTACTTTGTGTGTCTTCCTTGCTTGCCCATGTAAATTCTAAGTGTAATATTGTTTGTTCTATATGCGATGTGTGTTTTTTGATTCTCTTTGTATACTCTGTGTGTGTCACATGCTTACTATATGTTCTATATGATTACAATGTGCTTATTATCTATGCTATGTATTCTCACTACTTCTTGTACTTGTTGCTTGACGTGACTTCTCTATTTATTATGTGTATGATTTGTTTTCCTAACTTCCATTATTACTTCGTGTGTAATGTGTGTTATGGTGCCATGATCCATATCATGCACAATCCTCTTATTCGCCATGATCTATATCATGGAAATGTTTTCTTATTTTTTGCCCACATTGTCATGATTCATATCATGTATATATTGGAGTAGGGCTGCATACTTGTGTTTGAAATTGATATATTTGTTATTATGTTGGGTATATTTGGGCACACTAGCTTTTTCTTCACTGATTACATGTTGTCTAAGTGGGGCATCTTATTCATGCAATTAAATTGATTACATGTGCCTATATAGGGCATACTACTCTTACACACATATTGCTTACATTTTTCCCATGTGGGGCATATTACACTTGTGATTATATAGATTACATAAGAGATACGTGTGGGGTAATTTATTTATAACATAAATATTTCTAATATGATATATATCTTTATGTTAGACAAACATGATTTTATTTCTTATCTTACAGATGATGCACATAATCCTTTTCTTTTGGGATGTGTGCTTCACAGGTTTATCCCACAACTTAAAATAAGAGCATATATTCCACCCATCACATCTAGACTCTAGCACTACACACATTCCATATTATTTTTCTCCTCTAGATAAGGAAAATCATAGGTTGATTATTCCTATACATCTCCAACACATGGGACCTGGTGTCAATGTGGGATATATTCAAAACATCTCCTAATCTTGCTTCTTTATATTACATCATATTTTTTAGCTTTACCTTTTTATAACTAAAAATTGTACTCAATATTGAATGCAGGATTTAGTGCAAGTTTAGAGACATGAGATTCTACAAGACATATAAGACATAAATTTAGAGATGCAGGGAACTCATAAAGGGGTGCCTTCACATTTCCAACAAAACCAGGTGCATCACTTATAATTTGTCTTTTCTATATTTCTCTAGGTTATTTTTACGAGCATTTACCTATGTATAATAGTTATCATAGGTTTCACAAGGACATTCACACATTCTAGCACATATCTAGAGATGCTAAGGACTCATATTGGGGTCATTAGCACACCTCCAAAAAAATAAAGTGTTTCTGTTTCAGTGTTTCTTTCTAGATTTCATCATATTATGGATTGATTGGGACTCATCCATAAGTAAATGTCCTTTGCATATTTCATAGGAGTAATGAAGTTATTGTTATAGCTTCAAGACCATAAAATTTTGTATCCACCCTCTACTTGTATTACTTTGACATGTACGCACACACATGCAACAAAGCGGGGCATTATGTAGACACTTAAAATTTTAGGGGGTATTTATTAGTTGTAAAATTGTATTATTCTAGGGTGCATGTGTATTTGTCAACCATTGCTCCATATTAGGCCTTTATTGACATGTTTTCCTTGTGTTCTAGTTGTTAATTGTAAGGCTCCCCATGTTTTTCTCTCGTCATCTCTTCTCTCTCTCCCAATCATATTTCCTTTGTTTTTTGGATTTTTCCTAAAAAATGTATATTGTATAATTACGAGGCTCTAGAAACATATCTATGGTTTTGGGAATGGGCCCTTATGACCCTTTTTTGGGTATCCCATAGATTTTAGGGTTTCCCTTATTCGCTTTTTAGTTTCTTATGTTGGTTGGCATGCCAATAGGGTCCTATTTTGAATTTGAGATGTTTATAAGTACATGTATGCATTAGTGCATTTAGGACATACAATAAACGAGCAATAATAATCACATCAAGCATTTAATGTAGAATTTCAAGAATCTAAGTAAATACAAAGTATTTATTAGTGCATCAAACATTCCTTATGGTGTTTAAAGTCACATAGAGCAAATGTTGCATCACTTTGGACTTCTTAGTTGAACTGCATTATACTTGGCATGTTGTTTTCAATATTTGCGAATTGTTGAGGGCCCTGATAAGTAGTTGGTGCTTAAAAGTCTTGCGAATCTTGAGCATGTCTGAAAATAAAGTCTCTCCTCATCCATTTGTAGGTTCACTTGCCTTATTAGGGTTTTGAAGGAGTTCAATTTTTTAGAATTTTACGTAGAATTTTAGAAATGCGAGCGAGGTTTTTAGAAACCTAGACATGACAATCAAAGTCATCTAATCAATTCCTGCATGTCTGTTGTCTGTGAGGAATCACATTATGTTTCTAGGAACGACACTACGATTTTGAAAAAGTTCATACAATTCTAAGAGCATTTGTTGACTGACTCAATTATTCCAAGTTTGCTTCATCTTACTATCTAAACATGTTTTACACTCTCAGTTTGTGCTAATTGTGTCCAAATTTTGCAAAAAATTAGATATTCTTCTAAAACTCTAATTTTGCCATTATTATACAAAAAATCAATTTAATAATTAAATATAATTTTATTATTTTAAATATGATTATTCCAAGTTTATTTCATCCTACTGTTTAAACATATTTTACACTATCGATTATACAAACTGTGTCTAAATTTTACACAAAATTAAATATTTTTACAAAACTCTCTCTTTATTATTACACCAAAAATCAATTTAACAATAAAAAATAATTTTATTATTTTAAATATGGTTATATTTAATTTCATGTTATAGGAATAAATATATTGCATTTTAATGTAAATAACTTGCATGCCCCTCCTTCACAACACTACCACCCACTCCAACCAAAAATAAATTAAAAAATAACAAAAAAAATAAAAAAAAAATAAAAAGTATTCAAAATAATGGAATTTTAAAACTAATAAATACGCACGACCATATTTAGGTGTAACAATTATGAGAATCTCAAGTATTTGTTAACTTTGAATGTGACCTGTCATAAAAAGCAACTTTAAATTTAAGTCTGGACGGCCGTATAAACGTCCAGCACACCGAAATGATCACACAAAAATAAAATACCACAACGAAATGATCACGTGATATGAAAAAAAATCTCTCCCCTATGCCTCGCTCCTGTAAACAGAAAAAATATTTTAAAGGTGAGTACATCATAATCTACAGAAAATGTCCAAATCTTTGTAAGCACGCAATAAAAATAGTTGTCAATTGTCAGTGATAAGTTCGTCATGGATCTGGCCAAAAAATTCTTATTTCTTTTAAGGTATTTAAATTCTGGTAGGTTGTCATTCTTTTCCGGCCACGAGATACAGAGATCGATTCTCCTCGCTGCATTTTTTTCAGAGGTATGTACACTTTAGTTATCGAAGGTTTTTCATGTTTATAACGGCGAATATTCGTTTTCCTATGAATACTTTTCTGGTATAACGGCGAATCTTCGTTTTCCTATGAAACTATTTTGGGATAGGTGAGAAACTTTGAGATTCAATGTAAATGTTCTAGATTAGGTGATTTTTTTTTAATGAAAATATGAGTTGAAATTTTACTGCTTATGATGGTTAAATCCAAGGGAAGTTTAGGACGCTCTGTTTCAGTCCAAATTCTGCCTAATTTTAAAGATTTTCATGCTTATAATGGCGATCCTTTTGTTTTTTAATGTGATTCTTTTGGAATAGGTATTTTGTAAATATAAGTTGAAAATTTACTACATATGATGGTTAAATCGGAGGAAGTTTTAGGAATGTTCTGTTTCAGTCCAATTTTTACCTAATATTAAAGATTTTCATGTTTATAACGGTGATTCATTTTTTTTTAATAAAAATGTTTTGGAATAGGTCAAAATTTTCGAAAATATAAGCCGAAAATTTACTGCTACGAGGGTTAAATCAGGGGAAGTGCTAGGGATGCTCTGTTTTAGTTCAATTTTTGCTTAATATTAAAGATTTTCATGCTTATAATGTTGATGTTTTCATTATTTAATGTAAATGTATTGTGATAGGCAAGAATTTTTGAAAATATAAGCTGAAAATTTACTGTTTATGAGGGTCAAATCAAATGAAGCTATAGGGATGCTCTATTTCAGTCTAATTGCTCTTTAATATTAAAGATTTTCCTGCTTATAAGGCAATTTTTTTGTTTTTCAATATGAATGTTCTGGAAAAGGTGAGAATTTTTCCAAATATAAGCTGAAATGGCTTGAGGCCTATTAATGGAAATGATTGCTCATGAAGAGATGTTTAAATCCTTGGGCATTCTCTTTGCTTTTCAAGTTTCCTAGGTTGAGCTGTGTAATTATGTTGTCTCGAGAGTAGAGAAAAAACTTTCATATTGGATTATTAAATATAATTTTATTATTTTAAATATGATTACATTTAATTATGTGTCATATGAATAGATGTATTACATTTTAATGTAAACAACTTGCACGCCTCTCCTCTACCGCACTACCGCCCACTCGCAAAAATAAAATAAAAGAAGAAAAAGTAAAAGAAAGAGAGAAAACAAAATAAAAATAAAAAGTATCCAAAATATGGAATTTAAGACTAATAATGCACAAGGACCATATTTGGGTATAACAATTATGAGAATCTTAACTACTTGTTAACTTTGAATGTGACCCTTTCATAAAAAGCAGCCTTGAGCTGTTTGAATGTAAGTCTTGACAGCCATATAAACGTCCCTCAATTGATGTGGAAGAGTAGCTCAAAATAAACAAAAATAAAATATCATATCGAAATGACCACATGATATGCAAAAAAAATTCTCTCTCCTATGCCTCGCTCCAGTAAACAGAAAATATAAAATGGTGAATACATCATAATCTACAGAAAATGTCCAAATCTTTGTAAGCACTCAATAAAAATATTTTGTCAATTGTTGGTGATTAGTTCGTCATGAATGTGGCCAAAAAATTCGTATTTATTTTAAGGTCTTTAAGTTCTGGTAGGTTGTCATTCTTATCTGGCTACGAGATATAGAGATCGATTCTCCTCGCTACATTGTTTTCAGAGGTATGTACACTTTAATTATCAAAGGTTTTCATGTTTATATCGGTGAATCTTCATTTTCCTATGAAAATGTTTTGGGATATGTGAGAAACTTTGAGATTCAATGTAAATGTTTTTGATCGGGTGATTTATTTTTGAAAATATGAGTTGAAATTTTACTGCTTATGATAGTCAAATCCAATGAAAGTTTAGGATGCTCAGTCTCAGTCCAATTTCTGCCTAATGTTAAAGATTTTCATGCTTATAATGGCGATCTTTTTGTTTTTTAATGTGATTGTTTTGGAATAGGTATTTTGTAAATATAAGTTGAAAATTACTACATATGATGGTTAAATCGGATGAAGTTCTAGAAATGTTCTGTTTCAGTCCAATTTATACCTAATATTAAAGATTTTCATGTTTATAATGGTGATTCTTTTGTTTTTCAATAAAAATGTTTTGGAATAGGTCAGAATTTTTGAAAATATGAGCTGAAAATTTACTGCTTACAAGGGTTAAATCCGGGGAAGTGCTAGGGATGCTCTGTTTCAGTCCAATTTCTGCCTAATATTAAAGATTTTCATGCTTATAATGGCGATGCTTTAATTTTTTAATGTAAATGTTTTAGGATAGGTAAGAATTTTTGAAAATATAAGCTCAAAATTTACTGGTTATGAGGATTAAATCAGATGAAGCTCTAGGGATGCTCTCTTTCAGTCCAATTGCTCTTTAATATTAAAGATTTTCATGCTTATAATGGTATTTTTTTTGTTTTTCAATTGCTCTTTAATATTAAAGATTTTCATGCTTATAATGGCATTTTTTTTGTTTTTCAATATGAATGTTCTGGAATAGGTGTGATTTTTTCCCAATCTAAGCTGAAATGGCTTGAGGCTTATTAGTGGAAATGGATTGCTCATAGGGAGATGTTTAAATTCTTGGGCATTCTCTTTGCTTTTCAAGCTTCCTGGATTGAGTTGTGTAATTATGTTATCTTGAGAGTAGAGATTTTTTTTTCATATTGGATTACTAAGCTTCTCTCTCTCTTGTCGGCAAGTTTCAAATTTGTTCCAAAATTCTGGCTGCCACTCATGTTTACTATTTCGCTTGTTGGTCTCCTTCTAAGGTTGCCTACATGAAGCTTGAAAAATTGTTGAGGGACTTCCTCTAGGCCAATTTGGAAGTCAACAAAGGTTGAGTTGTTTGGGACATTTGTTGTAGACTCAGAGGGGTTGGTGGGCTAGGGCTTATTGACATTTCCAAATAGGGAACTGCTCTTTGTGCTAAATGGATCCTCAGGGCCATCAAAGGGAAAGAAACATGGAAAGTTAATCTCATGCACTACATTTCCTCTGGCAGTCCTTATGAACGAGGAGCCTGGAAGAATTTGGGGTTTCATACTCTGCTTGTTGCTCTTGTTCCTATCAAGATTGGAGGCACCTTCGTGGCTAAAAGCATATGGAAGGCTTGGGAAACCTTTAAACCTTGGTTGGTGTGGAAGAGAGATAGATTTAGATATGGTCTCTCCATTAATTCACACTCCTTATGGTGGTCCCCGATTATTGCCGTTAATGGGAAGCCCCTCGCTAAGGTTTATAGAAACAAAGCCCTTCGGCTCTTTGGAAGAGGCATTCAGGCCATTGGGGATATCTTTGATAAATGATCTAGATCCTGGGCAAGTTGGTAAGATTTAAAGACTAAGTTCAAATTAAACAACCATGATTTTGAATCTATTTGTTGAGATCCAGATGGCTGTGCCAAGTTATGCTCTTCACAAGCTTGGAATTTCGAGGCTCTCCCAAATGGTGGAATGATTGGAATTGGAGTATGTCCACTCCCTTGCTTCGGTACAAACCCCAACTTGGTTATCAGTGGCAATCTCCCAACACTGTGCCTTGGGAGATGCTCAACAAATGGTGGAATTTTAATAGCCTTTTCTTTCTTTGGAGCAAGAGATTCCAAACCGTTTGGTCTGTATTTGAAGAGTCCAAAAAAGGCCCTTTTTGCTTGGTGCATTCTTTACCAAGGTCTTCCAATGAGTGACAAATTGCTTCATATGGGGATCTCAATTCTCAAATACCCTTCTTGTGGTCAAATTAAGTCTCTCAAACACATCTTTTGGTTTTTGTTAGAGCTTATAAAGCTTGGAGGTGGACTCCTTTTTTCATCCTTTTAGACTAGAATCCTTTTCTTGGCACATGATTATGTTAGGGGATTCTACTCTGTTGCCCGTGAGATTCAAGCAAATTTGGCATATTTTTCATATTGAGATTCTCTTTCTCCTTTAGAAAGATGATTTTGTTTTATTTAATAAAGAACATTTAGACAATTATTTCTCTATTTCTAATAGAATTGCTATGTTGTCAAATGTCATGTTACAGATTCAAGTGCAAGCAGAGAAAGTGGCATTGGAGGCAACGCCCCTTTTATTGTTAGCAGGGTACCCCCAGACCCTCTTGGAAGGGATTAGGAGTGGAGTGACTAAAGCAAGGGGCAACAAGGGGCAACGTAGGCCACAGAGTCACTATGCAATGTCTACCCTGCCTCCTCCCCATCGTCGATTCTTACTGTTGGGGGCCATGGAGGGTGACCTTGGCCATAGGTTGGCTATGGATACTTTGGTTTGTACCTTCCAGATGG
Source organism: Torreya grandis (assembly GCA_037957365.1). Classification (NCBI taxonomy): domain Eukaryota; kingdom Viridiplantae; phylum Streptophyta; class Pinopsida; order Cupressales; family Taxaceae; genus Torreya; species Torreya grandis. The sequence continues at coordinate 1,226,972 of JARHVA010003231.1, forward strand.
CACGTGCAAGAGAAATGGTCTAGATTGGCTCTTGCTATTTCACCCCCTTGTCAACAGGCTGAGGAATCTCTTGAAGAAACTAAAGAACAAGATGTCGGGCAACCCATTCTTGATGATCCACACCCCATGCGGTTGGGGAGATAAGCTAGAAAGTCCGCTGCCTCCTCCCTCTGTGGGGCTGGTTGCATCGGTGACCTAATTTCTTATCTTATGCTATTTATTGATTGTTGCTAATGTCACACATTATGCAATTCTTTATTAATGGTTTTGTAGGCCGAGGGCCATTACTTTGATACTCACTTGGGTTTAATCTTGGTTTGTTTTTTGTTGTGCTTTTGCTTATACTACCCACCTTTTTGATCGGGCATGTACCATGTTTTTACTCATTAGAAATATATGCATGCTTTTAAAAAAATATAAGCTGGAAATTAATTGCTTATGAGGGTTAAATCAGAGGAAGTTCTAGGGATGCTCTGTTTCAGTCCAATTTCTACTAAATATTAAAGATTTTTATGCTTATAATGGCTATTTTATTGTTTCTCAATATAAATGTTTTGGAACAGGTGAAACTTTGAAATTATAAGCTGAAAATTTACTGCTTATGAGGGTTGAATCGAAGGAAGTTCTAGGGAAGCTCTGTTTTAGTCCAAATTCTACCTAATATCAAAGATTTTTATGCTTATAATGGCTATTTTATTGTTTCTCAATATAAATGTTTTGGAACAGGTGAAACTTTGAAATTATAAGCTGAAAATTTATTGCTTATGAGGGTTGAATCGGAGGAAGTTCTAGGGAAGCTCTGTTTTAGTCCAAATTCTACCTAATATCAAAGATTTTTTTGCTTACAATGGCCATTTTTTTGTTTTTCAATATAAATGTTTTGGAATAGGTGAGAATTTTTGGAAATTTAAGTTGAAAATAATTGCTTATGAGGGTCAATTCAGAGGAGGTTTTAGGGTTGCTATGTTTGAGTGCAATTTCTACCAATATTAAATATTTTCATGCTTATAATGGCAATTTTTTGGAATAGGCGAGATGTTTTGGAAATATATGTTGAAACGTTACTGCTTGCAAGGCTTAAATTGGAGGAAGTTCTAGAGATGCTTTGTTTCAGTTCAATTTCTACCCAATATTAAAGATTTTCATTATAGTGGCGATTTTTTTTTCAATGTGACTTTTGGATTAGGTGAGAATTTCTGAAAATATAACCTGAAAATTTACTGCTTATGAGCGTTAAATCGGAAGAAGTTGATCCAGGCAACAATTTAGGCGACAATTCGGGTGACAGTTCCACCCCAATTGATGACGGAACTTCTGGGAGCCATAACATTTGCACCGTAGCTCCAATTAACTTGCCGTTTGAATCGTTGGAAAGCTAAGAATGAGGAGAACGTTGTGAAATGGCATCGAGCTCCGCTCGATAAAGTTTGACCCCCGAAAACCCAACGAAAGTGCCTTAAATTTCAATTTTAATAGTGCAGTCTAAAAATAGTAAGTTTCTAAAAATAGTAATTCCTCGAATTCTGTATTGTTTTAAATCTTGGAAGTCGAACCACTTAATCTCCCTCGAGATTGGTGACCTTCCACATCCTCCCCATGCTTTCAAAATGTGTATAAATGAAGAGGTAACTCGAAATGTGAAGACAGACATCTCTTCCCAGAGATAAGCATATATTTGTATTGCGATCTTGAGTAATACATCTCTTTTCAGAGAATTCATTGTTACTGTGTTATTTCTATGCTATTGCGATATTTATCAACCAGAACTTCTGAGTTTTGGATCAATGGTATTAGAGCGGTTTGTGTTGAGAGTGTATGATCCCGAAGACGAGGTTAGGCTACAAAAAGCTTGGGTTGGAATCAACAGAGCTTCCAATTTTTTTACTTGTTCGCTCCAAACGACTTCAAATGGCGGACGACACCGAGACATCCGATCCTTTCAAGGAAATGGTGAATGAAGCCCTCCAACGGCAACAAGCGCAGATGCTACAACAATTTGCCCAAATTCTTCAAACACTTCCGATGGGAAATCCTGGCTCCGTGGCTCCACTTCTTGGCTCCTCATCCAGGGAACGTCCTTTCAGTGCCCTAACACCCTTCAAGGTCCAGGGAAATTTTGATATTCCTACATTTGAAGGCAAAATCAATGCTGATGCAGTAGAAAATTGGTTGGATCAACTGTCTTCCTACTTCTCTATAAATAAGTTCACCGATAGAGAAAAAATTATTTTTGCTCTTTTGAAATCAACATTGCCTGTGAAAAACTGGTGGGAAGTGTACAAAAAGAGGTTCAGTACAGATGACATTGGCCTTGAGGTGGAACCTACTTGGGATGATTTTGTGGAAGCGGTGAAAGAAGAATACTATCCCATCGGAGCATATGATCTGTACATACAATGGCAACAACTTCGCCAAGGTAAGGACCAATCTGTTCAAGATTACATAGACACTTTTCATTCTTTGTCTGCAAGATTGGGCATTCAAGAAAGTGAGAAACATAAGACTCTCAAATATCGTGGTGGACTACAATGGTACATACGGGGGGAAATGGAACTCTTCAATTTGGAAACCCTCGGTGAGGCATACAAATTCGCAGTGAAGATTGAACAAAAACATGGCAGAAAGAATACGAAGAGTCAACCCTCAAAATGTAAAAGTGACAAGGTCAAACACGAGGCCAAAATTGGAGGCAAAAGGAGTTTCAGGATAAGAAATCCCAGAAAGGGAAGGCTAGAAAATGGTGTGATTACCACAAAACTGGAACTCACTCCAAAGAAGAATGTCGAGCCATCAAGTCATTGCTTTTTGAGTCACAATACTTGACATCTACTACTCTACCTCATACACAACCCACAGTTGAAGAGGACGAAGAAGAAATTGTAGATGCTGAGCCAAACACCATTGTCGCTTCATCATAGACCCGTGAGGAAAGACCAGATGACAAGGAAAGATTGTTACACTCCAAATTATGGGTAAAAGGTAAGCCTCTGCATTTCATTCTTGATAGTGAGAGTCAAAAGAATTTAATCTCTACTAAAGTTGTGAAAAGTCTAAATCTATCCATGAAGCCTCATCCAAAGCCCTACAATATTGGACGGTTGAGCCCAGGGAGAGACCTCCGTGTCACCCATCAGTGTCTTCTTTCATATGCTATAAAACCATTCCAAGATGAAGTCTTGTGTGATGTGGTCAATCTAGATGTTTGTGATGTACTCTTTGGTCAGCCATTCATGTATGAGCGACATGGCATCTATGAATCACGAACCCGAAGGATCACCCTCACTCTTGGAACACGGCGCTATAGGGTACCAGAGGTACCACCTCGCACATCTGTATCCCTGATCAGTGCTAAGCAATGCAAGAGATTGGTGGAAAAAACAAAGCAATTTGTTCTCATGGTGGTCAAGCCACATAAATCCAAGAAGGCCGATGTTGCAGTCTTGACTACACAATCAACACAACAACAGAAGCAGATAGGACGAATCACAAGAGAATATGATGACTTATTCAAGTCACCCACAGGAGTTCCACTGCATTGCCAGGTAAAACATTCTATCGATTTGATCCCAGGATCACCTTTGCCTAATAGTCCTGTGTATTGCAGATCAGTTTTGGAGAATGATGAGATAAAAAGACAGATTCAAGAATTTATCCAAAAGGGTCACATTAGGCCAAGCTCTTCACCTTGTGGTAGCCCAATTGTCTTGGCACCGAAGAAAGATGGAACATGGAGGCTTTGCATTGACTATCGAGCCCTGAATAAAATCTCTGTGAAGAATCGCTATCCTCTCCCCAAGATTGATGACTTGTTGGACCAGCTCCGTGGTGCGAAGTTTTTCACCAAAATTGATTTCAAATCTGGTTATCACCAAATTCCCATCGATCCCACTGATGTCTGAAAGATTGCATTCAAATCTAAGGAGGGGCTCTTTGAATGGTTGGTTATGCCTTTTGGCTTAACTAACGCACCTGCAACCTTCATGAGGATGATGGATGACATCCTACGACCCTTCAACTCATTTGTGGTTGTCTACTTAGATGACATACTCATCTATAGCAGAACATGGGAAGAACATTTGCAACATGTTCGTAAGGTGCTTCAAACTCTTCGGGAGCACAAGTTGTATGCAAATCTTGACAAATGCACATTCGGGATGACAACAATTCAGTACCTCGGGTACGTTGTGAATGAGGAAGGGGTCCATGTTGATCCAAAAAAGATTCGGGTTATTCGAGAATGGCCCACACCAAGGACCCTCACAGAGCTTCGCAGCTTTTTGGGTCTTGCAAATTTCTACCGCAGGTTTGTTCTTGGATTTTCACATGTTGCTTGGTCACTAACCCAAGTGACTAAAGGAGGAGCTAAAGCTACATTTCAGTGGGGTGAAATACAACAAAGGGCATTTGAGAATTTGAAGAACAGACTCTGCTTAGCCCCTGTTTTTGCCTTCCCAGATTTGCATCAACCTTTTGAGTTGATGACAGATGCATCTGAATATGCCATGGGAGCTATCATCATGCAACATGGCCATCCAGTTGCATATCACAGTGAAACTTTCACTGATACAGTCAGGAAATATCCAACATATGATAAGGAGCTCTATGCCATTGTGAAAGCCTGCAAACAATGGAAACACTACATCTTGGGGAAAGAAACGGTCATCCACATTGATCACAGACCATTGGAATTCATCCAGACGCAAAGCAAACTCAGAAATGAGAGGCATCAAAAGTGGGCCACATATCTTCAACAATTCCACCTGATAATCAAACACAAAAAGGGGAGCTCAAATACAGTTGCAGATTGTCTGAGCCGCCCACCAATTACTGCACTCACAATAGCTCTGGACCTGTGCGGACATGAGACTGCCACTTGGGGTGCTCTGTATGAAGCAGATCCTACCTTTGCTGATACATATCAAGCACTTCAAAAAGGTAAACATGTTTCTGATTTCTATTTGCGAGATAATGTCCTCTGTCATATGGGGCACATCTGTGTTCCAGTTGCAGAGCAACAAAAGATGATATGGGAAGCACACTTCAGTAGGACAGCTGGACACTTCGGTATTGAAAAGACATTGGCAGTTCTTCAAAAACACTTCTACTGGCCCCATATGCAAAAGGATGTGGAAAGATATCTCAAGTCTTGCACCCCATGTGCGATAGCCAAGCCAACAAATAAGAAGCAAGGATTGTACACGCCATTGCCAGAACCAACCAGGCCTTGGGAATCTGTCTCAATGGATTTTCTCTCAGGTTTGCCCACTTCAAAACATGGTAAGAACTGTATTTTTGTGGTAGTTGATCGTTTTTCAAAAATGGCTATCATGATTGCTTGTAAGAAAAATATATCTGCTGAGGAAACTGCTCAACTATATTTTAGTCATGTATGGCTCCATTTTGGTCTCCCCAAGTCCATTGTCTCAGACCGAGATAGCAGGTCCTTGAGCATCTTCTGGTCCACTCTATGAAAGATGATGGATACTAAGCTGATGAAGTCCACAGCCTTCCATCCACAGACTGATGGTCAAACAGAGGTGGTAAACCGCTTGATTGTTCACATGATTTGGATGTATCACTCCAAACATTCACGCACATGGGATGAGGGACTTCTTTTCATACAACATGGATACAATCGGGCGCTGCACAACGCGACCAAGCACAGTCCATTCCAAGTATGTTTTGGGTTCCAACCCATGGCACCAATTGATATAGCTGTTCCATTTTCCACCATGGAATACACACCTCATGGAAGATTTGAGGCAACAAAAGCAACAAAGTTTATTGAACAAATGCAACACATCCAACAACAAGTTCATGACATCCTGGAGAAGATGAATCAGAAGTATAAGCAACGCCATGACAAACACAGGATTGCACACATTTTGCTGTGGGTGACAAGGTTTGGTTGCGGCTTCAGAAGGAACAACTTGCAGGCCCACACAGAAAGATTCGGCCTTTGCGATATGGCCCCTACAAGATCACCAGAAAAGTTGGAAAAAATGCTTTTGAGTTGAACCTACCAACCTACCTTGGTCTGCATCCAATATTCAATGTGGAGCTCCTCAAACCATATCACCCACCTCTCTTGGACACTTCAGTTGTAGCAGAACAATTAGACATTGATGAGCTTGATCCACAGAGTTTTGCTCCAATGGAAGAGGATTAGGTTGTGGATACCTGGATGAAGACAACAAGAGGACGCTCTATTCCGTTTTATCGAGTGGTCAAAAGGGGCCAGCTTAGCCATCAAGGTGAGTGGCTCACAGAGAATCAAATCAAGAAACAACTACCACACTTGATGGGGAACATTGACACAATGGGGACCATTGCTTTTCAAGGAGGGAGGAATGATCCAAGCAACAATTCGGGTGACAGTTCCACCCCAATTGATGACGGAACTTTCGGGAGCCATAACTTTTGCACCGTAGCTTCAATTAATTCGCCGTTTGAATCGTTGGAAAGCTAAGAATGAGAACGTCGTGAAATGGCATGGAGCTCCGCTCGATGAAGTTTGACCCCCGAAAACCCAATGGAAGTGCCTCAAATTTCAATTTTAATAGTGCAATCTAAAAATAGTAAGTTTCTAAAAATAGTAATTCCTCGAATTCAGTATTGTTTTAAATCTTGGAAGTCGAACCACTTAATCTCCCTCGAGATTGGTGACCTTCCACATCTTCCCCATGCTTTCAAAATGTGTATAAATGAAGAGGTAACCCGAAATGTGAAGACAAACATCTCTTCCCAGAGATAAGCATATATTTGTATTGTGATCTTAAGTAATACTACATCTCTTCTCAGAGAATTCATTGTTATTGTGTTATTTCTATGCTATTGAGATATTTATTAACCAGAACTTCTGAGTTTTGGATTAGAAGTTCTAGGGATGTTCTCTTTCAGTCCAATTTCTGCCTAATATTAAAGATTTTCATACGTATAATGGCAATTGTTTGTTTTTCAATGTAAATGGTTGGGGATAGGTGAGAATTTGTGAAAATATAATCTGAAAATTCACTGCTTATGAGGGTTAAGTTGGAGGAAGTTCTAGGAAGTTTGAGTCCAATTTGTGTCTAATATTAAAGATTTTCATGATTATAAGGTGATTTTGTGTTTTTCAATGTAAATGTTTCAGAATAGGGGTCAATTATCAAAAATATAAGATGGACATTTGCTGCTTATGAGGGTTAAACCGGAGGAAGTTTTAGGGATGCTCTATTGTAGTCAAATTTCTACCTAAAAATTTATGCAATAATGAGTAATTTTTGGATTGGATTTATCCAAAATAACCAGCTGTTAAGTCCTCCACTTAGTATTTTCAAAAGTTGTAAAATTACTACGTATGATGGTGAATCAGATGTCTTTTTATGGCTGCTCTTATTTTGTCTAAGTTCTTAAATTTCTACAAAATAATTTTGTGCACTTTTTATGTCATTCTAATATGTGCATATTAACTAACCAGCCATTGAATCCTCCATTTAGGTATTTTACTTAAAAAATGTTGAAAATTTATTTTGTATGATGGTAAATCAGAGGTCTCATTTTAAGGCTTGCTCTTATGTCATTTTAAGTAAATTTTCAAAATAATTGCTGTTGCATCTTTTAAATTTCTGGATTGGCTACATCTTGAAATTATGACCTACCATTTGCTTTGGGGGTGCTCTACCAGCCACACATCCCTTTGTGGCCTGGAGTGTGCATTGGTTTTCAACACAACCTTCCCTTGCCCCTACTGTCAAGCCAAACTTTTACGATTAGGGATCCTAATTTGGCTCAAATGCTAGGTTAATTTTCCTTGGACCCTGTGTTGCAGGGATACGCCCCCCAGCCCCACGCCTCCTGTTCGGAGACGCCTCCGGCACGGGGACGTCCCGGGTACTCCCGGAGGCGTCTCGGAGGCGCCCGCCGGCGTGCCGGAAACGTCCGGCAAGCCGACGGGCGCCTCCGGGACGCCTCCGGGAGTACCCGGGACGTTTCTGGCGCGTACCCGAGGGATTCCGGCAGAAAAATGGCGAATTGTTTTTTAAAAAAATCCAGAAAATCCTTAAAAAAAAAAACCCTAAAAACTAAGCAACCCTAAATGTAAATCCAGTCCGACCCCAACGTATACGAATAAAATGTTATAGAAATAAAATAAACATTTAAGTATAAGTATACTTTAAGTTATATTTTATTTATATACTTTCAGGGTGTTTGAGAGGGGTTTCAGACTACTAGGAGCTATAATGCAAATTCTAGGTTTTTGAGGACCCTGTCATATTTCAGAGTTAGTCAGATTCCAGGGTTTCAGGGTTTCAAACTTAGCCATATTTCAGTGTTTCAAGATTTCAAGGAGACATCATAGGAGGTATGAACACTGCATGAAGGGATGTATGCGTGATAGAATAGTTTGAGAATATCTCTGGGAAAGTGCCACAAGCCGATCCCACCCCATTCCCTGTGCACCCCTTAAGGCATGCACTTGTGAGATTCAATGCACCGATGAGCCCTTGTGAGAGAAAGTGTCAGTAAATGATAAAGTTGAAAAATAATGGGAGTGGCATTCATGATTTTGTGGACAATCGAGATGATTTATTCTAGATTTGAATGTACATCTTGTCTTTGAAGTAATGAATGAATGAATATTATATATTTTAAAGTGTTTTATCATTTATAGACAAATATTTTCACACTATGTAGTTTCAAGTGTTTTACTAAAAAAATGAGTTTTATATATATATATATATATATATATATATATATATATATATATATATACAGACGTACCCACGACGTATCCAAATCAAGGTTTTTGAAAAATGACGTACCCGCATACCCGAGACGTCCCCGTATCCGTACCCGTACCCGTACCCAAACAACATAGCTTGGACCATCTAGGATTCAAAATTAGGACCTTCCATTCCCAGCAGGCATGCTCTACCACTAAGCTACTCGTCCCTTTGTTGCCTGGAGTGTGCATTGGTTTTCAAACAACCAACCGTCTTTGGCCACCATAGTCATGCCACAGTTCTATGGTTAGGGATCCTAGTCTGGAACAAATACCATGTTAATTTCCATGGACTAGATAGTAATAAAAAGTAGGAGCTCCCATTTGCTTTGCTTTACCACTGAGCTATTTGTCCCTTTGTGGTCTGGAGTTTGGTATTCTAACAAAATCCTGCATTTTGAACCTTTTTTTAATTGGAAGAAAATAGCACTAGTGGCTTGTCATACAGAAAGATGACATATCATGGATTGGGGCAAATCTCCGCCATGAAAATGATCTATTTAACCAGATCTTTGCCATGAAAATTATCCATTTGATGAGTATAATCCAACCATCAATCAAAACCCAAGGCAAAAACGCTCACCGACAACCTGACAAAGTCACCTGAGTGGCAGCCTTTTGATTTATTGATATCATTACTTTTACTAATTATCAACCCAGGGCATGTATTTGGCAAGGTGTCGGCACTGTTTATGTAACACTAGTCTCTTTCAAGGGTTGAGGTGCTAAAGGTTGTGTATAGGGAAACACATTTACTTAAAACAAAACTAACACACTTGCAGTAATAAATTGACTTGCATGGAAAATAAACAATAGGAAAGAAATCCAAGGCTAACTTGGAAGGTTCCTCACACTGTACTGAGTTGACCTTACAAAAATCAGAAATGCTTATGTAGGGAATCAGAATAAGATAACGGAGAATGCATACATATAATGCATAAATGAATCTAGACTAACGGATGGGATCTTTACCACAATTCCTCTTGAGTGGGCTCTGCCTCAATTGGAGTTGTGTTGCAATCCCTTACTCTTGTTACAACTGATTATTTAAACCACTTCTATTGCATTAACAAACCTATAGCAGTGAATATTTTTACAACGAAATTACAGAGTTCCTAGAATAGGATTTCTAATGTTCCTGTTTATCTTAGGATTTTTTACTTGCGAACCTATGCCATGTTGCTTGCTTTTTAAATAGAGAGGGTACGTTCTTATTTATATGTTTCAGTTACAACAAGAAATATGAACTGCCTTATGGAATTAAGCATAAATTAGGAAAACAACCTGCACATTGTTGTAATAGATTTAAAACTAACAATAAAAAGACAACATAAAATATGATGTAGGAGGAAAACAATCTGTTTCATTGTTGCAACAGTCTTAAGAGGTACAACCCAATGGAGAAAGAATGATGATAAAGTGTTCTTACTTTGACTTGTCCATTTCCTTGATTATAGGAACTTTCGTACTCCTCAATCGTGGGGGAAATCCGCTTTGAACCATCAACTAATTGTCACAATTAAAACAGGGCGTCTAACAACAAGTGCTATGGGTAACTTCTAGTTGCTATCGGTAAATTGACTGTTATAGCAGTTGCTACGGGTTAGCTTACCCAACTGCTATGGGTAAGTCTATGAATGATCCAACCATGTTTAGTTGCTACAAATACGTGCTATACGTGATAGTTTGTCCTTAAGATCTGCATGTATTGGATTAGTAAAAAAGCTGAAATAACAATAATGATAAATGATACTATCTTATTCATAAAATAAACAATTTTAGCATAAACCACCAAAGAATAAAACATGTTTATTCAGTACTATTTAACAAAGAGTGCTACAAAAGACAACTTTGATATGCTTATGGGTTGATTAATAAGGATCAACAAAAGGGTCTAAGAAGGTCATTCAGGTTTACTTTTTTAGCTCATTACCATTCTACCAATAAATCTATGATGTCAAAATTGCCTAGGGCTTGCACCTCACCTCACCTTGGCTTACACTAAACCTTGTACCTTTTTTGGATAGGGCAATTCTGGGGCCTAGCCTAAGCAAAGTCCTTTACTCTAGGTGATAGAGGAAATTCGCCCAACCTCTAGCTATATCATTGGTGCCTCTCCCCTATACCGCCAAGACTAGACGAGAGGTGCCAACCCTCTATCCTGGTAATCGAGGAAAGTGTTTCGAGGAACTAGGATTGGACGATAGGTGCCAACCCTCTATCTGGGTTCTTGAGCACCCATTTATCTTGGTGCCTCTCCCACAACTATATATTGGGGGGTAGGGCGTGGGGGCAGGCTACATAGATCCGAGTAGCACATGGCATGCTCGATTCGGTTATTCCCCCTCTATATATGGGTGTCGGTTGGGAAGCCCCATCCGTTTGGTGTGGAAGAGGGCACACGGGCCACTCTCCTTCCTCAATGTTGGGAGGCCCGATTAGCTAGCAAGCCCCTCATCACAAGCACCGACCAAACTCTAAGACACACTTTGCTTGTATATAGATCAAATCGTTCTACATCTCCGAATTGGGCATCTTTACCCTATCTATATAAGGGCATATTGCCTATTCTGAGTGACATATAGACTATCTCTACAGTACAGGTTCTACCCCTGCCTGTATAATCAAGAGAGGGAGATCTAGCGTGATAAGTTAAGATGCTTCCCTATATATCGACATCTATAGTCAAGCAGTCCTCTCTCCCGATCCCACCCAACTAGATCTAATCTGATCTATATAGAGGCCCCCCCTATCTACATATGTAGGGCAAATGAACGATATCATGCCGAGATGGATAAACTCTAGGCGTCATGTCGGCAGGGGCATGTTTAAAATGCCATAGTCTAGTTTAGATAGGGGCCCTACGATCTATATATCTTCTTGAGATGGATAAACCATAACCAGCTATAGATGTTGGGGCCTATCTACTCAAACCTTGGTCTTATTTGTGATGTATCTATCTCTATCTCTAAACCGAATGTGATGGACTGATTTTGTTGAACTTTTTAAGAGGGAGAATATTCATTATTTCTCTCAAATTGAGAGCAAATGTTTTGAGTCGTCGTGGATATAGTTATAGGTAGGGTGGATTTACAATGAAGATAATTTATACTTCTGATTAGCTTTTTTCTTAACTTTGCTCTACATTTCGTTAATTAGTTTGATAAGAAGAAATCAAAGCACATAATCTTTCAAAGAATAGTATTCACCTTATTAAATATATTAATATATTATTAGTTACTCATTAACTAATGGTTAGTTGTAAATTGCCCTAACTCTATGTAACTCTTTTCAACATAATAAAAGGATGCACACACATATCAATGTGTGCCTTCAAGTTTATCTTCATTCTTTTAGTGTTATTATTTGCTAACATTGGTATAAGGGCCGAGATTAGAGGAAGCCCTTGGAGTAGGGTACAAACGACGAGTTTTGAAGAGGTTTATTTCAAATTGAAGGTAGTCTTTGATTGTGCGCTCTAGGGCAGTCTTGTTCGTAGGAAAATATAGTCAAATTTCAAAGACATGTAAGATTTGCAGACATGAATTCCAGACAAATAAATTTGCATGGGAAGACACAACTCTTGCAGAGTAGACGCAAAAGGATACACATCAAACTTGAAGGACATCGGTTCAAATAAAATTTTCATAGTGCAAACCCAACGATCCAGAAGGAAAACGACTCGATTTGCAAACCACAGTGAAGAATGGCAATTTTTTTGAAGGCTCTGTGATTTATAGTCACAAGAGGAACAAAAAAGGCAGCCCTATTTTATTGATTATTTACGCAACTTTGAAAACCGCAGTTTGCAGAAGTGACGTAATTTATTCTGTCAAATAAAAGTAGTGATTCGTGCGAGGGCAAAGAGAGATCATGTTGAGGAAGGAGCAAGACGAACTAGATAGAGGAAAGAGAAAAGTGAATCAGATAGTCAAAACACGATTTCTAGTGGATGGTTTCAGGCCAGGGCACGGGAAAAAGCGATTGTGCTAGGGCTTGAATTTATAGTCCAGTGTTGATGTGGGCATGAAAGAAGATCAAAATGTCATTCAAAGTGCAGTCAAATTGTAAGTAATTTGACATTCAGATTGTAGCAAATTCATATTATGGACTTTGCATTGATTTTCGGGTTAGAGGTCCAATATTGTGTATAATGGCCAACATACAAAATTTAGTTCTAACTGAAATGCAAAAATTGATTGCCGAGAACTACAATGTCTTGAGTCACAAGATACTCACGATTGTGGAGTATTGGGATTATAGTCAGATTATTCTCAAAAATGAACTTAGACCTGCTACAAATCTTGTTGACTATGTCAAATGTCATAAGGAGGCTCTTTTGTTGTTAAAATTGTTTACTTTAGATGATTTAATCCCTGAGGTGTGGAATGCCATTGTGGCAAGTGGTCTTTGGAACAGTCTTCAAGACAAGTATCGAACTTCAAAGAAAAGTCAAGTCTTGTAGATGAAGAATTTGTTGTTTTCCGCAAATATGAATGTGGGTCCCTATTAGAACATCTTCTTCAAATGATAGATCTCTGAGACCAACTTGTTGTCATAAACAAAAAGGTGGATGATGATCGGGTTTCTCTTGTCCTCAACAACTTGACACCCTCCTATGAATCATTTGTGGAGGTTTTATAATTGATGCAAGAAAGCCAAATGCTAACCTTTGATTATCTCAATTTCTATTTGCAGTAGAAGGAACGCAGACAAACACAGACTAGTGAGTCCAGTTCCGGACAAAACAAAGAGTGCATTTGCTGCTTAGTTGAAGGGAAAGTGGAAACATAATCCTGAAGTATCTACTTCCAAATATCAAGTGAAGTGATATTACTGTCATAAGGTTGGGCATGTCAAAAATAATTGCTGGAAGCGGCAATATGCTCTCTCACAACAAAAAGCCAAAGGGCTTGACAAATGTGGCAGCTGCTAAAGCTGAACGGGATATTGAAAAAGAGTATGTGCTCTTGGCATCATGCTTGGATGAAAGTGCAACAAGTTGCTTGTTTATTGATTCTAATGCTTCCAAACATTGCACTCATCTAGACATCTCACTTGTCGTAAGGTTTGGTATGTCAAATTTACTACAAACACAAGTTTTTCCGATTTAGTTTCATTATGTAATGGAAGATCACATGCTATAGAAGGGATAGGAGATATATGCATGGTACCGAATAATGTTGCAAAATTTATAGTAAAATATGTTGGGTATGTTCCTTGAATGAATACAAATCTCCTATTTATTAGTCAGTTAATTAATAATCTCAAAATTTCTGTGAATTTATCTGGGAAGAAGTGTATTATGTTTGATGTAAATCATGGCAGAGTAATAGCTCAGGCATTGGGCAAGGTCGCTTGTATAGGCTTGTAAACCCTGCCACAATCAACTTACATGCATTAGTTGTGGAGGGTAATTCCAACATTTTGTGGCATGAGAGATTTGATCATCTCAACCTTTAGTACTTAGCCAAACTTAGCAGAGCCAACATGGCTCTTGGTTTGCCTTCTATCCAAGAAAAATAGGATATGTGTGTAGGGTGTTTGGCTGGAAAGTAGAAGTGGAAATCATTTTTGACTGAAGGGGCCTAGCATGCAAAGGAGCTCTTAGATCTCCTTTATGCAGATCTTTGTGAGCCATTTTGGAAATCACCTACAGTTCTTAGAGCAAGGTATTTTTGTTGCTAGTGGATGATTTATCTAGGAAGATGTGGGTCTACTTATGGAAAAAAAAAGTCCAAACTATTGTGTAGCACATTTGAAAAGTTCAAAGCGTTGGTCCATTGACATATATCATTGTGTAGCATGATATAGGATGATTTGAGATATGTCAGTGAAAATCTTGATTTTAGTATCCTATATCAAAGTCATTCATTGGACAACAACAAAACATGTTTTGAGATATGTCAATGGAACTCTTGATTTTAGTATCCTATATTAGAGGGCAGAAAATTTCAGAATGACAGGTTATATAGACTTTGATTGGGGAGGATCAGTGGATACTCAGAGGTCTAGCACTAGTTACATCTTTTCTTTTGGTTCATGTGTTGTTTTGTGGTAGAGCTAGTTTCAACATATTGTGGTTATATCTTCCACCGAAACATAGTACAATGCAACAATCAATGTTAGTTGTGAAGTAGTTTGGCTATATCAAATTTTGATTGATTTTCAACTTCCTCAGACTACACCTATTCTACTTTCCATTTTATGTGACAATCATGGAGTATTGAAGTTGGTGAAAAATCCAATATATCATGCTCGCACCTAACATATTGAGATTCATCATCACTACATTTGAAAATTGGTTGATTCTGGTGAGATTTTTTGACTTTTGTGCCTCTAAAGAGCACCTTGGAGATCTAATGACTAAACCTCTTGGTCCTATTTTGTTTGTAAAATTTTGGGACAAACTTGGGGTTGTCTCGGGGTTTAGCCATTAAGAGGGCGTATTAAATATATTAATATATTATTAGTTATTAACTAATAACTTTTTTCTGCATAATAAAAGAGGGATGCACATGCTTATCAATGTGTGCCTTTCAATTTCTCTTAATTCTTTTAGTGTCTGTATTTACCAACACACCTAAACTGAAAATATTTACTAGATTATCGAAGGAATTTAACCCTAGCTGAAATATTTGTTAAAAAGAAAGAAATTATATCAATGTCCATGTGCGACCAAAGTAAGTTAATGGGACAAGTACGTAAATCCAGTTACAATAGCAAAGTGACTAGGATTAAAAAAAACCCTAGAGGCCGAAAATTTGACTACGAACTAAAACACTAAAACAATGAAAGCATAACTGGAGGAGTATAACCAAAGTCAATAACCCTTATTATAATTTTAAATTACAAATATTAATGGTCATGTAAGGGAAGGATTCCTCAAAGGGAAACAGGGAGCATATGAAGATGAAAATTGAAGACCAAGGTTGGAAACTTGTTTGTTACATGCTTGGAGAAGATGAAGGAGAACCAACCATATGATGATCCACCTCAACAACAAGATTAATGCATGATGTCATGATATTTGTAGAATAATTTCCAAAGTTAAGAAGGCTAGGTTGGACAATCTTAGGAGAAAGTAGGATGTTTCCCTTGGGATGTCTCCTAACACCCAAAGGTTGATGAGTCTCTATAGGTTAAGATAAACTAGCACTATACTCCCACCCACGTATCGTGGGCTATGGGCAAGGCGAACTAAAAGGTGCTGGCTCCATAGTATAAATAGATCCACTGCACATGGTATGTGAATGAGAGGGCTGGGATATCCTAGTCGCAATACGTGGAGGTAGATGCTATGTCATTGATCTCTCATAGTTTGTGTGGACTAATGTCATCAAGGGGATGCTTAATGCCCCCAATGTTCAAGAAACGCTGAGAGGAAGTAATCAACTTGGTAGCTTTGGAAGTCCTTTGCAATGCCCTATGTTTGGAATTGAAAACCTGTTAAAGGAAAAGGAAGGTGGGCAGTGAACCTCTTGAGTCTTTGTATAAACAGTAGTGTCTCCCCCAAATGTCATAGTGACGTGACATCTGAACATAAAGTATTCCTCATCTAAGAACTAAGACAAGTTGCCTATCACTAGGACTATGGGAGTCCTACTCAACTTATAATTGTTGGAATCAAGCCCTCAACTAACCAAGAGGAATCCTTGGGCCATGCGCCCAATGGCGTTGTAGATAGTTGGGCCAGACTATGGAGCAATCGACAATTTGTAAGAAATTCTCAGCACAAATATCCATCTCAGGGTGGAGAGGCTATGAGGAGGTGGTCCAAGTGACTTGAATATACTATTGGTACATATTTTCCATGGAAACTCTAATATTGACATCCTCCTTCGGAGGAAGGAGACAAGGAGGGTAATCTATTATTTGTGTGGAGGAAGTTGATCAATAGAGATGTTGATAGACTAAGGAAGCAAACTAGCCTTAGATTACTATTATTGCCCAATGAGACCCAAAGAAGCAACTCTCTTTGAAGAGTTAAGTGTCAAATGTTGGTATATGTGTTGCAGGAAACGCCCCCCGCACCTACCCCTGCGATAAGTACTATTTGAAAACGTACTAGAAATGCTTGGAAACATATGGTATGTTTCCGATATGTTTTCGTACAGTGCTAGTCGCATTTCTGGTGGGACACGCGGTCAGGGACAAGGAAAAATTAAATAATATAGAAAAACATTAAAAAATTAACCCTAATTTTGCCAAAAAAGCTATATAAACACACAAACCTCACTCTAATAATACACATAAACAACGTTGCTGTTGTAAACAACTAAAAAGAGGAGTTTGCAGTGATAGCAAGGAGGAGAGCCATAGCATTAGCAAAGGAGTTTGCAGCATTAGCAAAGAGGACAAGTTGGCATCCAAGAACGTTGAGGATTTGTCATTTGTGCATTCCAATTTGTGCCTCCTTTCACACAAGTCTGAGTATTATATCTGAGGGTATAACAAACTTCGGGATATCCTTCTAGAGACTACATACTTGGATGCCTCAGCATCTTCTCTTGCCCAAATTTCATTGCTCGGTGTTGATGATGACAATCTAGAGGGTTCTACACAAGGGGTGGAGAGTGGAGGTAGCGGGAGTGGTAGAGTGGAGCTAGTGGGAATGGCATTCATGATTATGAGGACAATCTGAATCTAGATGATTTATTCTAGGTTTGAATGTATTTGCAATGTCTACTTTGAACTTTTCGAAGCAATGAATGAATGAACACTCTATTTGCAAATATTTTACTTAAAAAAAGAGTAATAAGCATATATATATATATATATATATATATATATTATATAAAATGTATGGATGTACCCATGGCATTTCCAAATCAAGGTTTTTGAAAAATGGCATTTCCGCGTACCTGAAACGTACCTGTACCCATACCTGTACCAATACCCAAACAACACAGGTTGGTATCATTCAGGACTTGAGGCTGAGTCACACAGATCTTTTTCTGGAAAATAAAGAAAGTGAGATTGAAGACATTCTTGATAAGAAAACTTTAGTTGGATAGCAAACTTGACTTGGACAATGCATTGTGGAATCATTTGTTTGCAATGGATCATGTATTGAAGTATGATAGACTTGACTCTCTCAATACATGCCCAGTCCACGACCCTGATATCGGGCTCAATATATCTGACGTATAGATAATTGTGTCTTTAATGACAACATTGAAGACACATATTTGAAGTGATGTCTTGTAAATGTTATCGAAAGAACCATCACTCCACAACAGCGAGTGAGTCACATCCTCTGGAAATATATGACAGAAGCGGGCTTGAGACAGAGAGACGAGCCGGTAAACTTGAAAACTTTCTGAAATAAAAGTATTTAACCTTGACTGAAATATTTACCAAAATACTTTGTGAAATAAAAATGTTTAACCTAAATTAAAATATTTACCATAAAACATGTTTTAGCTCGAAGCAATTTAACTTAACATATATATTTACGAGACTACTTTTTGAAATCAAAGTATGTAACTTCAACTGAATTATTTACTGGAATACAGACCTTTTGAAATGAAAGTATTCAACTTAAACTTTAATGTTTAACCTTAACCTTTCTTTGTATAATGTTCCTCTCCAAGTAAATTCCACTACTTTTTTGCATTTTTTGGAGTGCCTCAGAAGTGCTTCATCAACATTATTGGAGCCTATTTCAATTCAGGAAGCAACTATTAAATTTTAATTACCTTTGTTGAGATATACTAAATCAGTATTCAAAGGTATCTCTGGAGGCGCTTAAGGACTTGAAAATTTTGGTGAAATTACTGCAACTTCTAAGAAATTACTGCAATTTTAAGTACCTTGAGAGAAATTCTAACAGAATGCAGTGAAAATTTCTTAGTTCTTGTTTTAGTTAATCAACTTCTGGGAAGCAACCCGTAACCATACGAAAGGCCATTTTACACAGAAATTGATCTAACAATATGTGAAGTCTTTAGACAAGAGTGCCATGATGCTGCAGATTTTTCTCAAAATTTTTAATATGTGGAAAGAAAAGTATGACAAAATCATGTGTGAATTGCACTCTGTTAATACTAATTTCACCTTAAATTAATGAGAAGAGTAAATCCCTTGTTTCATTTTTGTTGATCACCATGAATTTATATTTACTAGAATAGTGACCAACGATGAATTGTTCACATGATAAATTGGCTTTGTTTTCTGCAGGGTTTTAAGATCTTTTTAAAGAAAGGAGATGAACAACTATGGAGACCACGAAGGCAAAGCTTCCAAGGGTGTGTGCATTGGATTATTATCTTTTCAGTGTTATCATAAGGACTGAATATAGTTGATTTAGCCGTTGTTTTTCATTTAGAGGTCACTGGTTCAATTCTTGTGCTGTTGTGTTCCTCTTAAAACCATTCCTGGGATAATTTAGCAGCTCACAGGTGTTCCTCTGTGATTGAGATCAACTTGTGATGGTTCCCTTTTTTGTGTTGGATTTTATCCCTCTTCCTTGATAATTTGTGTATAGTATTGGGTTGCTTGCAGTGTTCACATAACAAATGACACAGTGCAGGGATGGTTTCGGTGCTGCCAGCCTTTTATCACTAAGTAGGATCTGACATGTGATGGTTCCTTGTCATTATAATTGAAATTCTATTAGATAATGTACATAGATTTTGTTTTAGAAAGAAAGATTGTCAAGTCACTCCATCTGTAACAGCTGACAAGTGTGAGTGCCATGGGTGAAACCATGTAATATCCAAAATTTTTATTTTAGAAGGTTTTAGAAGAAGGATTATCAAGTCAATCAATTTGCAACAGCTAACAAGCCTGAGTGACATGGGTGAGACCATGTACTTGGCTATGCATATCAGGATGCTATTTATATATATATATATTCTTTTGCAGATAATTTCCATTTATTATTTGTTATTGTCTGACTGCCAGTAATTTATCTGGAACACACATTACTGGCACTTCCTTACACTGTACGGAACAGTGGAGATTTATTCCAAGCACATGGAAATAAATCTACACTGTATGACGTATGGATGCACTAGGATAGTAGGTTTGAAAGCATATGACAGAGGCAGCACTTAACGAGGAAAAAGAACCTTTTGACTTGTTCATACCATAGCTTCCACCTTCAGAACTTCCATTTGGGTTAGGACAAAACCTGTGAAAGATGAACAATCTTCATTAGAATTTAATTCTCTGTGCATTTTTCTTTTCCAATCCCCTACATAAGACTAGTATTGAATTCCTATTCAACATAATCAAAATGCTAGCAATAGATGGGTTATGAAATGTTTAACTACTTATTTTTATAGTATTGGCAATGTGATTAAGTGAATTATTTGGCTTACGACTTGACAATCAATTCAATACAATGGAAAATTCAACAAGCACATTTTTTTTAATTATTCCTATTATAGGGAAGGAAAGATACAGGCAACAAATAGAAAATTTCTAACTACTGCCCCCTAGTAGCTGGATCATCAGGAATGCTGATTTTGAAAGTTAGTTAGGTGCCTACTTATTATTTTTTCTCATAAAAGCTCTTTATTAATATTCCTTTCTGATGCACAAGTAACTGTTGTTTTGAGCAGTTGAGCCAGCCCTCAATTCAATGGACAAGGCAAGGGTGTTTGGGCATCTATAGCTATACATTACATTGATCATGCTTGCTAGCAGATCAATCAATGGTTGCTTTCCTTAGGAGAATATTCCAATTAGAATTACCAGGAACTTCAATTGAAAAACACTCCAAATGAAATATATTGATGATGCTGTCAAATTTTGTTTAAATCAAGAGTTTAAATTTTGTCAAAGGCAAACAAAATGGTAGCTGCAGTTAATGATTGCCAGTTTTAGTTAGAGTCAATTGTGCTGGCTCAAAGTCTTGATGGTGATTGAGTATGTTCAAATTGTCACCATGGTTAATCATGGTCTAGCAAGCTGCTATTTCACTGGCTTTTGAACTAGTCTGTGTGACAAGTGTTTTTTTATATGCTGTTTTACAGAATAGATATTATATATAATGCTGCTAAGTTTTACAACAATCTTGTGATTAGTCATTCATAGATTTTTTAGCAGTTAAACTAGAATTTACTTCAGCTATATATCAGAAAGGCTGATGTCCTTATTTTGTAACTAGAATTCTCATGCCATTCATGCCAATCCATTTAAAACTTGTTTGGATGTTTCAGAAATATTGAGAAGACTGAAAAAGTTGCAAGCGCAGCCAGATAACAAAATCTGTGCAGATTGTGGTGCTCCAGATCCGAAATGGGCGTATGTTGTCTTTTGACTCTAACAAATATAATATTCTTCTCTTCTATTTGCTTGAGGTGAAAAGCTACTAACATCATTTATTGAAATTATTGGGAATATTGTTTATGCATGTCAATGACATCTTTAATTGGAATAATGGATAAAGCTCAGTGATATTCTTTTGAAAGCGGTAATTGTGGAAATGATTTGCTATGACAAGTGGACCTATGCTTGTCAAGAGTTATTGCTATTTATCTACCCAAATTTCTTTCCAATTTATTTTATTTTATTTGACTGTACATTCCTTTGAATTCTGAATTATATGACTACATCGAACAAGTTTTTCCTGAAAGTTTTTATTTAAAGATATTTTACCCAGAGATATGCTTTGGAACTGTTTGCCTTTTTTTTTTTCCTTCGTCACACCAATTTTACTACCAAGATTGGCACAAAAGTGAAATCATATATGCAGGCTGCAGCACATTAGATCTGAAATAAAACATGAATCATATTCGTGTATTTTTCAAGAATGAGAAGAGATGTTTATTATTGTGCTGGATATAATTATAAACTTATCAAAATATTCTAAAAGGATTATAATTATGCTGTGAATGAATATGATAAAATTTGGTCCGTGGACAGAGATTAGACATTTGCGTGCAAGTTATATAGTCCTTATACAATTCATCGCAAAATGTTAGTGTATATCACGACTTAAACATTTTTGTATGTTCTAAAAGTCTGTTTTAAATACTCGCAGGGAAACCTCGAAATTTTTGCAGAACGGTTGCTCGGCCAACTTACCGTGAGCCAAGTAGCAGGGTCAGAGTAGTGGTTTTTGGCGAGTAATTAATGCGATTACTTGCCAAAAACTGCGAGTCAGAGCCTGCTATTCAGCTTGCGGTTTTTAATGACCTTCACAAAAAATGTCATTTCAATTCATTCTTTCATAATTTTCTGCCTGCTTTCACTCTGATATCATGATTTTTCTTTCCTGCTGCGTAATGATAGTGATATGAACTGGATCATATAAGTTTTAGAAAAGAGTTATGAAATGAAGCTTTGTACTCTTTTTGGGTTTAAAACTAATAGAAAATATACTTATGTGGTATCTACATTCATTTTTCATTCTTTTTAACAGAGTTTTACATGTTATTTCAGTTTATTTTATGAATTTATATATTTTTTAAAATAGTGATAAAGCTGCGAGTAATTGCTGAGTCTCGAGTCAACCAAAAATTTGGGCTGTTGAGTAATTGTTGTGTTGCAGGGATACGCCCCCCGACCCGACGCCTTCGGCACAGGGACGTCCTAGGTACTCCCAGAGGCATCTCGGAGGCGCCCGCTGGCGTGCCGGAAACGTCCGGCATGCCGATGGGCGCCTCCAGGACGCCTCCGGGAGTACCCGGGACGTTTCTGGCGCGTACCCAAGGGATTTCGGCAGAAAAATGGCGAATTTAAAAAAAAAAAAAAACCTCATAAAATCCTTAAAAAAAAAAAACCCTAAAAACTAAGCAACCCTAAATGTAAATTTAGTCCGAACCCAACCGTATAGAAATAATATAAACATTTAAGTATAAGATGACATCTAGTTTCTTATACTTTAAGTTATATTTTATTTATATACTTTCAGGATGTTTGAGAGGGGTTTCGGACTGCTAGGAGCTATAATGCAAAGTCTAGGTTTTGGAGGACCCTGTCATATTTCAGAGTTAGTCAGATTCCAGGGTTTCAAGGTTTCAAACTTAGCCATATTTCAGGGTTTCAAGATTTCAAGGAGACATCATTGGAGGTATGAAGGCTGCATGAAGGGATGTATGCGTGATAGAATAGTATGAGAATATCTCTGGCAAAGTGCCACAAGCCGATCCCACCCCATTCCCTGTGTACCCCTTAAGGCATGCACTTGTGAGATTCAATGCACCGATGAGCCCTTGTGAGAGAAAGTGTCAGTAAATGATAAAGTTGAAAAATAATGGGAGTGGCATTCATGATTTTGTGGACAATCGAGATGATTTATTCTAGATTTGAATGTACATCTTGTCTTTGAAGTAATGAATGAATGAATATTATATATTTTAAAGTGTTTTATCATTTATAGACAAATATTTTCACACTATGTAGTTTCAAGTGTTTTACTAAGAAAATGAGTAATATACAATATATATATATATATATATACACACACACACAGACGTACCCACGACGTATCCAAATCAAGGTTTTTGAAAAATGACGTACCCGCGTACCCGAGATGTCCCCGTATCCGTACCCATACCCAAACAACATAGAGTAATTGTAGAGTCCAAAGTCTGAGTCAAAATTCTGGGCTGCCGAGTAATTGCCTAGAACAAGTTTTTGAACTATGGTCTAAAATGCACTTGTATTATTTAATTGTATTTATTATGGATAAACATATAGTTATGAGCACATAATTATCCATATCTTATTTATAAGTTTCTTATAAAAAAGAATTTAATTTTTAATGATTATCCAAGAATATGGTCTAAGACACACTTGTATTATTTAATTGTATCTATTATGGATAAACATATAGTTATGAGCACATAATTATCCATATCTTATTTATAAGTTTCTTATAAATAAGAATATTATTTTTAATGATTATCCAAGAATATGGTCTTAAGACGCACTTGTATTATTTAATTGTATTTATTGTGGATAAACATATAGTTATGTGCACATAATTATCCATATCTTATTTATAAGTTTCTTATAAATAAGAATATTATTTTAATGATTATCCTCAAATCAGGGTTTTAAGTGATTCTATAAAATAAGAGATTCCTCTCTAAACCCTAAACCTCATTACTTACCTATATAAGAACATAGAGGATTTGGGTGAAGATAGATTTTTAATCTTATTGAAAACAAGAGTAGAGGGCCGTTGATCCTCTTACTAATGAGAGAAGAGTTCGTAAGAGTTACTTTGCCAATGTTAATCAAAAGTGGAAGACCATTCAACTAGGATTCATCCATGCCTTGTTCTTCATTGCTTTGAATGTTATTTAGCTTTGCATGCAATTGTGGGTGGTTGTCTTAAGGTTGTTTATCGTAGATTCAAGAACAATCCATAAATTCTAAATGGTATTGGAGCTTCTTTGAACCATCACTTCGTTGTATGTGTGATTTCCATATTTGGATAAACAATTTGTTCATTTTTTTGAGCTTTCGTTCAATAGCTGCCTTGAAGGTGCTTCTTCAATTTATAGCTTTTGGAGTTCCTTTGAGAGATCTCGACCTCATCATTGCATTTTCGAACGTTCGGAATAGTCAGTTTTGGCATTTGTTTTTCAAAAATGAGATGCATGACTCCCCCTCCTGCCCCCACTTTATGGAGGTTTGAAAAAAATTCTTGTATGTGTGATTTCCATATTCGGATTACAATTTCTTCAGTTTTTTAGAGCTTCCATTCAATAGCTGCCTTGAAGGTACTACTCCAATTTGTAGCTTTTGGAGTTGCTTTGAGAAATCTTGACCTCATCATTGCATTTTGAATGTTTGGAATAGCTACTTTTGGCTTTTGTTTTGCAAAAATGAGATTCATGACCTCCCCCTCTTGCCCCCGCTTTATGGAGTTTTGAAAAAAATTCTTAATGGATTTTATTCATGCATGCATAAAAAAAAAAAATGTTTTATTTAAGTTGTATATTTTTTTTCGTTTTTAAAATAATTTAAAATTAGGTTTTAATTATTTTTTTTCAAATTACAAAAATAAAAAATAAAAAAATTGGAATTTTGAATTTTTTTTAAGTTTAAAACTAAGATTATTTTTCCAAACTTTGCAAAAAATTTCAAGTTTCATGTGTTCTCACCCCTATGCCCGTCGAGCACCATTAGGGCCACACATCCCTTATGGCTTCACCCCGGCCTTATCCGACTTTAATTGGGATTACGTTGTGCCCTTCTTGCTATGCAAACAAATTGTTTGCGCACTCAACCTCGTCCCCTGTGTTACTCCTCGACGTTGCCTTAGAGCTCGCCACTCCCCTTGTCGACCATGTGTCTACTTGTTGCCACTTTGTCTGCACTCTCTGTGCCCTTGCTACATGACCTCTTGTTAGCTCGGCTCCATCTGTTTGGGGCCTCATTGTCCCCAACTTGCCGCTTCATGCTTCCAGTTGGCTTGCTTCGATAATCCTGGCTTGCATAGTTGACTACAATGGGTGTCTCCATCTGCGTCTCGAGCCAATTACTCGTTTCCACTAATGCCTAGCTACCAACCCAAGTGCCATTTGCATAATCTAGGCTTGAGCTCAAGTCTTTGTGTTATCACTCTGGAGTGCACCCTACTTGAAGATGTGCAAAGCACACCTTCACTCCAGCTGATACAATTGGAACTTCTCAGAGTGTGTGTGACTCTGTGATGAGAAGAACCTCCAGAGAGGGTTCGTTCCCTTAAGATTTTTCAATAAATTTGATTACTGTGACTTTTTGGGGTGAAAAAGGGAAGAAAAATTGAAAGAAAATCCTAATTAAAAGGGGGTGATACACCTGAATTGTCAGAGCCTCTGAAGTTACTGAACTCAATGCACATATATAATCAAATGAAATCTATAATTCTGTCCTTAAGCATAAATATTTCAGATGAAGTGTTGAAAACCTCTTCAAATGACCTGCAAAAGGTTGAGATAGATAAAGATAGGTGAGGAAGGGCCTTGCAAAAGGAGAAAATTCTCACTTATACGCTGATGCACAATCAAATTACACACTATTTTCTGTTAAAACTCAGATTCAGAACAATAACTTCTTTATTGATGAATGGTCCAGCTTATAATTTCTTCCTTCCAACTTCAGGGATCCCCCAAAATGGCTTGATTAAGCCAATAAATAAACTTCTCCAAAATCTGAAACAACCTATGTGGAGTTTCTAGAAAGGGAAAGGATTAGTCTTGGTTAATTAACTCAAGACTTAACCTTTTTACAATGTTTAAAATATTCAATAAAATCTTTCCTTTACAAAATCTACATGCATCTCCAAACCTTTTGCGTAGAAAATAAGTGGTGGAGCCAAGTTTGAAAGATTAACTTTTAAAATAAACAATATACTCTCCAAAAATCTTCAAACATGCATGAATCCAAGGTGACGTAGAAGTGTGGATGGTGGGCCCATTGAAAGTCAAACTTCTCCTTTGCATGGAAGACTACGCCAAATCTCTAAATAAAGAACTCCATTTGATTCGTTTGAAAGCTGAGCTGGAGAAAGAGATATTCCCGATTGCATGGAAAACAAGGAAGATGTGTAACAAGCTTGTCCAGTCAACTTCAATTCAAGACCAGTCAAACTCCAATGGACTCCACTTACATGCAAAGCTATGCCACATCTTCAACGGAGAACTTTGCTTGAACTCCCTGAAACGTTGAAAGCTTTGGATTGCAAGAAAATCAAGGAGAAGCGTGATTTTGGTCAAATAGTCAACTGAAGCTTTGATCAGTCCAATATAAATAGCCCTTGCTTGCATGGACAAGGATCTTGTTGAGTGAGAGATGCGTTCAGATTGAACCTTGTTATTTGTCAGCTTTTTGTTCTCGGTTTCCTCGCTTCGGTGCATGCATTTTTCTCGGCCTTATCTGTTTGTGGATTTTATCTCTGTTTGTTCCTTGATTTCCGGACAAAGTATCTGTGACTTTCCCTATCTATTTTCCTTTCCAATATGGAGTTAGGCATTTATTCGGTCATTTGTTCATTCAATTTCCCATGGACAAAAAGTCTGTGGGAATTGTCTATGACTTTTCCTTAGTTATTTTCCTACGGACAAATTGTCCGTGGGAATTATTTCTCAATTTATCCATTGAACTTTGCTTGTGGCTTTTGCTCAGTCAATTTCCCGCAAACAAAATGTCCGCGGGAATTGTCTCGGACTTTTTCCTTGGGCGTTGCATTCTTTCGAACTTTCTTTCGGACAAAAAGTCCAAAGGAATTGCCCTTTTCGGACTTTTCTCTAACCTGTCTCTTCTACCAACAGTTTGCCTCGGACAAAAAGTCTGAAGGAAATATTTTCTTCGAGTTTTTTGTTTATGACTTTTTCCGAAAGAAAGAGCCCTTTGGGCTTTCAAAAATGACCCTTCGGAAATTTGAACCGTGACTCTCCCGAAGGGTACATACCCTTCGATATTTTTGTAATGTCCCTTGAAATGTTGAAATGAACCGATTCGAAAGGTAGCTACCCTTCGAGATTCTTGCAAATGACCTTTCTGAAGGGTACATACCCTTTGGGTTTGTTATAAGTGTACTTTTCAGAATGGTACATACCCTTCCTTTGAAAAGAAGCCTTTCGGAAAAGTTGGAAAGTCCTTCAGAGTTGTTCAAAATGTTCCTTCAGACTTTTGTGTTATGAACTTTCTCGAAGGGTACCTGCCCTTCGAGATTTTTGTAATGAACCTTACCAAAGGGCACATACCCTTCGGGTTTCTCAAATTGCACTTTTTCCCTGCCCTTTGTAACTCTTTCGGACTTCTTGTAGAGTCCTTTGAAATCTGCTTTTCCCTCGGACAAAAAGTCTGAGGAAATTGTTCCCATACTTAGCCCATGTGCCTTGTATAAAATCACTTTATCAGCATAGTATTTAACCATTTGATTAAACTCTTTCAAATTCGATACGGAAAAGATTGATAAAGCTCCAAAAAAGGGACTTGTAGAGTTGTCTTCTTGGTGACTGACTATAGGTGCATATGATGAGTGACCCTATATAAAGCGTTTTGAACCTGAATATGCCTTTTTTCCCATGACACTCCTATCCACCTTACGAATTTCTTTCTCCTACAAGCCTGTAGCTTTATAACTGTATGTGACATTTTGAATAGGAGATATGCCTTTGAACCTGCTGAAGGTGTCTTGCCTCGGAACACACTTGACTGTGTAACATTGCTGTAGGTCTCTTCATCATGACTGTATTTGATACATTGACTGTCCACATATCACCTTGTTCATGCTTTTAGATTATAAATTGCCAATTTGACCAGCTGTATAGGGAAATTGACCGTTTTGGGGAAAGTTTTGAATAGTAGGGGTAGTGATTTGGCCTTCACAGGGCAAATTACTAAGACTTTGCACATTTTAGGCTTGCCTACTTGACCACCCCCTAGCCTTTTGACTTGCCTCAACGTCCAAGCACGAGCCCCAACCTTGTCAAACACGAGCTTCCTTTGTTGGGCTTACACGCACCGAATTGGGCTACATCAACGACGGGCACAGCGTGCTCCTTATGCACCGAAGGCACCTTGGGCCCTCTACTCTAAATTTCCTTGCATTCATTGGGCTGTTTTGGTCCCCAAACACCATTCTGTCCAATTTTTTGCATTTGGACAATACAAAATACACACATTGAACATGCGGTAGACCACGCTGCTAAAGATGTTTTTTAACTAATTTTTTTCCGACTGGGACAATGAAATCATTTTTTTGCTTGTTGAGCTTGACCCCTCACCATTGTGCACTCCGTCTCTGATAGGATCTAACTTGGTCATACAAAGCCCCCTTTTAGTGTTTTTTTCATTGTGCCTCTTTTCATGAGAGCTTCGGAGTGGTGTAGACAGATTTTGGAGATTCAACTCCGTGTTTTCGATATTGACAATTCCTTAGATGCCACTTGGATCGTTCATGTTTCAAACTATCGAAGATATTTTTTTATTTTGTGATTTTTTATTGAAACAATTTTTATTTTGAGAGGAATGCATTGGTGTAGTTAATTTTATGATTTGATATCATTTACATTGGGTTTGATAGTCTCGTGTTTTGGCCCTCGTTGGGGTATTTTGGTCTGAATTTCACTGTTGTGTTTGCTTTTTGCACCTTAAATGGCTTTCATCAATGTCGTAATCACATTTTCTCACTTGTACATGGGTACCTCACAGGGTTTGTCTCCTAACACTAGAGATGTGTCTTGGAAATCAGTACTCGTCTCGAAGATCGGTATTCAACTCAAAGACTTGCATTTCAATGATGTTTTTTGAATATATTTTGTACTCTTGGCCCTACGTATGATGAGATATCAACAACAAATTTCTATATAATTGCTCGTCTTTTGTCGACATGTAATTTCTTTACCTAAAAATGTTATTAATGTTTTTCTTAGGCTATACTAGGTTTTATAATTATTTTTTCCCAAAATTTTACATATATATTTATATATATCTTTTTGCTGACTTTGAGTACCCTATCCTATTTCTCTTAAAAATAGTGTACTCGCCCTCGTATTCTCGTACCCGTCCCTGTCTCTTGGTAACTATGGTACTTCATTAACATTGTTTTTTGGGACACATGTTAAGGATTGTTTGTGCTTGAGAACTTTGAATGATAGATCACCACATTCGTGCCCTTTGACAGCTTGGCGAGTGCTTCCCTGGTACTTGAGTAATGGATTTGTACCACTCATGTCCTTGCTCATGGAGTTATACTATTTCATTGCCTATGTGTATTATCACCTCCACTGATTCTAATCTATATTCTTTGACACTTAGACAAGGTGAGTATCTCCTTTTATGGGACAAATTCTAGGCTCCCAATATTTGTGGACTTTATGGTGTTTGAGTAGTGGATTCATACCACTTGTGCGGTGTTTTGTGAGATAAGACTATTGATATTATTGGAAGCCATTTTATGTTCGACACCCTACAATTTCAGATGAGCCTCATATATCAACACCATTTCCTTTATGATCTTACGGTTACAATGGCTTGACGCCCATGTATTCTGGGAAGATGGAATGGCATCCATAAGGACATTTCTATTGTTTGGCATATCTCGACATATTCTAAATGAAGTTTGATTGTGGCTTTGTTGCTAGGAAACATTGCGATACACATGCATTGTAGTATCATTTCACCCTCTTGGAGCAATTTCATGTTCATTTTTTGATGACTTAATTGTTCTTTGACAGTGTTGTTTGGTGTTTGCACCAATTGTATTCGTTAAGGTGGGGTGGTAATGTCTAATGTTCTTTTTTTTTTAACAATGAAATGCTAAGAACAAATAAACGACAAAAAATTGATTTAGATCTACAAAATATATAGATTTGAATATGAAATACAATAATTTATAGAATTTGAAATGAGGTATAAATGATAAATAACAAATATGCAAACCTAGTTGAAACTGAATTTATGCTGATTGTGCAAATTGACTGTTGCTAAAAACTGATTGTAATAACCCTTGAACTTTGTCACAGCCAAAAGCAAAATTTTAAACTGTGCTCGGACAAGGCTGCACTAGGAGGACAGGGCCTTGTCTGTTGACTGCGACTACGCCCTAGTTGACTGTGTGATCAATTTTCCACTCTAGGTATTTGCGCTTGTCTATGAGGGTTTTTTGATTGATTGTGTGTACCGTTTCGCTGCATGGAAGACATGCAAAATCCAAACCCTAGCTCTTGCACAATAAAGACAATGAAGATCAAATACAAAAGGGTGGAATTGGGCAAGGGGAATAGCCGAGCTATCCTAAAAAATATCACGTATACTGAATGCTGCCTACATAGCCCAAATGTGTAATGTCCCCTTCTTAGGATTAGTGTTGTATGAAGACCCTTAGCTTATTTTGTGGTTTCTTGTAGGCTACGGTGATGAGGAGAAAGGAAACATGGTTTTGGTGAGTTAAGTTAGCCAAAAAGTAACTTATTATTGGCAACTTATGTTTAAATTTGGGGACTTTTCTAATGGGAGTAAGTCAATGCTTAATTAGAAATTAAAAAGTCACTTTATGAATTATAGTAAATAACCACACACTTGGAGTGCCCCACTTTGGAGATTGAGTTGGGGAAAAGGTATAAAAGATGGAGGGGTTCATTTGTGGGATCTATGATTTATCTATCACTTGATTTTGTGGGTTGAACAATTTCGCTTCTACTTTCAGCGATTGAGGACGAAAACTCTCTTCGGCAATCAGATTTTGGGGACGAAAACCCTCAACTTTTGTTGGTGGCTTCATTCAGGGGACATGTTTGAGCGAAAAATCATTGAACATACGCTGGAGCATCAATTTTTGGTTGGTGCATCAACTAGAGGGCTGTTTGGGGTTGACGACATGTTGGAGGGCTTCTTGGCATGCTGATGTCATCCTTTGGAGGGCTGACATCACTATATGGAGCTGGTTTTGAGCGTTGTTCAATGTGTGGTTTCATTTTGGGCTTGCCCAAGGCTGTTTCGTGCTTGATACAACATCAATTTCTCAACTTATTGGTCAATTATGGTTGAAATTGCATTGGTATGATTCATTGTAAATTAAATAATTTACAGCCTAAAAATATTTTAGAAAAAAATCAGATTTGAAGTTGTAAGGATTCTACTCTTGAAATAAATTGAGTTTCTTAATTGTCCGAGGATTTCTATATGGATTGTATTTTTTCCCATAATGTTTTATGAATCATTTTCAGAATTTTGTACTTTCACATTAGGCTTTCAGTAAAATTCCAGAATTTCATTAATCTGTCCAAAAAGAGATATTTTAGTGGTATTAGAGCCATCTCTTTCCCAGCGGTGGGGATTTAGTTGTCTGCAGGTTCTACTACATGCAGAGTAGTGACAAAGAGCTTAGGTATTATGAAAGAGAAAGAAGAAAGGGTCCAAAACAACAAAGAGAAGGGTTTGAACAACAAGGGCACAAGAATATGGATGATCCAAATGTAGATCATGTTTGATTTGAGAAATTTATTTCAAAATTAAGAGCATATGACAGATATGATGGCTGAAATGGTTCGCACCATGCAGGACATGAATGCATCCCACCCTTCCAACGTTGAGGGGAGTGCTTTAAGAGCCAATAATAACCCTCCTACACAATGAACAATGGTTGGATCTACAACTAGGCCTTTTCAACTTAACTTCATTCGTAGAGAGGAAGTCATTCCTGAGGCAGAGGTTCAACATTCAGTGATGGATGATATTGTTTCCAATTATGTAGAGTATAGGACTCTTCCACCTAAGATCAAGGGAGAAATGACCCTCACTAACTTCATGCAGCTGAAGAGGAACAAAGAGGGGCCTAGAGCTGATCCTAGACCTCATAATCATTAGAGGGATCTTCGACAAGTTTTGGGAAAGCTCACTCTTTCTACATTTGATGGATCTACCAAGAGAACCACTCGAGCTTGGATCCAAAAGGTGGATACATACCTTTCTCTCCGGTCTATGATGGAAGATGAAGCCACCAAGTATGCTACTCTACATCTTGAGGGCACAATACATGAGTGGTGGTACCATGAATTGGTCACACAAGGGCACAATCTCCTCAACTCTTATGATGAGTTGAGTAGGAGGTTGATTGAGACGTTTGATAGCGCTGATTCGAAGATCCATTTTAGGGAGTTAGTGCAGCTAAACAAAAATACTTCCGTGGATGATTATGTGGTTGAATTTCAAATTGTGTCAATGATGATATTGGATGTATCCGAGAGGAGGCTTGAGGTATTGTTTGTTGAAGGGTTGGATGATTCACGCAAGGGTTTGGTCAAGGCTTTCAACCCTTGTTCTCTTCAAAAAGCCATCAAAAAGGCTTTTAATCTAGAAACAACTCCTCTTAAGGGCAAATTTATGCCTTTAGGATAGCAAAGGACATATTCTTTTGGGCAGCCTAGTACTTTACCTTCCAGGCAGCCAAGGACAACCCCATGTGATCAGCAAAGGTGGCGATATCAGCAAGGTAACATGCAACAAATGGAGCTGCCAAAGACAAACAAAGAAGTGGAATCAAGGAATAAGTTAAGGAGGAGAAATTTGGGCATCACTTGCAAAGACCGTTGGACACTGGGTCATCATTGTCTTGGCAAACGACAAGTTCATTACATTGAGGTAGTATTGGATGGAGGAGAAGAAGAAGGGGAAGAACCGAAAGAAGGAAAGCAAGAAAAAAAAGAAGTTGACCATATTGATTGCACCCTTGCCACACTATTTGGTGCTCTTAGATATCACCTTTTTAGAGTGCAAGGAGTATTGCAAGGTAAGAAGGTAATTGTGCTAATTGATAGTGGGGCAACCCACAACTTCATTGATGAAGGTTTGGTATCTAAATTTGGGCTATGCAAGCTGAAGATTTCAAGGGCTTCAATGTAACAGTGGCGGATGGATTCACCATCCCATGCACAAAGAAAATTCAGCAGCTGAATATCGCTTTCCGAAGGCATAAGATTGATGATGATTTTTAGGGGTTGGGATTGGTGAGACTGACATAGTCCTTGTGGTGCAATGGCTGCATTCTCTAGGAGAATTCACCAAAAATTACCAAACCATGGAGCTGAAATTCAAATCAGTAGGTAAAGTAGTAGTGTTGTGTGGTATGGCCAATGCAACTCCTATGATGGTGACAACAAAAAGAATGGAAAGGGCTTTTCATAGAGGGCAAGTTGCTTGGGCAGTAGAGTGCTTTGTGAGTTCTACAGATCAGAAATTGGAGCAGCAACAGTATCCTAGGATATTCAGCCCATCCTTTATAAGCATGCTAAGGTTTTTGGCAGTATTCCACATGGACCACTGTCGAATAAAGGTTTTTAACATATCATTAAGTTGGATCCCAAGACTAAAGCGGTAATAACCACTCCATACCGCCATCCTAGAGCCTGCAAGGAGAAAATTGAGAAATCCATTAAAGAGCTCTTGGAGATGGGACACATATGGCCTTGTTCTAGTCCTTTTGCTTCTTTGGTTGTTCTAGTGAAGAAGAAGGATGGAACCATGAGGATGTGCATTGACTACCGCCTTTTGAACAAAAAAAACCATAAAATATAGGTACCCCATACGTAAGATTGATAAGTTGATTAATGAGCTACATGGAGCCATCTATTTTTCCAAGATTGACTCGAGGACCAAATATCACCAAATTCGGGTAAGAGAAGAGGATGTTCAAAAGACAACTTTTATATGTCACTTTGGGCACTATGAATTTTTGGTTATGCTCTTTGGATTAACCAATGCACCAATTTTCCAATCTTGTATGAACAATGTCTTTAGCCAACACTTGAGGAAGTTTGTTTTGGTCTTCTTTGATGACATCTTAGTATATAGTAAAACATGGGAGGAGCATCTCCAACACTTGGACATAGTGTTGGGAATTTTGGGACAACAAACATTGTTTGCAAAATAGTCTAAGTGTGAGTTTGGGATTTTTGAAATTTGTATTTAGGCCATGTGATCAATGCCCAATGAGTCCATGTTGATCAACTCATGGATTGGCCTCTACCTACAACTATGACACATTTGAGAGGTTTTTTGAGTTTATGCAGCTATTATAGAAGCTTTGTCAAAGAGTTTTCTCAGCGTGCTATTTCGTTGACGGATTTAACTAAAAATGGATCTTTTAGTTGGGCCAAAACAACACAAGAAGTGACGAGTTCATGCTCAGTGTTGTTGGAAATTTGAGCAAGGAGACAGTTGGCAGTTTTGATATCATGATACAGAAAGCAGTCTGAGGATTGAAGAGTTATCATTCCTATCTAGGGCAGCATGGACTTGTCATTGATGTCAAAGGTTGATGTCCTTGATGTCATTGAGATTGAATTTGATCATGCATTAATGCCAAAGGTTGAGTTGAGCAGACTTGTGGAGTAAATCGGGTTTGTGAAGTGCTCTTTCTTAGAAGAGGCAATCGAGATAAGTCAAGAAGAATGGAAAACTCGAAATAGTCTTGAAAAATTCCTTTCGGAAAGAATAGCAAGGACAATTCTTTCGGAAAAATTGTCAAGTCCTCGGGCAAGTGGACCTTCTCAAAAAGTTTGAAGGGTATCTTTTGAACGTTCCGAAGGGGAAGTGGACCTTTTCAAAAAGTCTGAAGGGTATCTTTTGAACGTTTTGAAGGGCAAGTGGACCTCTTCAAAAAGTCTGAATTGTATCTTTTGAACGTTTTGAAGGGCAAGTGGACCTTTTCAAGAAGTCCGAAGGGTATCTTTTGAACGTTGCAAAGGGTATGTGGGCACTTGCAGAAAAGCCGAAGGGTAGATTGTAGAGAGTCCGAAGAAATGGTACGGACGAAGAGTCCGAAGAAATGTCGCGGACAAAAAGTCCGAAGAAATGATTTTTGAAGGGCATCTCTGAATAAAAGCCAAATGACAAATTCTTTCGGAGAAATTGGAGGACACTTCAGGATGAAATGGACTCGGACAAAAAGTTCGTGGAAATTGTCCCGAAGACACAAAGGCCCGCAACAATTCCTATAAAGGAACCTTCCGAAGGAATTAAAACAAGGTTAAAAAACGAGCAAGTCTTCAAAGATCGACGTTGCAAGGAACATTACAAGAATGTTTAAGAAAATAAGATCACTCCAACATGCCAAAGTTTTACGCTCAATACAAAGGGTAAAGATCGAGCATATCGAAGATAATCGAAAGGAGCGGAAGTGAATCCATGATATAGAAAGCAACAAGATGCAAAAAGGGAGGAAAAGAAGCTCGATGGTTAATGGCAAAGCAAGAATTAAAACTCATGCTGCTTTAAAAGATCAATGGCTCATGTCTGATCGGTGCATTAGATCCAATGGTGCAAAGCAAACTCAGATGATCCTCCAAGTGCACGTGCATTTGACAAGTGTCAAAAGGTCATAAGGAAAGATCCAACAAAAAAAAGAACGTGAACTTGGCATGACAAAAGAAATAAAAAGCCAGCATTCAATGTCTTCTAACTGTCTATAAAGGAACAACTGGAACTGGTGATGAACTCGATATATCTTCACGGAGCTCGAGATTATTCAATCATAAGTGATCGAGGAAGTGACGCAGTTAAGAACAACAGAAGTGCAGATGCCAAAGATGGTAAAGGCATTTGAACGTTGTCGTTTGAAGCATGAATTGAGACATGAAGTGATCGAGGAAGTGACGCACTTAAGAACAACAAAAGTGCAGATGCCAAAGATAGTAAAGGTATTTGAATGTTGCCATTTGAAGCATGAATCGAGACACGGAGTCAAAGTCACATTAAATGCAGATCAAAAGCTTGAACCGGTTAAGAGCAGTTGAAGTGTGAACTCTTTATAGATAGAAAACCCTAAGATGCATTTGTCTATATGCTACGAACAAAACATTTTGTGTCTTTTGCTGCTGATGCGATAATCATTAGAGTGTTAACTGAAAATTGTCGAGTGAGGACATACGCAGACAACGTAAAAAGGCAAAGAAAATAAGGTGTGTCAATATAGAAGATATCCAGACACAGAGATAGAGGCAGATAAGCCAAGAAGGCACACGGCGTGTAGGTGCAGTTACATACAAGACTTGTAACAGAACACTGAACAAGACTCATTCTGAATCTCTTTTGTATTTTGAAGTTGCAGCGTTATTTCTCTGATCGGTTGGTGCC
This sequence comes from Torreya grandis, assembly GCA_037957365.1. Lineage (NCBI taxonomy): Eukaryota > Viridiplantae > Streptophyta > Pinopsida > Cupressales > Taxaceae > Torreya > Torreya grandis. Next base: position 1,263,267 of record JARHVA010003231.1, read on the forward strand.
ATCAGAAAAACTGAGTTGGTGCTCAGTTAGGAAGTTGATGCTTAGAGTGGGTGCTCTTGAACGTAACTAGTGAGGTTTGTCTGTGAGATTGGATTAGAACATTAGCTTCTAGCAGCATTTTCTTATCGTGGTTTTTCTCTCTAGGTTTCCACGTAAAAATTTGGTGTTGAGCATTCTTATGTGTGTATGATCTTTGTCTTTGTTCTTTACTTTGCATGTACTTTAAAGTATCTTGTTTAAAAGTTTTAAGAACTAGGTTTTAACTCATCTACTGATTCACCCCCCCTTTAGTAGATAGTGTGTTCAACAATTGGTATTAGAGCCCAGGTTCTTTAGGTGAAGCTTAATCGGCTCAGGTAGATCGTGGTTGGTGAACACAATGGTCTGCCAAGAAGGATCTTCATCAAACAAGGCTCCTCTGTTTGATGGGTCTAACTATGCTTTTTGAAGCATAAGAACAGAAGCATACTTGTCTTTCCTAGGGTTTGATGTATGGATGTCAGTGGTAAATGGTTACACAGCACTTGCTATAACTCTTGTTGATCAGGCGGCCAAAAAGGCTTACGAGAACAACGCTAAAGCCAAGAATGCTATTTTGTGGGTTGTCAAACTCTGAGTTTGTCAAAGTGATGCACTATCAGAGTGCAAAAGACATTTGGAATAAGTTAAAAGGTATTTATGAAGATGTCAAAGTGAAACAAACCAAGCTGCAAACGCACAAAGGACTGTTTGAAACCCTGAAGATGAATGAAGAAGAGAAGATCGCTGACTACCTCCGTAGGGTAGATTAAATAGTCAATGTCATAAGAGGACTTGGAGAAACAATAGAAGAATCGACTATTGTCAAGAAGGTTTTGAGATCCCTTCCATCAAGATATGACTCTAAAATTTCGGCTATTGAAGAAGCGAGAGATTTGGACAAGCTTACCATGGATGAACTACATGGAACGTTTATAGTCTACGAAATGAGGATGGGAGACACATACACGGTCAAGAGAGAAGCAACCTTCAAAGTAGTAAAGTCTGCAAAAGAAGAAGCCTCTGTGCTCGATTCTGAGGACACTGATGGTGAAGAAGCAAATTTTGTCAGAAAATTGAAGAGAGGATCAGGTAAGTATAAAAGAAAACTTTCGTTCAAATGTTTTAACTGTGGCAAGGTAGGAAACTTCGCTGCAAAATGTCCATACAATAAGGACAATGTCAAGCAAGTAGAAAATATCAAAAAGGTAAAATCGCATCATGCTAAGAAGAAAAACTTCTTCAAAAACAAAAAGGGGTTATATATAAAAGAAGAAAGTGACTCAGTGGGAGAAAATAACAGTGACAGCTATGACGATGAGCATGACTCTGCTTTTCTCGCTAAGGGAAATGAGTTCCTATTTATGGCAGAAGAATTCACCTTCTTGAATCAAGAACAAAATGAAGATGAAGATTGTGATGAAGGAGAAGAGGGTGAGATTGATCTTGAAGGTAAACTTGTGTGTTCTCTTGAAGAAATTGAAAATCTGAAAAAAGAACTCAACGCAGAAGAAGCGTGAGGAGCTTGAAAATGCTAATCAATTGATTGTGACGCTAAAAAATCAAATTGAAGAAGCCAACAGAATAGTAGAACTCGTCAAAATGGATCTCCAGTCAAAATCCAATGAATGCATGAGACTTGACGCAAAAGTAGTATCCTTGAGGAAAGAACTTGAGAAGGCAAGAGACCAACTAAAGAAAAGCTTAAGGCTAACAAAAGGATCAAAAGTTCTTAGTGAACTGATTAGTGTGCAAAAGCCTTAAATAAAAAGTCAGGTCTTGGATACGATAAAGAAAAAGGATCCTCAACGTGTACACCAAGGAACTTGTATGATGACTTCAAGAAAGGAGGAGAAGCAAAAGCTATGAATGAAAAGATCAGCAAAGAAGCTACGAAGGCAAAGATCTGAAAGGACAAAGACTAATCCAAGGAAAGATGCAGAAGGATACATCAAAGTGGCAGACTTGAAAAAGCAGAAAGGTAAAAGTTTTCGGTATATTGCACCAAAGAACGTTATGACTAGGGACGTTCCTTCCTTTTATGGTTATTGTTTTAGCTGTAATCAGTTTGGTCATAGGGCTATTGATTGTAGAGTTTTTTTAACTAAAAAATTTAATTTTGCTAGTAGAAATTCATTTGCTCCTTTGATAGATTCAAATATAATATGTTACAATTGCAATAATTCTGGACATATAGCTAAGTATTGTAGAGCTAACATTGCAATGACAAGAAAGTACAGCTTAGGCAAAGACATGGGTTTAAATGAGAATAGAGTTTCAAAGGCCACACTTAAAGAAAAGAAAAAGGCAGATGAGAGACCTAAAAAGATGTGGAAGGTAAAAGATCAATCCTTGATTGCTCAAACGACACTCCATGCCAAAGAGCAAAATTTGTGGGTCATAGATAGCAGTTGCTCAAAGCATATGATTGGGGATAAGAGCAAATTCACTAGTTTAAGCAGATGCAAAGAAGGAATTGTCAGTCTGTGAGATAACATTGCAGTCAGAATTAGAGGTAAAAGAACCTTGCACATGAATGGCAAGCTTCCTACACATGACGTCCTGTATGTTAAAGGACTTAAACATAATCATTTAAGTGTAAGTCAGATGTGCGATAATGGTTATGAAGTCATATTTAATGTTGAAGGTTGTAAACTAAAAAGAGCTGGGAAAACCATTGCACAAGGAAGAACTAAAAGCAACATATACAACTTGATTGAAGAAAATGTTGCAAGTTGCCTTATGGGAAAAGTCGATGAGAGCTGGTTATGGCATAAAAGAATGGGTCACGTCAACTTCGACAATCTAGTCAAAGTAAGCTCTAACATGTGTGTTAGACATGCCCAAAATAGTCAAACCTGCAGACATCACATGCAAAGCGTGCCAACTAGGAAAACATACAAGGGTCAGATTTGAAATGAAGAATATGCGACTTCAAAACCCCTACTAGTAGTTCATATAGATTTATGTGGTCCTACTAGGACAAAAGGATCCAAAGGTGTATTCTACTTTATGCTATTTGTAGATGACTTCTCAAGGATGACATGGGTAACCTTCTTGAAAGATAAATCACAAGCCTTTGAAAGATTTAAGATTTTTAGAGCCATGGTTGAGAATGAAATCGGAAGAAAACTCAAATGTCTAAGATCAGACAAAGGTGGAGAATTCACCTCCAACGAGTTTATTGAATATTGTGAGAAGCATGGGATTAAGAGACAGTACTTTGTTGCACGAACTCCACAACAAAATGGGGTTGTAGAAAGAAAAAATAGAACTGTGAAGGAGATGGCCAAAACAATGCTGAAAGAGGCAAAACTTCTTGATGGATATTGGAAAAAGGTAGTTCAAACAACAGTATCTTAAACAGAGTTCAACTTACGATAAAGAGTGATAAAACTCCATATGAATTGTGGTTTGGAAAACTTGCATCCGTAAAGTATTTTAGAGTGTTTGGAAGCAAGTGCTACATCAGAAGAAAAGAAGCCAAACTGGGGAGTTTCGAGTCAAGATGTGATGAAGGAATTTTTCTTGGATACTCCACTCATAACAAAACCTATGTGTGTTACAACATATGGCTGCATAAAATAGTTGAAAGCATGAACGTCAAGGTAGAAGAAAGATTCAAACAAGTTGAGCCTAATGAGGAGATCAGAATTGAAGAATCAGAAAGAGCAAAAAATGAAGTAAAAGATAGTGAAGAGGAGGAAAAAAAGAGTAAAATGGCACTTGAAAGGTTGGTTAAAAAAGAACATCCCAAGGAGCAAATAATTGGCAACAAAGATGAGGGGTTAAGACTAGGAGAAGAGCTGTAATAAACAAGGAGCAAGTAAACTTTGCTCTACTTTCAAAAAGTGAGCCTAAGACCTTCAATGAAGCCAACAAAGATGAAAACTGGGTAACAGCCATGGAAGAACTCAACCAAATTGAAAAGAATAAAACTTGGGAATTAGTTCCTAGACCCTTGAACAAGAATGTAATAGGAACTAAGTGGGTTTACAGAAACAAACTCAATGAAGATGGAGCAGTCATAAGAAACAAAGCTAGATTGGTGTGCAAAGGATATGCACAAGTAGAAGGCATAGATTTTGCAGAAACATTTGCTCCTGTGGCAAGATTGGAAGCTATAAGAATGTTGGCATTCTCTGTTCACAAGAAATTCAAGGTATATCAAATGGATGTGAAGTCAGCATTCTTAAATGAAAACTTAGAAGAGGAAGTGTACATTGAACAACCAGAAGGATTTCAGTTAGCAGAGAAAGAAAATTATGTGTGCAAACTAAAGAAAGCTTTGTGTGGTCTGAAACAGGCACCTAGAGCATGGGATTCACAATTGGATCAATCCTTGCAACTACAAGGTTTCAAAAAAGGTTGCACAGACAACAATCTGTATTTTAAATCAAGAGGTGAGCATATGCTGATTGTTGTTGTCTATGTAGATGATATTATCTTTGGAGGTGGTGATAGTAACATGTGCTAAGAATTTGCCATGCAAATGCAAAATGAGTTTGAAATGTCAATGCTGGGAGAACTCTCCTTTGGTTTACAAATTACACAAACTAATGAAGGGATATTCATATTTCAAGCAAAGTATGCGAAGGAGATGCTCAATAAATTTGGAATGGAGGACAACAAACCGGTTGGTACTCCCATGATGACTGGTTGCAAGCTAAACAAGGAAGATGAGTCACCTGATGTAAATAATACGTTGTATAGATCAATGATAGGCAACCTGTTGTATCTAACATCAAGACCAGACATCATGCAAGTAGTATGCATGGGTGCACGGTTTCAAGTAGCCCCCAAAGAATCATATGTTAATGCTGTAAAAAGAATTTTCAGAGACATCAAGAGCACAATTGACTATGGGTTGTGGTACCCAACTAGCGAAGATCTTACGTTGGTTGCATATACTGATGCTGATTGGGCATGGAGTGTGGATGAGAAAAAACACAAGTGGTGGTGCATTTTTTTGGGTAATAGACTTGTGTCTTCGCTAAGCAAGAAATAAGAATCGATTACACTTTCTACCGCTGAAGCAGAGTATGTCGTAGTAGCTGCTTGCTGCACTCAAGTCTTGTGGATGAAGCAAACTCTTAAGGACATAAAGGTAGAATATCAAGCACCTATCTCTATTTTCTGTGATAGTTCAAGTGCCATAAATCTATCCAAGAATCCAATGATGCATTCTAGAACCAAACATATCTTCATAAAATATCATTTTTTGAGAGAAAAGGTAGCAAGTCAGGAGATCACAATGGAATATGTGCCAACCAAGGATCAGATTGCAGATATCTTTACCAAGCCTCTTTCCAAAGAGCAATTTGAGTATTAGAGAGAGAAGTTGGGAGTTTTAGCTGCCACCCCATATCACTAGACTCTTGTGATAGGTTATAAGTCTGGGGGGAGCATTGCGGGCATTTTATTAAACCCCTGGATTAAGAGTAAAGGCAATCTGTTATGTACTTTACACATCGTTTGCCATTTGATGTTAAGGAGCAGAGTAAGGTATGTTGGATCTAGATTTCTATGCTCATCTATGTAAGAGAGATATCTATTGTTGATTGGTCTTTTAGACCAATGCTATATCCAGGATCGGTTGAAGCATATGAAAGCCCAGAGAGTCATAGGAACAGTTCAGGTCGGTGTGCATTATCCAAGGGGGAGTCTTTCATAATGCTCTATTCAGACAAGTTCAAGGATCATAACAACTCAGCAATAGTGTGTCTTATTGGTTTAGCAAATACTCTTTGTCATTAATGTCAAAGGGGGAGAAATCAGAATAAGAGCAAGCAAGCAGAATGAGAAGGGACTTTTGAGGATGTTTTTGCTCTTGAGGGTGTTTTGCCGGGAGATTGTTGGAAATTTGAGCAAGGAGACAGTTGATAGTTTTGATATCATGATACAGAAAGTAGTCTAAGGACTGAAGAGTTATCATTCCCATCTAGGGCAGCATGGAATTGTCATTGATGTCCTTGATGTCATTGAGATTGAATCTGATCATGCATTAATGCCAAAGGTTGAGTTGAGCAGACTTGTGGAGTAAATTGGGTTTGTGAAGTGCTCTCTTTTAGAAGAGGCAATCAGGATAAGTCAAGAAGAATGGAAAACCCGAAATAGTCTTGAAGAATTCTTTTGGGGGAATTTTTTCGAAAAGAATAGCAAGGACAATTCTTTCGTAAAAATTGTCAAGTCCTCGGGCAAGTGGACCTTCTCAAAAAGTCCGGAGGGTATCTTTTGAACGTTCCGAAGGGAATGTGGACCTTTTCAAAAAGTCCGAAGGGTATCGTTTGAACGTTCCGAAGGGCAAGTGGACCTTTTCAAAAAGTTCGAAGGGTATCTTTTGAACGTTTCGAAGGGCAAGTGGACATTTTCAAAAATTTTAAAGGGTATCTTTTGAATGTTTCGTAGGGCAAGTGGACCTTTTCAGAAAGTCTGAATGGTATCTTTTGAACGTTGCAAAGGGTATGTGGACACTTGCAGAAAAGCCGAAGGGTAGATTGCAGAGAGTAAAGAAATGTCACGAACAAAAAGTCCGAAGAAATGACGCGGACAAAAATTTTGAAGAAATGTCTTGGACAAAAAGTCCAAAGAAACGATTTCCAAATGACATCTCTTAATAGAAGCCAATGATGAATTCTTTCAAAGAAATTGGAGGACACTGCAGATTGAAATGGACTCTGACAAAAAGTTTGCAGAAATTGTCCCAAAGACACAAAGGCCCGCAACAATATGTATAAAGGAGCCTTTCGAAGGAATTAAAGCAAGGTTAAAAGACGATCAAGTCTTCAAGGATCGACGTTGCAAGGAACGTTATAAGAATATTGAAGAAAATAAGATCATGTCAACATGTCGAAGTTTAACGCTCAATACAAAGGGTAAAGATCAAGCATATCGAGGACAATTGAAAGGAGCGGAAGTGAACCCATGATATAGAAAGCAGCGAGATGCGAAAAGGGAAGAAAAGAAGCTCGATGGTTAATGCAAAGCAAGAATTAAAACTGATGTTACTTTAAAAGATCAACAACGCATGTCTGATCAGTGCATTAGATCCAATGGTGCAAAGCAAACTCAGATGATCCTCTGAGTGCACGCGCATTCGACAAGTGTCAAAAGGTCATAAGGAAAGATCCAACAAAGAAAAGAACGTGAACTTGGTGTGACCAAAGAAATAAAAAGATCGCATTCAATGTCTTCTAACTGTCTGTAAAGGAACAACTGGAACTGGTGATGAACTCGATTATCTTCATGGAGCTCAAGATTAGTCAATCAAAAGTGATTGAGGGAGCAACGCAGTTAAGAACAACAGAAGTGCAGATGCCAAAGATAGTAAAAGCATTTGAACGTTGCCGTTTGAAGCATGAATCGAGACACGAAGTTGGAGTCATGTTGAATGTAGATCAGAAGTGATCGAGGATGTGGCGCAATTAAGAACAACAAAAGTGCAGATGCCAAAGATAGTAAAGGCATTTGAACGTAGTCGTTTGAAGCATGAATTGAGACATGAAGTCAAAGTCACATTGAATGCAGATCAGAAGCTTGAACCGGTTAAGAGCAGTTGAAGTGTGAACTTTTTATAGATAGAAAACCCTAGGATGCATTTGTCTATATATGCTACGAACAAAACATTTTGAAGTGTCGTTTGCTGCTGCTGCGATAATCATTAGTGTTAACTCAAAATTGTCAAGTGAGGACATATGCAGACAACGTAAAAAGGCAAAGAAAATATTGTGTGTCAATATGGAATATATCCAGACAAAGAGATAGAGGCAAACAAGCCAAGAAGGCACACAGTGTGTAGGTGCAGTTACAGACAAGACTTGTAACAGAAAACTGAATAAGATTCATTCTGAATCTCTTTTGTATTTTGAAGTTGCAGCTTCATTTCTCTGATCGGCTGGTGCCATCAGAAAAATTGAGTTAATGCTCAGTTAGGAAGTTGATGTTTCTTTAGAGTGGGTGCTCTTGAATGTAACCAGTGAGGTTTGTCTGTGAGACTTCTTTTCTGTGAGGTTGGATTAGAACAATAGCTTCTAGTAGCTTTTTCTCACCATGGTTTTTCCCTCTGGGTTTCCATGTAAAAATCTGGTGTTGAGCATTTGTATTTGTGTGTATGATCTCTGTCTTTGTTTTTTACTTTGCATGTACTTTAAAGTATCTTGTTTAAAAGTTTTAAGAACCAGGGTTTAACTCATCTACTGATTCACCCCCCCTCTCAGTAGATAGTGTGTTCAAAAAGTGTTTGCTGTTTCGAATTTCTCCATCCTTTTTGTGCTGAAATGTGATGCTTTAGGTGAAGGTATAGGGGCTATTTTGATGCAAATATGGCATCCCATAGCCATTGAGAGTCAAAAGCTCAAAGAGGTGGAGCTTAACTTCTCTATTTATGATAAAGAAATGCTGACCATCATGCATGCACTGGTCTAATTCAGGGAGTATATGATTTGTGGCAAGTTTGTTGTCAAAATCGATCACAATAAATCGAAGTACTTTTTTAGCCGAAAGGATTTGAATGATAGACAACAAAAGTGGGTAAGTAAACTTCACTCTTATAACTTTGATATTAAGTATGTCAAAGGGAAAAACAATGTAGTTGCTAATGCATTGTCTAGAAAGCTTATTCCTTATTCCTTGACAACGATTACAGTTGATTGGTAGGCTTTTATAACAATTGAGTATACGAAGAACAACTTTACTAATGTTGTTCTTGAAGGTAAATATGAAGCTAACAGGTAGAATGTAGTGGACGGTCTTATTTTCTACAAGAATAGGATCTTTTTGGTCGCTAAGTTTAAGATGAAAAATAAGATATTGAGATCTGTTCATGATACTCCCTTGGCTGGTCATTCAGGTATTTTAAGACATACAAATGAGGGAAAGATTTTTTTGGAAGGGACTCAAGGAAGAGGTCCTTAAATACATTCAAGAGTGCCTCACTTGCCAACAAAATAAAGTTGAGCAAGTTTTTCTGCCAATTTAATGCAGCCCTTACCCATTCCTACTAAAAAATGGGAAAATATCTCTATGGATTTCATCACGGGACTTCCCATGGTTCAAGGTAAGAGTTGTATGTTTGTGTTGGTTGATAGGCTCACCAAATGTGCTCACTTTTTTGCAATTGCAACCAAGTACAGTGCACCTCTAGTGGCTGATATCTTTTTCAAAGAAGTTTTTAAACTTCATGGGCTGCCTAGAAACATTTTGAGTGATAGGGACATCAGATTCATGAACTTGTTTTGGCAAGGGCTCTTTCGTTTGACTAGCATAGAGTTGACTCCTAGCACTAGCTATCATCCACAAACCAATGGGCAAACTGAGATAGTGAATAAGTGGATTGAAGGATATCTAAGGAACTATGTTGCACGGCAACAATCAACGTGGATCAAATGGTTGTACATGGGTGAGCATTGCTACAATACATCATACCACATGTCTATTGGTATGTCTCCTTTTAGAGCCTTGAATGCGTATGATGCATTTTATTTTGTTGATTTGGTTCTGACAGATAGTAGAGTGCTTGGGGCCAAGGATTTAGTTCAACAAAGTCCAAATATATAGAGGGTGCTCAAGGAGAACCTTTAACGTTCCCAAAATCAACAGAAGTTGTATGCAAACTAGCACCAGTTGGAGAGGACTTTTGAGGTGGGAGACATGGTTTTTTTTGAGGTTGTAGCCCTATAGGCAGTCTTCCCTCAAACATAGTGGGGCAAAGAAGCTCAAACCCTACTTCTATGGTCCTTACAGAGTTCAGAGGATAATTTGAGAAGTTGCTTATGAGTTAGAACTACCAGAGCATAGCTGGATCCACAATGTGTTTCATGTTTCGTGCCTCAAAAGGCACTAAGGCAGTGTATAACTCCTACATAATTACTACCTTTGGGTGATGAGGGCAAGCTGATTTTGATTCCAGAATCTATCATAGAGGTTAGAGAAAGTAAGTTGAGGAATAGGAGCATCATGGGGTACTTGGTTCGTTGGAAGGATCTACCCATTGAGGATGCTACATGGGAAGGAGCAACTATTTTGCAACATCTTAGCTTGCAATTGCTTGGGGACAAGCAATTTAGAGAGGGGAGGACTGTAATGTCCCTTTCTTAGGATTAGTGTCGTATGAAGACCCTTAGCTTATTCTGTGGTTTCCTGTAGGCTAAGGGGATTAGGAGAAGGGAAACGTGGTTCTGGTGAGCTAAGTTAGCCAAAAATTAACTTATTATCGCCAACTTATGTTTAAATAAAAAATAAAGGGGACTTTTCTAATTGGAGTAAGATAGTGCTTAATTAGAAATTAAAAAGTCACTTTATGAATTATAGTAAATAACCCCCCACTTGGAGCACCCTACTTTGGAGATTGGGTTGGGTAAAAGGTATAAAAGATGGAGGGGTTTATTTGTGGGATCTATGATTCATTTATCACTTGATTTTGTGAGTTGAGCAACTTTACTTCTACTTTCAGCAAGCGAGGACGAAAACTTTAGATCTTGGGGATGAAAATCCTCAATTTCTAGTGGGGGCTTCATTCAGGGGTCACGATTGAGCAAAAAGTCATTGAACGCAGACTAGAGCATTCGTTTTTGGTTGGCGCATCAGCTAGAGGGCTGTTTGGGGTTGACTACTTGTTGGAGGGCTATTTGGCATGTTGATGTCACTCCAGGGAGCTGGTTTTGAGGGTTGTTCAATTTGTGGTTTCATTTTGGGTTTGCTCAAGGTTGGTTCGTGTTTTATACAACATCAATTTCTCAACTGGTTGGTTAGTTATGGTTGAAATTGTATTGGTATGATCCATTGTAAATTAATTAATTTACACCCTAAAAATATTTTATAAAAAAATCAGATTTGAAGTTGTAAGGATTTTACTCTTGAAATAAATTGAGTTTCTTAATTGTCTGAGAGTTTCTATGTGGATTGTATTTTTTCTATAATGTTTTATGGTTCGTTTTCAGAATTTTGTACTTTCACATCAGGATTTCATTAAAATTCTACAGTTTCATTAATTTGATCTAAAGAGATATTTCAAAATGGGCTTGAGGCCGATGTAGTTCTCTTTCCTAGAGCTAGTGTGTGAATCTTGATATTTGCTTTATGAATGCAACTAGATAGATTGACTTGAATGCTTGGCAATGAGTACTGTTGACTTGCAATAAAATAATTTTAGATTCGGTCTATGACTGTTAGAATGCTTCAAAATTCGAATTGGAAACATTAGTGCCATTTTGCTCAATGTGCAATAGAATTGCCAAGTGATTGCTAGATGATTCTTTGAGAGGCCTTGCTGTGATTATATAGAGGAAACTTTTGAATATTTTCGTTAACTGACCTTGCTACAAGTGCGAGAGGGGTAATATGCAATGTCTCGATTTTAAAAAGTTAGTGTTGGACAAGGCCGCAATGTGTCCTTGTCTACCTAGTGCGGTTTTGTCTTAGAAGGACAAAGACTGTTGGAATTGGCCTGTCAAGAATCTGTAAGCAAAATAGGGATGTTTGAATGATTTTTTGAGTGGTTGCAAGACAATTTGTAGAACAGTGAAGGTTCCTTCAGAGATTGTAAGTTAATGGAAAGATGAATAGATCAAGCAAGGTAGAATGTCACGATTAAACATTGTCAAGTACTTAATGATTAAATTTGAGTGTCTATGACTCTACAGGTAATAGAATATTAAAATAAAAATATATTGTTTCTATTAGTTGTATTGTTGTTGCACAAATGTAGGAGGTTTTAATAACTTAGTTTTATTTTAGGTTTGAGTTGTGCCTGGTTTATTTGTTTGTTCCCTTTGTTTAGTTTTTTTTAAGTTTGAGTTGTGCCTGGTTTATTTGTTTGTTCCTTATGTGCCTAGCTATGTATATAGGCTTCCATGTATTATTTTACTACAACTTATGCAGTAAATCTAATATCATATAAGAGCCATTATATTAAGAGAGTCGTGCAATTCCCAACAACTAAATATATTCTAAGCTTTAGACTCTAGAGTATACCAAAATATTTTTTCATATTCGGTTGTGGATTGAGTTAATTATATATTTTTTGGTTGGGCCTAGGAAGCTCAAATTTTTGCCAAATTCCCTGCATTAGTATGCTACAATGATTTATGAAAGTAGTTTGTATTTCTACTTTTTCTTTGCATGTTTTTTAGTTTCTTGCAAGTTAAATGGTCTAAATGGTCAATATTCAACATTTAATTCTTCTTGATGCCCAAAAGCTAGATAGGTGTAACTATAGTTTTTGGAGCCACAAAATACTCACCATTTGTGAGTATTGCAATCTTGACCAGTTTGTGCTAAGCAAAGCAAGGAAAATAGTCCTATTGATGATCTCGAAGTTTTTGACAAAAAACATAAGGAAGCTTGGATGCTTCTAAAGTTGTTTGTTGCCGATGATCTTATACTTGTAATATGGAATGTCAACTCAATTGCGACATTGTAAAATAATTTTAAGAACAATTACCAGACATCAAAAGTTGGTTGTGCGTTTTTGAAGAATCTCTTATTTTATTGTAAGTTTGTAGGAAGGAGGGTCCATCTTGTAGTATTTGTTAAGATTGAAGGGGTTTGAGCTATCAGTTGCCTGCCACTAAAAAATCAGTAGATGAAGAGAATATGGTAGCGTTAAGTCTTACAAAGTTTGCCATATCCTATGGATTCTTTGGATTCTTTGTTGAGTCACTACATCTCATTGTAGACACTCAAACGCTAGACTTTGAGCATTGGTCAACATAAGTCTTGTAGAAAGAGAGGAGATAGGCACAAATGGATCTTGGGCAGAATAGAGTGCATTCAATGCAAAGATCAAAAGCAAAATCAAGCAATATACCAACAAACAATCCATTGATACTTTTGAAGAAGATAAAACATCTCACAAATCAAAAGTGATGATTTTAGTGTAATAGGCTTGGACATGTGAAAAGATTTTGCCTAAAGAGGACAAGTGACTTTGAACTCTAGAAGGGTTGAAAACGGATAATTGTTGTTGAGATCGATAACGAAGAGGTAGAAATGATGTTACATTTATTGCAACCCAAGGACATTTAATCGAGTCCACAATGTGGTATTTCGGCGTAGGAGCATCTAAACATTATACATGCCACAGAGATTGGTATGTCACTTTTATTGAAGATAAAAGTAGGAGTGAATTCGTTACATTAGGTGATTAATGGGTTCACTATGTTGGACATGAAGATGTTCATGTCACAATGAACAATATTGGGAATCATACCTTAAAAAAAATGTTTGATATGTTCTTGACGCAAACAAGAATATTTTGTAGATTAGTTCAATTAAAAATAAATCCTCTTCTTTTAGTAAATTTTCATGGTAATAGATGCATGGTCAAACATCTTCATATTAACAAGGTGATTGCAATTGGTTTTGGAGAGAAGGGATTATATAAATTTGCTAATCCCAAATAACTAAGATTGCATGCCCTCATGGTAGAGGAGATTCACAGTGTATTATGGCACGAGAGGTGTGGACACCTCGATTATCAGTATTTGTTCATAATTAGTGAGAACAATATGGCTCTTGGGTTATCGCCCATTTAAGAACATCAAGTTGTATGTTCTAGATGTCAAATGGGAAAACAAAGTCGATGTTCATTTGATATTGGTAAAGCATGGCATGCCAAAGGAGTTCTGGATATATTACATGCTAATCTCTGTGGTCCAAGGAAGACACTTACCATGCAACGCAATGTAAATTTTATTGTTTGTTGATGTTTATTTCTGGAAAATGTTCGTTTATTCCTTGAAAGACAAGTCATAATGCTTTTCTTTATGCATTCAAAACTTAATGGAATAAACACACTTTATTCTTTTTTGATGACACATCTATTGGCCATTTTTTTTGGCTAAAGAAAATTGTTGATAATTTTGAAACAGGTTTTGATGCTGAAGTGAAACAAGGCTCCAAGCAAGGGACATTATAAGCGTTGAGTTCTATCGGGGGTTCTGATGAAGAGTAATGGTAATTAGACCCAAAAACAAGTCAGGGTAACCAACAACTGAAGTGCTATTATTCCACTCTAAAGGATGTTTGGGAGGATGATTTGCCACATGGAATGGAATGTTGATCTACACAATTAGGTAAATAATCTATGCAAAGTTTGAGCAATTAAATTTTGGTTTTACTTTTGCTATTTTTTAGGTATATGAACCTATCATGTATGCCGAGGCTAAGGGAAACCTTTAATGGGAAGCTGCCATGAATGTAGAATTTGATGCCTTGATCTAATTTGCTAGGATATGGAAACAGAAATGGGTCCAAAATGTAGAAACACAAATTTAAAAAAACCCTTGGTTTGGAAACATCATGGAAACGTTTTTAAAATATACTATAAATAATATAAATATATATAACAATGCATGATGTTCATTTTTAGTCCATAAAAGATAAAACACTTAAAAATATAGTTTTCATGAAAGTTCAAAACATTCATCATGCTTAAAGTTTCACATGTTCATGAATCATGTGGTGTATCATGTGTTATAGCCTAGGTTCAAATTTCAAAGACAAATTGTAAATTCAAATGATTATAATCTAGAATAAATCATCTAGATTGTCCTCAAAATCATGAATGCCACTCCCACTAGCTCTACTCTCCAGCTTGAGTAGAATTCCCTTGATTGTCATCATCGACACCAAGTAATGAAAGTTGGGCAAGAGTAGCTGTGGAAGCATCCAAGTTAGTAATCTTTGGATGAATATTGCACAGTTTGTTAGGCCCTCTAGTATAATCTCTAGAGTTGGGTGAAAAGAGGTACAAATTGGATTGCACAAATACCAAATACTTAGCCTTCTTGGATGCCAACTTGTTTTGTTTAGCTGAGTGGATAAAGACATATGTATTCCAATTCTGCTCTATTGAAGAATTATTAGCCATATGTTACTACAAAAAAATTGTTGAAAATTGCAAATTAGTAACAACATACAAAAAAATATATGTTAATAAGTTAATTATTTTGATTTAATTATATACCTGTGAGAGAATTTTGATGGTAATAGGTTATAGGGACTTGGTATCATGGCCATGTACACACCACTTGATTGGAATCATGTTATACTTGTTAAAAAGAGCCTCAATTTCTCACCAATTATTTTTCGAAGCTAGAAACATTCCCATTTCATTGCAGACCACACCTGTAGATGGATCAGGGAAAAGTCTTTTGAATCCTGTCCTAGTTTCATTTGCAACTTCTGAGTCATCAAATGGTGGTTGCCTATTAGGTAACCGAAATTTTTTAAATGCTATAATATTTTGGATTTAGAGCATAGACAAAGAGATGCAATGGGGTGGTAATTTTATTCCACCTCTTCATGACCGCACTCTTAGCTTCATTTTAGAAGTTTTCTTCAAATTTTTTTTTCTATTCATGACCGCACTCTTAACTTCATTTTAGAAGTTTTCTTCAAATTTTTTTTTCTATGATTTCTCTCATACATTCGAGCATGGAGTCAATTCTATCTTAAATTTTTTCCTTGCAATTTGCATCCGTATTTGTATATCTGATCATAGATAGAATAGGTTTTGTAAAATTGAGCAAATACTTAACCTTGGCCCACCAATCATCATCAAGAATCAATGATTTTATATCATTGGCTCCATCTGTTGGCTTGCCTCCACATGGTCAAAACGTTGTTAATCATCATACGGCTTAAGACTTATCTTACCTTCACAAGTCATCTCAAGATGAACATGTGAGAGACAAATCTTGTCTCAACAACCAATTAAAAAAATTAAGACTTTTACAAAAATTTAATAAAGTTCAAATTTTAAAAAAATTCAAATTATAAAAAATTAGAACTTAAAAACTAAGAATTTTTTGCCTTAACCTTTAACAACTCCAACCTCGAGAATCTCCTAAAATGGATTAGGATGTATGATTTTGACAAAGATTTGAATGTCATTTGTCTTTATAAATTTGCTTTATCCACGAGATTTTTCGAATCTTTTGTAGCATCAAATTGGGGGAGTGGATTGCACAAAGTGTCCAAAATATGTGTTCATATCTCTTCTCTACAATCAATCCTGTTGCTCTACATTTTTTTGCATCGTTCATGTGACTTGGACAACATTTTGGGGGCCCACTGACTCAATAACCTCTATCAAAATGTTGGCAATAAAACGAGCATTACAATAAACATCTTTAGGAACATTACCCCTTTGTTGGGTTAGTTGATCCAAATTATTTTACTTTATTAGTTTGTTTAGTTTGTTAGTGGGACACACACTTACCCCTTTCATGGTAGTAAACTTAATAAATGTATAGTTGGGGTTAGTAATCAACTGACTTGTTGGGTCCTGTAGGATATCTTCCCGTAAAAGCTTTATAAGCTCGAGACCTTTGTAAATATTTTAATATATACAATTTTACCTTTGTTCAAGCTTTATCAAATTTTACAATGTAATTTTCATATTTACCTGTGTATTCGGTCTGAACAGTGGCAGCATAGTCGGTTAAAAAGAATTTGTTGGTGAATATGAAGCTTGGTGAAAGAGGAATTTAATTCAAATTCACATGAAAGCAATTGTGGAAACAAATTTGGAGGGGAGAGAAGGAGAAGACCCTGGTTTATCACGTGGAGGAAGCCATGAAGGGAAGGGAAGAGAAAGTAAGCTCTTTGCCAATAGTATGAAGGTGTGAGTATTCATTTTTTATTTTAGTCTCCAAAAATTAAATTTTTTATGCCTGTAAAACTCTTTTTACTGCATTATATGGTCTAAAAATTTATTTGTATAGCCTACTGTTGTCAATCTGGAGCTGCGCCATGAATCGAAGACGTGCATGAAATGGCCAGTCCTCTATCCGGTTGAAACAATGGGATCTTCTCATGAGGGTGGGTGCCTCAATGATGAGAAGATCCTCCAGAGAACGCTGGTTCCTTTAAGATGTATCAATGAGGATCTCTACTCTATGCTGCGGACTACCATGGAAAAGGGAGAAGGAAACTTTAAGGGGAAATTCTACCTAATAAAGGTGATACACCAAAATATTGATCCACTCTACTTGGAACCTTGAACACTGAACAAACAAGGGAAGAGGAAGACCTTCGATTTCAAACGACCACTATGCATAAGTATTTTGTGAGATGGTTTGATCCAATGACCAAACCACGAGGGAAAATGATGGAGAGAGGTTTGATACAAGACACTTTGTAACCACCTAACATCCACTTACAGCTTCAGCAACAGACATAAAGAACACTTAACATGACTTGCATAATACGATAAGCTAGCAACTAGGTACGAATTAGAATTTGGGAAGGGAGAGAAATCTACCACATGCAAATCGCTGAATGAATATACACTATGTGAACACTTGAAATCTGAAAGTACAGTCCTATTGATCGAAGAGGTTACACAACTCACCAATGGCAGAGTCTGGTCTTGCAAAGAGAGATAAAAAAAATCTAAAGCTGAAAGCCAACTTATAGAGAATTACAAAAGCCAAAGATTGGCGTTGAAAAAAAAGAAGAGGATCAACTTAGATTAACTCAAGGCTGACTTTCCTTTTCAATAAAAATATGTTTTCCCTTTGTCTTTGCATGAAGCTCCTTGCGCTAGAGGAAGTGGACTTGCCTTTGTTTATTGAAAGGCCCACCTCTCTTTGCATGGAAATCTACGCCAATGTCAATTTTAGCTTCTTCGTTAGTTGCTAGAATGTTTGAAAGTATGAGATGATAATATCATGCATGAAATTCAACGCCAATGTCAATTTTAGAACTCTGACTTGATTCGTTGGAACTTTTGATAAGTTGAGTTGGAGCGTTTGAACGACTGAGTTGGACGAAGAGATTATTCTCCTTTGCATTGAAAACTCCTAGTAGATGTGGTGTTTAACAATTAGTCAATTCTAAATTTGGAATGGTTAACTCGTTGTCCGAATTTGGAACTCCGATTGAGCTGTTGAAACGTTACGAGCTTGAGACAGACGAAAGTGCTTACATGGAAAACCATCTTGCTGAGTGAGAGATAAATGTAGGTTGAATTTATTTCCTGGCTATCTATTTTATGTTTTTGTTTTTGTGCATGCATTGCTCTTGGGTTTATTCCTGCGGACTTATCTTTGGTTTTGGATTTTTCTTCGGATATTTTGTTGGTCCACTTTTCCACGGACAGTTTGTTTTGCTTTATTTCCCTTCATATATCTCCTTCGTCTTTTCTGTTTGCAACTTTTTTGAAGCTTTGGATTTCCTTTGGAATTTATGCTTTTGGTCATCTCCTTCGGATCTTTTATTCTTGGCTGCATTTGCCTCGGGTTTATTTCTTCGGCCTTGTCTTAAGACTTTCCTGTTATGATTTTTCTGTGGATTTCCTTCAGACAAATTGCCCGAAGGAATTGACCCTTGTTATTTCCCTCAGGCTTCTGTCCATGCACTTTTCCGTGGCAACTTTTCCGAAGGAATCCTTCGGACTTATGGATCTTCACCTTTCCTTCGGCCTTTATTTCTTCTCTGCCTTGGGCTTATCTCCCTGTGTGGTCTTTTGAAGGAATCTTTGGACAAAATGTCCGAAGGAATTCCTTCGGATTTTTGTCCTGACCCTGTCACTTTCCCGCAGACTTTTGTCTTTTTTTGAATTTTTCTACGGACTTTTTTGGCTTTGCGGGCTTTATTTCTCCCTCGGCTTTTTTTCGAATTAATCCTTCGGGGAAAAAGTCCGAAGGAATTCCTTTGGACTTTTTGTTCGAAGGATATCTTTCCTTTGTTTTCTCTTTTGCCTTGTTGGTTTTATTCCACGGGTTTTTTCTTTCTTGTATTTTCTCCAAATTTCTTCGGACTTTTTGTCCGAAGGAATTAGTTTCTTCTTTCTTTGGCCATGGCTAAGAATGTCCTTCGGAAAATTTCAAATGTCTTGACACTGACCAAGTGCCCTCCGCAAGGGCTCGTGTCCTTCCTTTGTGTCCTTCGAGAAAGTTGGAATGGTCCTGTCATCAAGCAAGTGCCCTCTGCAAGGGCTTTTGTCCTTCCTCTGTGGCTTTTCGGAAAAATTGTAGGGCACTCGGGTTTTTTGCAGGTGTCCTTATTCCTTAGAAAATTAGACTTCTCCTATCTCGGATTTCTTCGGACTTTTGTCTGAGCGAATTCCTTCGGACAAAAAGTCCGAAGGAATTACTCCTTGGGCTTTTTTGCTTTTGGCAGACCTTTTGGGAGACTGTGGGTCTTTCCTTTGTAATTCTCCGAAGTATTCCTTCGGACAAAAAGTCCGAAGGAATTACTTCCTTTGCTGTAGGCTCTTTCCTTTGTAATTTCCTTTGCTGTAGATGGCTCCTTGGGTCGCTGTAAATATGCATTTCTGCTTGATTAAACTTTGCAAAACCTTTTCCTTTTCATTATTGAGTACCCGAAACTGATTCACAAGACAAAATGGTACCCATAAGACTGTCTTCCGAATAGTAAGATTGACAATTTTTGGCCTGTGGAAGGATTGTCAACACCTACCCACTCAAACTCAGCTATAAAATTCCAGTTGTACGGCCCCCAAAAGTGTTTTTTAAGCAGAAGTTGATCAAATTATACGGCCTTTTTCAGTTTGGAATTGTATATTTGTAGTACAGCCCATAAATGTAGAAGTACAGATTTTGTGATGCCAAAAATCAGATTTTTTTTGGTATGTTATCCTGGATTTGAATCCTTGTTGCCTTCAAAACTCACCCTGTATGTAATTGTATGGCATCTTGAGCCTTGAAATAAATTTCTGAGCATCTAGATTGACTCCAACGCAGTCCTTGAGCCTTAAAATCCATTTCAGCACGCTTGTATGACGTTTGGCTTATTTGTTTGTTGTTGATCATCTCAAATATCAGATTCATATTGCTCGTTTATATGGCTTGGAGGTTTTTTGTTGCCCCAACCAGATATGTATGCCCTGCAAATGTTACCAAACAGAAAAATCTGATTTGAATGGTGGTTTGAGAGCATTTTTGTTGCTGTAACCTGATTAAATCAGTCAAAGACAAGTTTGTATGGATTTATGTACAAACAGAGGGCAAATTCCAACAAAAGTATGGCTTCATACAGCCATCATGGCATTTCAAACAAAAATATGGCGCAGACCTGATTTTCATTTGCTTTTTCATGTTTAATATTTCATGTTTAACTTTGAAATATTAAGGAGGGCCCCACCTAAGAGAAAACGTGCAGTGTAGAAGTTGTCACTCTTAAGTGAATAGTCAGATGAAATTTTTTACATGCACACTAATAAATTTTTTACATACACACCAAACTTTTTTATTTGTGCATAATCAACAAAATATAGTTTAAGTATAGAATCTTCATTAGTTATTTCAACAAGGTTAGTAGAGGGATTGATCAAGCTTGTTTTGCAAGTCACTCTCAAAAAGAGAGGTCAAGAGATCAATTCTCCGAAGTTTTCATTTTTGTCGTAATTTGGTCACATTCGTCGTTGAGTAGCTTGTATTGTGATGCTTTTTTTGACAAGTCATTATTTTGTCCGAAGGTAGTTGTGTGATCAGTCAACCTATAGGTTTTCAAACATTCTAAACACATTGGAATGGTCAATTATATGATTTTAAACTTATCTGTATGGTTTTTGCAACAAATGTATTGAAACTGATGTATAAAGGTGCATTTTAGATGGAAATCGACACCTTCAAAATGAAAAGTTTTAAAATGTCATCCCCCATTTGCGTTATTAGAAAACATGTCATCCATTACATGTCCATCAAGATCCTTTTGTTTGACAAACTATAAGTGTCAAAATTGAGGCTGGAGGATCCGTTGGAGGTTGGAGGACAATTTCCCTTGTCTAGTTAGTTATTTGCTTAGAGTTTGGTAAAATGCTTGAATAACATTTTTGGTAGCAGTAGTGTGTTTTTTTCAATTTTGGTTTCAGTTTTCTTCATTTCATTGATATTCATGATGAGGAACAAACATAGTAGTTTTGATTTGGTTTTTTGTTGCAAGGGCTTCGCACCTCTCGTCTGATAGGGGTGAAGATATTGCATGGCCATCGATCAGTCGTTAGTGATTGTATGAGTTGACATAAGAGTTGTTAGCACCATAGTGTTGAGCAAAGGTTTGTCAGCGCTTGTTGGACTAGGAAGGTGTGTCATACACAATTTTGAATAGTCATTCAGACGGGTTTTTGTGTGAGACCTTATGTGGATTGATGTGGTTGAAGAGGCCTTGATTGTGTTCTACTACAATATGATATATATGATCTCAGGGGATGAGCAGGATTTGATCGTGTTCATTGGCCTTTGTATCACAACTCTCAGTATGGGCTTTTGTATAAAGCAACATCAGTTTTGATCAGTGCCATGAGATAACAATGTACCAGTTGCAGGTGCGGCATATATTTTTGATGACTTCATAGTCAGGGCCGGATCATCTTCTATACCCCTTTTTGGATCAAGGTGGATTTGTTGGGTCGGTTGAACCAAATTATTTTACTTTATGTTTATTACTTTGTTTAGTATGTTAGCGGGACACACATCCCTTTATTGTTGTTAGTAAACTAAATAAATAAATAGCTAGTTGGGGTTAGTAAGTTAGTTGAGGTTGAACTTGTTGGGTCCCGTAGGATCACTTCCTGTAAAGGCTTTATAAGCTTGGGATCTTTGTAAATATTTTTATATATACACTTTTACTTTTGTTCAAGCTTTTTCAAATTTTACAATGTAATTTTCATATTTATTCAGTGTGTATTCGGTCCCAACACCCTTTAGGGCATATACTGCAGCAACATTTATCAAGGGCTTCTTTCAAGTATCATTCTATTTATTTGAAATATTATAAATCCCTGAATCATTTCATGAATCCCTAATTGGTTGCAAAGGTGTTTGTATATGCTCCATCTGCTTTGCCAAGAGTGTGGCTCGAACCTTCTCATGTTAGGGCCTTTGTATCTTTGTGGAGTTTTATTGATGGCTTTTAACTTTGTTTCTAATATGATGACTGCAATATGTTGATGGGCAACCCTCATGCATAAATGCATCGAGCAACCAACTCATTAGCAATGTTCTCGTTCTCAACGTTGAATGTTTTTTCCAATATTATTTTTGGTTTTTTTTGTGAGGTGGTTTCTTCATCCGAGGGTGTTTCAAGTGGTTGACCCTGAGTTTGAATGAAAAAATGATTTGAAGTTGAAGGTGTGGGTGGTCTTCCTAAATGCCTTCTATGCAAAGGAATTGTTCTAGACTGACCTCTTGCAACAACTTGTAAATTAGCTTCCCCTTGCTCATTTATGTAATCCACCAATTTCGTCATTGAATTTTTCTCACACTTTTTGATCCATAGTCCTTCAAGCCTGGTTAAATGAGTTTTGACTTGAGTAACTGAGGACTTATATTGCACATTGCAATCATTGCATACTTCAGCAAAAGAGCCACTACCAACAATGTTTTCCACCACTTTCACATGTCTCCAAAGAGGAGAAGTGGGATCATATTTCATGGGAACCATAATGTTTTCACGTGGTACTTCTTCCCAATTTGCTTCACTTTTCCCTCCACTTGAAGTTGAACTTATGCCATTATCTTAATCTGCTTCTGATCACCAAGATCACCATAAAGGTGCAAGGTGAGAGCATACACAAAGTTGAGATGTTTAGAAATCAGCAAAAAATAGCTTGAAAAAATAAAATTTCAAAACTTTATTCAATTTTTTTAAATTTCTAAACTTATTTCTCTAGATCGCGTTACTTGCAAGAGAACAACATACACAAAAGTTAGAATGAGACCTATGTAAAGAGAACTAAATGCTATTATCATAATTTGCTTTTGATCACCAAGATCGGCATGAAGGTGCGAGGTGAGAGCATACGTAGAGTTATGATGCTTAAAAAGTAACAATTTTTTTTGAAAGAATAGATTTTTAGAACTTTATCAAACATTTTAAAATTTTTAACTTTATTTTTGTTTCTCTAGGTTGTGTTACACGTTATAGAAGAGCATATGCCAAAGTTGTAATGGGATTTACATAAAGAAAACTAAACCTTATTTTCCTAATTCGTTTTTGATTACATCACCATAAAAGTGAGAGGTGAGAGCATGCATAGAGTTAGGTCCTAGGATGTTTAAAAAACAACAAAAAATTAATGAAAGGCTACTCTTTTTAAAGCTTTTAAATATTCTTTTGAGTTTATGCAAAGAAAAATGGAACTTTTTTTTACATAAAATTTAGACAAATATTATGACAATGAATATGTGTGCATTCTTGAATCAAACTTTCAAGAATGCACACGTCATTCAAGATCATGATCACATTTAAAATAAAGTAAAAAAAATGCAATAGAAGGTTGCATGAAATGAGAAAAAACTTCAAAAACCTGTTTTTTTCCTCCTTGAAGCTGTGCCTTGTTGTTCCTTGCTTCTAAATTCCTCTTTAAGTTGCTACTAAATTCCTCTTTGCTCTTGTAAAAAACAACAATGGTTGCCTCCAAACTCCTTGTTTCAATGGCTGCCTCCAAATTCCTTGTTGCAGTGGTTGTCTCCTAAATTCCTCACTCTTGTAAAAAATAGAAATGACGAGAGTATGTTTTGCCAATGCATTGAGTGTGTTTATATAGGTTTAAGTTTTAACAGTGTGTTCTAGAAAATTAGGTTTAAAAAAAAAAAAAAAACTCGGACAAAGACCCATGTTGCCGGGAATGCCCTAGAAACGCTTGGGCACATGCCGGAAATGTACGATATGTTTCCGTGTCGTTTATGGCTGTGTTTTGCACCTAGAACGATTCTGGGTAGAAATGGGCGGGGCAGGGATGGTGGTGTTGGGGCGTTTCCCTACTACGTATAAAACAAGACATGGGTATTGGCAAATTTACCCCAAGGGGAAAACCCCCCTGGTTTCTAATGTGAAATTCAAATCAGATGGATCTTTGAACGAGTACAAAGCTTGACTTGTTACTAAAGGAATATAAGTAACAGGAAGAGGCAGATGATCTGGGAAAGTCTACATTTGTCAAACTTAGAGATAATCTTGGGATAGTATATCAGATGTGGATGTTAAGAGTGCTTTACTAAATGAAGACTTGGTAGAGGAGGCCAATATGGTCAACTTTAAGGATTTTGGAATTTAGGGAAAGGATATGGTTTGCAAATTGACTAAATCCTTTTTTGGAAGTGTGCTATATCAAAATTGATCAACATCTCAGAGATTTTGGATTTAGAAGAATTTTTTTCTGATCCCAATCTATACATAAAAATAGTGGTGATAATATAGTGATCCTAATTGTCTATGTGATAAAATATAAGGTTTACTTTTTTTTTGACATGACAGATCTAGGCCTCTTACACTATTGTCTATGTGTAGAATTTTGGCAACTTGTTCATTCCATTTTTGTATCACAAACGAAGTGTCACCAAAACACTTCTATAAAAGCTCAATGTGCTTGATTCAATCCTAAATATACAACAATGGACGTAGGCTGGAATTGTCCACTTTACATTGATTTACCACATGCTAGTGAATTAGTATATCATCAAATGGTGGGTGCTCTAATTTACCTATGACTACTTGAGCAAATCTATGTTTTGCAATAAAATCTCTCGATTTATTTCCAAACCACACAGAACATTGGCAAGCTGTAAAACGAGTTCTTTAATATGTCAAAGGGATACTCAGCTTTGGAATTATATATCAGAGATCTGTTGATTTTGTGCTGACATGTTATACTGGCTCTAATTGGGCTGTATCAGTTCATACTCACAATTCTACAACATGGTATGCTTTTGCTCTTGGTTCTGATGTAATTTCTTAGCAGAGTAAGCTACAACATTCAGTTGCTATCATCTATTGAAACAGAATATAAGGTATTGAAACAGAATATAAGGTAGTTAGTGCAAGATGTGAAGTAGTTTGGTTGAAGAGAATATTGGTTGAGCTTCAACTAGATCAAATAACACTGAATTCACCTTTTTGCGGTAATTGGTGCGCTGACGCTCAAATCGGTGAAGAACCCACTTTATCACGCCATAACCAACTATATAGAAGTTCATCATCATTACATCTGACAGTTTGTTGATTATGAAGACATTCGTCCTTATTACTGTTCTAACATGAGCAGGTTGCTGACATAATGATTAAACCTCTAGGAACAACTTTATTTGTCAAGTTTAGAGATAATCTTGAGATAGTCTCAGGTTTAGTCATTAAGGGGGGTTGGGGGGCGAGGGAGAGGTAATAGAATATTAGAATTAAATTATATTGTTTCTATTAGTTTTATTGTTGTTACATGGATGTAGGAGGTTGTAACAACTTAACTTTTTTGTGGTTTTAGTTGTCCCTGATTTATTTGTTTGTTTCCTCTATGCCTAGCTATATATATGGGCTTCTATGTATTAGTTTTCTGTGGCTTGTGCAATAAATCTAACACTTCGGTTGAAGTAACTTCATGAGATTAGTGTGGTTGATTGATCCACTGAAACATTTTTTGCCATGTTAAAAGTGGTAGGCCATTTTACTAGGATCCATCTATGTCTTGTTCTTTATTGCTTTGAATAAGCAACTGTGGGTGACTGTCTTTACGGTTATTTATGACAATTCTTGTACCAGTTAATAAATTCTATAAAAAAATGGAATTCCATGTAAGGATGATTCATATTTTACCATCAGAGAGATGGATACTCGGTATGTAGATATCAAGTCGGTGAAGTTAGAGGTTGTAAAATGCAAGTACCTTAATCTCAAGCCAGATGAAAACTGATTGTGGCTTGAAGCAGAAATCACTCACCAAAGAGAAACCAGTTAATCCAACTTACATAATGCAGAATTTCAACTGCAGTGCCACAGTTTGTATGCCTTGCAAATGCAAATAAATCAGAAAAAACAACAGCCAAGAGTCTGAAAGGGAAATACGTTTCCATAAAAAACTGTATCGTCTCTTTAAAAAAATAATTTGGTATGACCTAGGGCTGCCAGTCCTAAATTTAAAACTGGTGTGACCTACGGATAAATTTAAAGCTTTCATGGCTCAACTGCAAGGTTAGCAAGACTCTCTGTGAATTTAAGATGTTTAAGAGTCCAATTATAGACACTTAAAATTTGATGGTTATAATGTTGCTAACATGGTTATTCGAGTCTGTGGTCTGACGGTGACATTAAATATGTCTGAACAGTGACAAGTTTTTAAAATGGAACCTATTCCTTTGTAAGTCTGTTTTGATTCTAGTTTGTATTTGGGGCGAGAAGATCTTTGTTGTTTATCTGTACTAGAAAGTGTATTCAAATATTCGAGTCATATATATTTCAAAGTATCTTGTTGTAGAAGCCAAAGTGGAGGAGTTACAAGGACTACATTTAGGCCCTAGGGAGATATTCTACGACACAAGGAGATGAGTGTAAGAGAACTCGTTATAAAGACTGCAACTTATTTGTATGAATAGTGTCATGTTGCACACACCACAACAGACACACAGTCTCTTTGTCAAAAATATGACATTGTTATAGGGAGCCACTCCCCTGGTCGATCCTTGAGCCAATGTGCAGAGTCCCTCCTCTAAATACAGATCCATAATAATAAACCACCAGATCTCATGGTTATACAAATCTTCCAAAGACACTTAATTGAACATCGGATGCCAGAGAGAGATAACTGAGAGGAAAGAGAAGAACGGGTCCCTGGTGGAATGATATATGCTTTGTTTTCAATTTCATTTCTTGCTTTTATACAATATCCAATGTTGCAAAATATATCATGTTGTCCTGAAGATATCTCAAACAATGGTGATCTGGGCCTCATTTTGGCCTTAGCCGTCAAGTTGGCATTATCAATAAAGAATTGCAAGCAATGTCAATTCTTTGCAATCTGTGTTGCAAGCTGTGCACCCTTTTCTGTGGTTGCCTTTGACAATGCTTTTGCACAATTGTGCCGTTTATTTGTTCTCTTCAATATCTGTGGTTCTCCTTGGTGCAAGTGAACAGGTAAATGTACTGGAAATGATACAAAGGACAATTATGCCAAGATACAAGAATTTAAATAAACATGAATCTGTAACTAGAGATAATTGTTTTATATAATGATTCTCTCCACTCATGAAATGGTTGAAGGATTCCATGGCGTTTTTATTTTTGCCCAGCAATCTTGTGCTTCAGTGGATGGTTTCTTTATTAAAAGGTGGTCACTTACCTAAACAAGTGCACTTTATGAATTGCATTTTTCTATTACTTTAGTTTGAAGACTTTTGTGAACTTGGCCCTTCTTTTCCTTTGTTCCTGTGATGATTAACACGGCAAAAGCACCCTTTTTCATGGTTTATAGCAAGAAATTCTTTATTTGAAATTTCAATCCCTTCTCACTGAATGAACCAAGATTTCTGTGGCATATTTGGTATGGATGTTGTCAAGTTTTTATTCTGTTATTGTAATCTCAAACGTTAGCCATTTGTCTCAGCATCTTAAATACATTATAATCATTGAGAAAATCATGCTCAAGAGGATTATCTAGTTATGGAGGCTTTTGTCAAGTTGTCTAAATTTTCAAAGGTGTGTGTTTTTCTGCCTTAAATTATAGATTGGGCACTCCAGGTTTGTGAAATACATTTCATTAGATCTTGCCCATCCCATAAACATTGCTCAATATCCTTTGACAGGCTGATTTTCCTGTGTCCTTGCCTCTTATACATTAGTCTCCTGTTTGTTCTTTCTCTTCTTATCATCTTATTAAATGAATGTTCAAATGGGCTTCCTATCTCCTTTTGTGATGATCTGATTGTCTTTTGCTAGAATTCTAGTTTGTACCTTCTTCAGCAATTCATGCACCGTTCTTGTGATGTGGTCCATCTTAGTGCATGGAAATTTTTAAGAAAGCTCTTATATCACTGTTAAGATTGGCTTCCCACATTTAAGACAAGGTAAAGAGAGTTATAAGGTTAGCATGATTGCAGGCCTACTCAAACATAGATTTTTTTAATTAAAAGATACAAATTTACATGTTTAGGACACTCACCCTTGGATAATGCTATGTGTCATCCAGATCTCCCATGATGTCCCTCCCCAAATGGTTAGTGACACACGTATATAGCCCAGCATTCATAGCAATTGACTATAGCGATGTCTTGCATTTGACCATACTAGTTTATCTATATGACAAAGGGTTTCAGAGTTTTTTTTAGTGCTCAAATAACTTTTCAATAGGTTTTGTGTATTGGAAACATTCCTCCCTCCCTTTTGGAAATTCAATTTTACCCATGCAATGCAAACAAACACTCTGATAACAGCCATACTCATCCAAATGATATATTTCCAATCATAGTGGAATCATTCAACACATTAGTGCTTGTCATGTCTGAGAATACAGTCCTACCTTACATGCCACTTCGGAATTCCTGCTGAATTTATAATAATCAAATGTGCATGCATAACAAACATAACTACATTTACACAGCTTGAACCCTACCATAGACTTCAAACAACTGGACAGGATACTATAATTCACTATGTTCTCCTGCTAACTTGTACTAATACATATATTAATTTAAATTCGTTATTTTTGTTCCTATGTTTGTCTATTTGGTGCGATGCTTATGTTTTGTTTTTCAGTATATTAATGCCAATCACCTGCATGTTCTCATTATTATCCTCACTGTCAAACATCAGACCTGATTAACTAATAACTCAGAGAGCTTCGCATACACCTTAGATGGCACTCATTCTAAAAATACTTTTAAACCCTCTACTTGGTTGGTTGATGATTCAGCCTCTCTCTGTATTTCTTGTGTTCTAAAATTTTAATTCGTATTTTGTGATTATTCATTTGTTCTATGCATACTAAAATATCAACCTTTTTAATACAAACATTCTTTTTTGACTTTGAAAGTATGTATGGTATAAGCTATGGAGCAATTAAAATCAAACAACATTCACAAATGAATTGACTCCATCGAAGCAGTTCACGCTATTCATCATAGCGTACAAATATATAGTGCATCACCAATTCAACCACTTTTAAACACCTGAGTGCCTAATCAACACGGTTAGGTCCTTAAAACATATGATATAGTACTTAGGATATCTAAACCAAAGTAATAACAAAACATAAATCCTAGGTAGTAATATATACCTATGATTTGGAGCATAAATGTTAACATATGTTTTACATATATAGTCAATCGTGCATGCTCCTCAGACTTGAAAATTCTATATTATTAAATATCAGAAACATTGTTTTTTAACTTAGCATTTTTCATATGCATTCCTTTAATCACTCTTCTTCATCTGTATTTGTTAGTCTGGACTCTATGGGCTGCAAGTTTACTGTTGGATTTTCTTGGCCTCGAAGCCTGTTTGATTCGTAACTATGCAACAGTTGTGATTAATGTATTGACCATTATAACATTAACTGCTTTCACATCTTGAAGGCTTTTTACATACTTTATTTATGGCTGGTATTTTCTTTTACAAGTAGTTTATGACCACTAATGATTGTAAATCTAGATGAATACTGTATGGTATTAGGTAGAAGTTCCATTTTGACTCGTAGTTTTGTTCAATCACAGATCATCAAACATTGGAGTTTTTATTTGCATAAAGTGCTCTGGCGTGCATCGAAGCCTTGGTGTGCATATATCGAAGGTATTTGTGTATGGTTTTTCCCCTTTATTGGAGTTATTCATGTCTGTGCCTCAAATAATGTTCCACATTTCTTTTGTAAATAGGCATAAGATAAATAGGAGAAACTATTTTGAGCTATACCTTCGTTGGGAGCATGATGAAAATATGAATAATATAATGGAAGGATGATGCTTACAATATATATATATATATATGGAGATGGAGCGAGATGACTGTTTATCTAGTCAATATGCATTGTTCATCCCGATAAATACACCCATGGTAGTTAATAATCGGGTTTATTATAAGTCTTCCCTTCTTGAATATATATATATATATATATATATGGAGATGGAGCGAGATGACTGTTTATCTAGTCAATATGCATTGTTCATCCAGATAAATACACCCATGGTAGTTAATAATCGGGTTTATTATAAGTCTTCCCTTCTTGAAATGCTTTTTGCTTGAAGCATATTTGAATTATTTCTGTCCTTTCTAATAACATGACATCATAGTGTCCCTGATAATGGCAAGTGTGTTAAGAAGCTCTTAGGATCCAGGTATAGTGGAAGCCTCCACAGGAGAATGGAGAATTTTGTTTTCTAACTGTAAAGGCATAATGTTGTGCTATGTTATTCATTGTCATTGAACTTCAACTTCTAATGATATGACCCAGCATCTAATAATATTTCTGCAGCTAAGTTTCCAAGGACAGATTGGCACTTAAGGGCTCCGCGAGAAGAGGTATGGGAATTTTATGTCAGGTTGAATCTAGCTTCTTTCATCATTGACAGGGAAGCTAATATAGTTGTACTTTGGATGGCCAATCTTGGTGTTTATCTATCAATCAATTGAGGCTTTAGAACCATTATCGAAGATAACTTGTCCAATGAGCTATTTAAGTGATTGGTTTTAAGTCCTTGCTTCAGATCATTGGAAAAATATTTACATTCTGTTTGGGTGCATATGGGTTTGGCTATCAGTACCCTTGCAATTATTGGTGCTTAGGGCTCCTACAGAAGTATCCTAAGTGTAGGGGTCCTAAGTTAATAATTGGGTTTATTATAAGTCTTCCCTTCTTGAAATGCTTTTTCCTTGAAGCATAATTGAATTATTTATGCCCTTTCTAATAACATAACATCATTGTGTCCCTGATAATGGCAAGTGTGTTAAGAAGCTCTTAGGATCCAGGTATAGTGGAAGCCTCCACAGGAGAATGGAGAATTTTGTTTTGTAACTGTCAAGGCAAAATGTTGTTGTATGTTATTCATTGTCATTGAACTTCAACTTCTAATGATATGACTCAGCATCTAATAATATTTCTGCAGCTAAGTTTCCAAGGACAGATTTGCACTTAAGGGCTCCGCGAAAAGAGGTATGGGAATTTTACGTCAGGTTGAATCTAGCTTCTTTCATCATTGACAGGGAAGTTAATATAGTTGTACTTTGGATGGCCAATCTTGGTGTTTATCTATCAATCAATTGAGGCTTTAGAACCATTATCGAAGATAACTTGTCTAATGAGCTATTTAAGTGATTGGTTTTAAGTCCTTGCTTCAGATCATTGGAAAAATATTTACATTCTGTTTGGGTGCATATGGGTTTGGCTATTAGTACCCTTGCAATTATTGGTGCTTGGGGCTCCTACAGAAGTATCCCAAGTGTAGGGGTCTTAAATCCCAGTTGTGATACGAGTTATTATACAAAAAAGCTCAAGGTAATTCTAATTATTACCTTAGTTAAGTCACTATGTAAGAAGGCATACCAAAAACATCCTTCATGCAAAGGAAATGGACCAGTGTCCCATTAATGTGCTGTCACCATCTTTTCACCACGGGAAGGCCTTTAGTTCAGATGTTGGAAAGCTCTCTGTGTTATCATTTTGGAGGCATTTGGCTTTTTCTTAGTTTTAAGTTCCGCAGAGGCTTGTTGGACAACCCCAAGCCCATGGAGGATGCACGAAGACAAAGATGGAGACCCAGCCAATCCTAAAAGCAATCTAAAGAGGAGCACACGTCAAGGGTTATTCAAGGCAAAGTATCCCAGAACGGGGCAGAATTTGGCATTGTATGGGAAGATGGGATCAAATTTATGTTGCTTCCAAATGCAGAAGTTGTCCAACCAAGTCATCAGTGGCTGGAAGCTCTTTGGGAGCAGGGTGATCAAATTGGGGTAAGCAGCAAGTAAACTCGAGGAGGTAACTGCAGGTGGTTCTAAGTAGGGGGTTTAGAGGTCCAAATTCAAGGACTCAGGTAGCTGAGTGGGCTTTGGTGGTTAAAAGGAATGGAAAATTTTGGCTCACCATGAAGGAATGGTTGATTTGAAAGTTGCCCTTTTAGCCTAGCTTTCATTTAATATATGACTAGGAGGAATTTTACTTTCTTTGGGGGATTCAGGGAGTAGAGTGACAAGCCATGCCAAATGTCCAGGCGCTGGAATCAATCTGTCACCAGCTCAATTTGGTCCATCAGGAGCAGAAGGAATTCTTTTGGAAGACGGATGAGCACCGGCAAATTTCTAGTTTGACAATGTGGTGTAGGCTTTCAAGCCTATGTTTTGCTAGTGTCATATTTCATGACAGTCTAATTTATTTCAGTGGTGGAGCCTCGTGCTTATCCTGTTTTGTTTTCTCAAATATACGTGGATGGTAGTAGTTACGGTTTAGACTTTAGTGTTAGTTGCTTTATTTTGTTGTTTGGAGAGGGGATTATATAAGGAACATTATATCTGTTTTGACATTGTGGCATATGTCATTTTTATCTACAAGCCAAAAACCCAAGGGCTCTATGGATAGATTCTGCATCATGGAATCTATTTGCAACTACTGACATCTTTTCTCCATGTGCGCAAGTTTATCTGATCAAACATAATACTACTCTTTATCTTATCAAAAGAACATGACATCATTATATCTAGTGGATGAACTTGATGTAATGAAGTAACTGTAGAATTTGCTGTCATATTCTTGAAGTGATTTGTGAAGGTTATCCTTTGGATCACACAACATTTTTATTCTTATGTTTGCACGCAAGGAACCTGCCAAGCAGATAAAAGGATAAACATGTCCTACTCAATTATGTTTGACAAGGATTGACCTTTGATTAGTGATATTGTGATATGTACCTCTGTTCTGTGCCACACCAGGAAAAAGAGGAAGAAAGAAATTATATTGATGTCTGCGATTGACCAAAGTAGGTCAATGGGACTCAGAAGCACATTTTGTTACAATTGAAAAGTACTAGGGTAAAAAGAATCCTAGGAGATGAAAAAGTGACACAGGTAAAATACTAAAACAATGAAAGCAAAATTAGAGGAAGAAAACCCAAAGTGGGTAAACTCAGCATATTATTCAAGTGCCTATACAAATATCCATGTGAGGATAATTTCTATGTTGAAGATGTTGGTGAGTATATGTTTTTATATACGTTCAATGGTTATACATGTTTGGAACTCATTGATCCGAAAAAGGATCATTCATAATCGGTTGGAATTACTTGTAATCAGTTGTAATGTAGCTGTATAGTTTGTAATATGTATGAGCAAATATAAACTTAAACAAGACTCCGATACTCATTTGTCCTACAAAAGATGAAGACAAAGACTTAAACATGAAGAAGTATGCAGCAGGGAAGAACAAAGCAGGGGAAAGTTGACATAGGCCTTGAGGATGGTTTGAGCCTTTTGAGACCCTTTGCACGAATGTGGTTTTGTAAAAACAGGAATATGACGCGAATTCAACAACTGCAGAATTTGTTCCGTGCAAACTGACTGAGACAGACATTTAAAAGCAGACAAATTTGTTAGGCAGATTTGGTCATTGACAAATTCAACCAAGTAGGACTGAAAGGAAGACTAACCATCCAAAATGGAGGTCATGGCATTTCACGTTTCGACTGCTGAGATGGAATGACGATTCATTTTTTTTTGAGTTGTTTGATGATCTAATGTTTGCATTAATATGCCCATTGGACTCTTGTATTAGCATCTAGAGTTGAATTATGTACCTGTGGACTTCATTTTGGGCTTGCTAGTATCAGAAGGTAAAGATCAAATCTTTATTGTGGTAGACCGTAGAACGGTTAACTAAAAATGCTCATTGCATCCCTATGACTAAGTCTGGGACCAATGCATGGAAAGTTGCTGAGCTCTTCTTCTAGGTTAATGATGTAGTTGACACCTTGAAAGATATGCATAATATATTGTCTTTTTTAAATCAGAAGTGGGAAAGTGGTATCCATGGACTTCATCTCATGCCTGCCACCACTAGAAGGTAAATAAGAAATCCTTGTTGTGGTCGACTACTTAACTCATGTGCTTATCCATTCTCTATGACTAACTTTGGATTTAATGGTAAAATTGCTGAGATGTTCTTCCAGAACATCTATATGTATTGCCTTCCTCACTACATCATTTTTGATAGGGGCCACATATTTTAGAGTAATTTTTGTTAGAATGTTTTTAGGCTAGCTGGGGTCACCTTCCACATGAGTTGCCTACCACCCTTATATAGATGGGAATATAGAGGTAGCAAATAATTGTTTAGAAGGTGATGCAGACGGGAATGAGTGGCCAAGTTAATGGCTGTATTACTCCCAAACCTAGATTTACACTCACCAAATGGAGACACAACACTCAAACACGGAAACAATCACTTATTGCTTGAATGACAAAGTCACAAAGACTTCATTACACACCCTTGCTTTCCTACTGAACTATGAAGAAGATAATACAATCTTAGTCTCTCATGGATTGGTTACACTCTCAGCAATGGACACTTGTAATCCTAGCAAGCCCTGCAAGTCTTCTTTCTTCCCTCTAACTTGCTCTCTGCTGTTCGACGCTGAAACAACTCAACTCTCCCCCCAACTGACTCCTCTGCCCCTTGCAAGACTCATTCGAATTTCCACTGACTAGTGCTGACATCTTGCAGGGTTCTTCAAGTTCCTTTGCTTTTGGAAAATGGTCCACATGTCATTTTTTTTCTGGGCAGTTACTCTGACTTTTCTGCCTCTGCACGCAAAATTATTGGTTTCTATAGACAGGCTTTTTCGTAGCCGCCGGTTAATGCATACTTGTGGTTTTGAAACCGCTGCCTGCATTAAGTGGCGGTTCGTCATCTACCCAAAAGGGGTCAATTTGACCTTTGGGAGATGACTATAACCGACTCCACTTGACTTTCCTGATATGCTAGAGTCTTGATGGTGTTTCTTGGACTACTGTTGATCTTCTTCGATGAGCACAATGTTGTCAACATTGCCAGCAAGTCGCACAAACATACCCACCCATGCATAAATGCGCACAAACCCCAACTCGTGTTTTTAGTTGATGCAAGATTGCTTGTGAACCCGAATGCTCGAGTTTGTTGGAGTTGCAGAGGAGAGCACACTAGAATATGCATTGTAGAGGTGTTGTCATAGTACCACTGTGTTCTTGGAAGCTCCAAGATGAGAAATTGGCCTCTATTCTTACTGATTTTCAGTTGATGCAATGAGGTAGAGCCCCAAGTTGTTGGAATTTTCCCACATTGGTTTTCTCTAGGGTTTGCCTCCTGTCGCCAAGGTTACATGGGTGCGTGTGTGTAGGGGTATGCCTAGTGCGGATTCTCAGCACCTGGTGTGAACTACCAAAACTTGGGTCTATGGGCGTGAGGGTGTAGGGGTATGCAAGGTACAGGCCCCCCAAAATTGGATATGTAGGGTAACATTAAAGTGAAAAACATCAAACTTGAAGGTCCACACTTGAAATATGAGATCATCAACAAATATAGTAAACTTTAAATCAAATATATCATATCATATAGATATTTATTTTTTATATAATTTTAATGTATCAATAAATGCCATGAGCCAATTAAAAAATAACTTAATGTTCAAACTCAATGTTTTCAGGAATTGTTATTTACTACATGTAAATCATAATTATAAAATCATGTAGTTGTCTTACGGCATCTGGTTTCAATAAAAAAGTATTGGAAGAGCCATGAATTAAGACACGAGAATCTATGTTTGCCAGCTTAAAATATTTGTTGGCTAGAAGTCAAACCCAACAATTTTTTTTTGTTGGCTGCTTTCTGGAAAACAGCTACCTGTTTTGAATGATACAAAGAAGAGAATCACGGTTGAGATTAGGAGTTAAGTTGAATGAATAAAATGAAAATAAATAAATTAGATGAAGTAGGGTTGTCATTTTTCTTGTATGTTTTCTTTTAACTTTTAACTGTTTATAATTTTTTTTATATTTAAAAATTAAAAATTCTCTTTTTTTAATGTATTTTTAAATGGGACGTGTACCCTAATTAGGGTAAAATACCCAGTGCATCGGGTTTCATCCGATATGTCTAGGGTGTGGAGAGGGTTGCATTTTGCACCCATACCTGCTTACCTGGGACAGTTTGTTTCCAGTGCAAGCCAATTTTGTCTGTGCCCTGAAACAACCTTGCCTGTACATCTTGTTGTGTGATACTAATTTGCATTGTTTACTTGCTCGTTTATTCATTTAGAAGTGCTGTTTTCATTTCAAGCACTTATGCAAGCACTCCAGTTCTATATTAGAGCTGATTGTAAGCATAGTTCTTAATTAACAACAGTATTTATTAGTGAATTTGGCCTTCTGCATATTTGTATCTGTGTTGATGAGTTCCACAATCAGACAGCTTTCATTCATTCAAGAAGGGCAATTGTGAGTATATCGAAAAACCCTTTGTGCCAAATGGAAATCATTACTGTTGTCTCCCATCAAATGAACAAATTTCTAAAGAAAGGGCGTTTCAGTTTTATCAATACTGAGCATAATGGGTGCAGGCCCTTTTGATCAGCAAGCTTAAACTCCAAGGATTCCAAGATTTACTCCACAAGCATAAAGTTGTCATCTAAAAGTTCCCTTGAATGATGGTTGGAAGGGGAAGGCTTGATCTGTAAGAAATGATGTCATCTTCTCCAAATAATGTATCTACTTCAAGAGTCACTCCCATTTGATATAGAAGGCTCTCAAGCACGAACGTGTTTCACATTTTGTGCGGCATGTAGGCTTCCAAGAAACCTACAAGAATATCACTTATAACTTTGACTGGCAGAACATGAAAAATAATGTTGTGATGTTTTTGGTGGAGTGTGGTACTTGTTAGCATGACAAAGTGGAAGGTTTTTTTTCTCCAAGTCTTCTTCAATCAAAAGTCATTCCAAACTAGAAGTAGGAAGTAGTACACGAGGACTACTAGTATCAGAAGGTAAATATCAAATATTTATTGAGGTAAACAAGTTAACTAAATATGCTCATTTCTTCCCTATGATTAAGTTAGGAATCAATGCCTGCAAAGTCGCCAAACTCTTCTCCTAGATTCTTGGTAGAAACCTTGGAAGAGATGCATAATATATTCTCATTCCAAATCAAAAGTGGAAAGTGGTATCCATGGACTTCATCTCATGCACATCACCATTAGATTATTAGAAGGTAAAGATCAAATCTCTGTTGTGGAAGATCAGCTAACTAAAATTTCCCACTTATCCCTATGACCAAGTTTGGATTTAATGGCTCAAATTGCTGCAATGTTATTTCAGCACATCTATATGTATTGGCGTCCTCATTGCATCACTTATGATAGGGGCCACATATTTTAGAGTAATTTTGGATAGAAATATTTTAGGCTAGCTGGGGTCACCTTTACCATGAGTTGTCGACCAACCTTACTTAGATGGGAGTACAAAGGTAGTAAATAATTATTTAGAAGGTGAGATGAGGATGTAAATAGGTGACAAAGTAATGGGTGTAATGGTTGCATTTAGCATAGTGCTAGTTTAGAACTACATATCACTTAGCCATCAAGGCATTGTATGGCTACGAACCTCTATTGCCCAAGGTAATGCTCTTGTCGTAGTTGACACCCTACAATATATGCAAAGCATATTGTCCAATCTATACGACAGTTTGGGAATGAGTGCAAACAGGATGATGCACCAAGTAGATCAACACAGGACTAAAATTTGAAGTAGGGGTTATAGTATTTGTTTTTCTACACCTATATAAGAGATTGAATTTAAGTAAATGGGCAAACCAAAATTACATTCAAGGCATTATGGGACTAGTAGGTTGGGGCATGGGTTGGAGAGGTGGCTTGGACATTTCAGACAAAAGAAGGTTGCATTATTTATTCCACGTCTCTTGTGTGGAGAAGTTAGGTATGGGCATAGTTACCCAAAAGAAAGTTACCAATGATTGATGAGGATGGTAAGTTGGTGTTGGAACTTGAAGGCATCATTGGAAAAGAGTACAAGATGCTCATGAATAAAGAAATCAAGCCCCTGAAGGTCAAGTGGAAGGGACTTATTGGAGGAGGATCATTCAACATTGGAGATTGATGTATTTTTGGAGAAGCATCCAAATTACAACAAATTTGAGGGAGGACAATAAAGGCTTGAGGGTGTAGTTTACAAAAAAAAAGATGTCCTCTTTCTCATTTGTGTTTGTTTCAAGTTGTACTATCTTGTGTGCTGTTTAGAGCTATGTTCTATGATTTATATGTCTATGGTTCAATTCTCGTCATGTATCTCCCATTATTCTAAAAAGAAGATCCAAATTTTGTTTGTCCTGAGACTTTCTAAGGAGGTCACCCATCCATTCTAGTGCCACTCTAGGTTGAGCGCACTCAACCTTAAATTTTTTGCTAGGTTTGGGAACAAATCTATCTAAGAGGGAGGGTGTGTTGTGTACATTGACACAACAGCTTATTAGCATTATGTGTATTTGCTATTTTTTCCATAAGCCCGATGGTGTTGATATGAGTGTCAGGGTTTAATATTTTTTTGGAGTAACAATGGGTTAGTTAAGTGGTTATGTTATTGTGTGCTTATGGTTTGTGTCTGTTCTTTATAAGTTAAGAGTAAATTTTCCCTATTGTGTATTATTTTGGGATTTCTATCATTCTACAGGAAATAGAGGTGTTCTATTGAGACCTTTTTTTATTGAACGATAGGTTTTGCAGGTGTAAATCCATTTTGGGTGTGCAAATGCCCCCAATATTTTATATTTTCAACATTCACTTTGACATTGGAAGCATCTTTTTCCTCATCTTATTTAGGAACGCTTGAGAATGGTTCTACTCATTGGGATTTGGTCAAGAGGGAAAACCATCCTTAAAGTATGGGGGGGACCAGCATTCTGTCAAGTAACATAGGATTAGACTATTTGATTTTAATCATTCATAGGAACACCCACTAATATGAAGTGGATTCTTGTTTTGTATTTGGAAACTTCTCCCTTTTAGGGTGAGTACTCAATGCATATCCTGCAGGCCATGTTGCAATATGCACCACTGATGAAAGGCAGGCTATGGCAGTCTATGCAACTGAACTTTGTAACTGACCAGATTGATGCCGTGGTTTTCTCGAAAGGCAGTTTCACCATTCCACCCAAAGTGCCTCATGAGTTTCCCTATTGTTTGTAGCCTCATATGTATGGAACTTGTGTTTTCACCTTAAGTTGTTCATTTTGCCATGTTTTTATCTATTTTCATCTTTTGGGTGAAACATTCAAAAATGAACAAAACAAGATGACCACCTATGTTCCATACAAGTGAAAATAAGAATAACTGGCACACTTTTTCCCCTTTCTGATATGGAACTTCTTGATTTCAGGTTTTATCAGTGACACTAGACAGCTGGTCAGATGATGAAGTTGACGCTATGGCTGATGTTGGTGGAAATGCTGCTGCAAATGCAATTTATGAAGCACTTCTACCTGAAGATTTTAGAAAACCTGGACCAGAAGCATCTTTTGAAGAGCGATCAGATTTCATCAGGTAGCTTTTTTTTGTATGTAAAGTATCCATATTGATTTTGATAAATAGTTAGAAATTAAAGTTGTGATTATTTTTGCAGGCTTAAGTACGAGCTGCAAGAATTTCTGAAGCCCAGCCTGCGAATTGCATCTTCATTTTCATCGAGTTTTAGCTCATCATTTCAATCTAAGCCTTCTAGCAACAACTTGAAGCCTGGACTACAGCAGAAACACTCGAGCAAGATGGTTTGTACTGATTTCTTATCTTCAGTGTTGCTTTCCAGAGATTTTGGAGATTATTGTGATAAAGATTAGAGAATTTACCTGCAGTGCTATGAGTGAATAGTATATGAAAATTAGTAACCTGTCTGGTCTACCTATTTGTATTTTACTTGAAATATCCCAGATGGTGACATTATATATTATTAATAATTATATTCTTTTTGTAACAGGTGGGTATGGTGGAATTCACTGGTTTACTAAAGGTCAAGGTTGTGAAAGGCACAAACCTAGCTGTGCGGGATGTGGTCACAAGTGATCCTTATGTTGTTCTCACTCTTGGGCAGCAAGTCTGTTATCTTTTATATTCTGGATTTCTACTTTCTTGCTTCAGTATATTTAAGAAAATAAAAAATACTGAGAATACACTAATAGTTGAGTTTTGTTTCTTGTGCTTTTTACAGACAGTGAAGACACGCGTCGTGAAGAGCAATTTAAACCCGGTTTGGAATGAGGAGATTATGCTGTCTGTTCCACAAGGTCCATCTTCCTTAAAAGTGGTGAGTAACGAAAATGATTATATTGCCATTGTTTTGGAAGTTACGTATTCCTGGAAATCAAATGTTTTCTTGAAGCCATAGTTCGTCACTCTTAACCTTATTGCATCACTAAGTTTTTATTTGAGCTGCTTTTTGTTTGCCTGAAATCACTGCAAGCTGAAAAATTACCAATAAATTATGGTTTTGTATCAAAATTTTAGCTCTCAAGTGTTGTGAACTATGGAATCACATATAAGATAATGACTTCTATCTTGCTAAGCGAAAATTTTATGACATTTTGAAGGACTGCTTAAGGTTGGAAGGAGAGGGAGGCATTTTCAATAACCTTGCAAGAAATGCCACATTTTTTATGAGTTACCTGTCATTCCTAATTTATGAGTGTTGAATGGAGAGGGAGGCATTTTCTGTTTCTTATTGTTGTATATCCAAAGCTCAACATTTCACTTTCTTCTACCCCTATTATACATACAGTGTGCAGTTTTCTTAACCCTGGCATACTTTTATTCTATTTGTATCACACAAGCTAATCTTACCTGGTTTTCTATGCATTGTTGTCATATCTATCTTGTTAAATGTTCTTGTAGGCCTTCCAAACAGCCATCCAAATCCTGCCTGTGCGGACAGATGTTTCTATGTTTAGTTCACATTGAAAGAGACTATGAGAACCTTATTGTTCTTGATCAAGCAAGGATTCAAGAACAAGTGGTTTATGAAGTTGAATCTTTAATGGAGATATATTGGATAGATTTTGTAGAGTAGTGTCAGCCTTTGGTCATTGTAGTTTTACAAAAAGAAATATAAAATGTTCCATTTTCATGTTCATCCTCTAGTTGTGCTCTGAGTATTTTAGATTTACCTATCCAATATAATTGCCATACACAATAATGAAAGTAGTTCAAATTCCAAAGTATGTACTTTCTTAATTGATTTTTAAAAATATTGCATTTTATTAGATATTTCCCTGCATACTTTTTGCCTAGTGTTTGTTGGGAGGTGGGTTGATTCAG
Source organism: Torreya grandis (assembly GCA_037957365.1). Taxonomy (NCBI): domain Eukaryota; kingdom Viridiplantae; phylum Streptophyta; class Pinopsida; order Cupressales; family Taxaceae; genus Torreya; species Torreya grandis. The sequence goes on from JARHVA010003231.1 coordinate 1,304,344, forward strand.
ATTTGGGTCTATACACTTATTTTTTACTCCAATTCCTTTAGTTGAGTCATACAATTTTGATTTGGATCAGTGTTACGTGGGGACACGTCCCCTAGATTTTGGTGACGTACAAGACATCCGGAATGTCCCAAGGAGTTGAAGGGGGGTGCTCCCAATTTTTTTTTTTTTCGATAATTTTTACTTTAAAAACAGACCCCATCCCCCCCGGCCTCCCACCCCCGCCTTAAAAAAAAAACAGTTATTTGTATGAAAACATTGAACTGTGATCCCAAAATTACCCTGAAAAACATTAAATAAAGTTAAAAACCCTAAATTTCACTGAATAAAGTTAAAATATTAAAATATTAATTTTTATATCTTATTTTAATAGCTGTCCCCAAATTCGGGATTTTTTTGCCATCCTAGAAACCTGTCTCCATGTTCTCATCTCCGAGACTTGGGTAACTATGGTTTGGATGCATTAATGAGTTTCTCATTTATGAATCCATCTAGATTTTTTAATCTTACTGCACCATTGTCAAGGACTTAAGAAAATTTAATAGGACTATACTCAATTTTCCACATATGAATTTCATTTGAAGGTCCTTTCCATTTTACTATAAATCCATGCAAAGTTTTTTGTATTTAAAGACACAAATGGTAACTCATACGGACCCCAACTAGTTCCCGTTGTTATTTCATGTTACTTACTTAAATTGATACCTTGTTTTGGATGTTCTTCTTACTAATATGTTATTTTCAGCAAGTTTGCTGATTTCCAAGTAAAAAGACTAAAATAGCCTTTTTTAAAGATAATCCAATTTACCGAAATTTGGTGATTTTAATGGGACAGGTTTTTAGACGACGACAATGCTATAGTATCTGAAATCATATTACTATTAGTTTGAGCTTTGGAAGCAGCTGAAGTGGGATTGCCGTTGGATCTGTAAGTGTTTATAGGATACTTATGGGACGAGAACAAAACAATGTTCTAGGGCATCAGTACCAGGACATTATGCTGTTGACTACTGCAATCGGTAATTTTCAAGGGCATTATGCTATGCATGGTTGCAATGTCATTCTCTGGCATTGTGGTTGTGCCTTAGCCATTTATTTGTCTTGTAGCACCAGTACTTTCACAGCTCTCTCATGAAGAACATTATAACCCTCTAATAAAAATTATACATAAAATATACTTCAGGTTCTTCACATAAGTTAATCATAATATATTATTAAAGTTATTCGTTAACTTTTAGTTACACATTAATTGATAGTTAGTATGTTACAGTTATCAAACACTTTAACTCAAATATGTACCTTCCTTTTGATTAATAAAAGATAGTCACAAGTATGATAGTGTGCGCCTTCCATTCTCTTCATTCTTCCTTTTATTCTTACCAACATTGGTATCAGAGAAAAATACATGATGGTGAGAAAGACGGTAATTTGCAGTGAAGAACGTGAAGGATGCGCAAGGAAGACAAGTGCAGACACAAATAAATTACAATTTTGTAGAGGACGCGATTTGCAAGATTTGTGAACCTGAACAATGCACAAATAGTGATTTGTGATTTTCACAGTTGTCTACAACATTATTTTTGTTAGCAAACCAAGAGGAGGACGCAAAAAGATTGAAAGTGCATTCAGACCCAATTTGCAGACAATTTTGCAAGTTAGATACTCATGGTTTTCATACCAAAACCCATGGCTAATATCCAGAATTTGGTTCTTCTAGAAGCACAAAAATTAATTGGCTAGAACTATAGTGTTTGTAGTCACAAGATACTCACGATTGTGGAGTATCAAGATTTCAATAAAATCATTCTCATAACGGAATAAGCCCTGCTTCAGATTCTATCAATTTTGACAAACATCATAAAGAGGCTCTTCTATTGTTAAAATTATTGTTTCAGATGATTTAATAGCTAATCTTCAGAATGCCACTATGACTATTGATCTTTGGACAAGTCCTCAAAACCAACATCAAAATTCAGAGAAACGCTAGGGCCTATACCTAAAACACTTGTGGTTTTTTTGCAAAGATCAATGAGGGTGGGTCCCTGTCAGAACATCTCTTTTGGATGAAAGATCATAAGGATTGGTATGTCAAATTTACTGCAAACACAAGTTTTTTTGATTTAGTCTCATTAGGTGATGGGTGGTCACATGTAGTAGAGGGGATAGGAGATATCTTCTTATTATTGAATAATAATAAATTTTTTATAATAAGGAATGTTAGGTATGTTCCTAGAATAAATAAAAAATTTCATGTCTATTAGTTAGTTGAACATTCCAACATTACTGTGAATATATCGGGGAAGAAGTGTATTATTTCTAATGTGACATACGATAGTGTAGTAGCCCTAGGCGGTGGGAAAGGTGGCTTGTATAGACGTGTTTACCTTGATACAATCAACTTACATGCATTAGTTGTGGAGGGCAATACCAATGTTTTGTAGCATGAGAGATTTGGATAGCCAAACTTAGTTGTTTAGCTGGCAAGTAGAAGTGGAAGCCATTTCCAATTGAAGGTAGGGATCTTTGATCTCGTCCATTTAGATGTTTGTGAGTCATCTTGGAAATCATCAACAATTATCGGTGCGATGTTTATGTTGAAAAATAAGTTTGATTGTTTTGCATCATTTGAAACATTCAAAGTGTTGGTGGCAAACCAGACCAACAAATGGATAAAATTCAGATTTTAGGGTTTGCCTCAATTTGGGGATATTACAGTGGTATCTAAGCTTAGATCTTTCCAGCTTGTAGGTTAGATCAAAATTTTAATGTGGCATGATGGAAGTAGAAAATGGGTTATCTAAGGTAAATTAGTCACAGTATGTGACAATGGAATGGGTGGTGCAACCCTCCATAATTTGCTTGGTCCAGCGCCAACTCTTGAGACACCCAGCGAAAAAAGTAAGGCCTTTGGTTACCAATTGTATCAGTGAAATTACAATAATGATAGATCCCAAGGTTCCTTACAGAAACAAAACTATGAAGGAGATATTTCAGCAGATTGTGGGGAGTTTCCAAGGTCTAAAGGGCAACAAAGGATCTTTTGTTGGTAGGTGTATAATTCCATAAACTATGGCAAAAATCAGGTCATGTGTTTTGATGTTGGATTTGGATTGTGATGATCTTATTATTGAAATGTTTCAACATTTCCTTGCAGCTGTCAATGAGAATCATGCATAAAATGTTGTGACTTTTATGCAAAAAATTATGACTCTGACTCTAAATGAGAGATGATATTTCTCAACAATTATTATCTATCTTTGGAGTTAATGTGAGGCAAGAACAAAATTTTTCTCCAGCTGCACATGTGCCGATTGAAAATGTTGTTAGAAAATGTGAGGAAAAGTTGAGGCCTTATTTGACAGTAGAGCAAAAGGAAGAAAAGATTGAGCTGTAGGGAATTGTGAAGGGGAAAGATGGAAGGTCGAACCCTCATGAGGATTCCAATGAAGGAATCAGAAAACAATAGAGTTCAGATGTGAAAGGGGTTAGTAAACAGTTCATAGAGGCATCCATCATACCAAGGGAAAATAAGAGATATCCCAACCCAAGATGAAGAAATTTTGCCCCTTGAACAACATAAAATTAGCACTTTGGGGCCCTTTGGACAGCGAGGGGACAACACTTTGGGGCATCCTAGGGTTACAATTTCATAAAATAAAAAATCATTCACTTTGGGGCAGCAGAAAGAGCCCTATTAGCAAGGTTTGGGGCAGAAAAACAAGCTGCCAAGGATGAGTAAAAATAAAGAAAAGTCAGATTTGCAAGAGGGTTGCAAAAAGGAATTTTAGGAAGACCTCATTGTGAAGCATGCACATGAGGGAAATACCTCACTAGCTCTTTACGATGGCTTCTAGTTGGCTGGAATTTTCAGAACAACATTTACAGGTAAGCAATTTAATTATCTTCATAGCAAAGATTTGTCGTATCACCATCATACTATGTCCTTACAATATTTTGATCGTCATGAGGATCATGCTAACAATGAAGATAAGATAAAGGGCACGAAATTGAGGAAGGAATTTTTCCAAGAAGATTCAAGGATTGGGAGTTGCAAATTTTCAATATCGATGTGGGATCTAGGTGAAAATTATAGGCTTAGTGCTGTTGTCATACAAATTCTGAGTTCATGTGCACCCATACAAGTGGGTTGACAAGCACTTTCAGTCATGGGAAGGAGCAATTTTTGGTTGGTAACTGTGGGGAAATGATTCTTAGCCTTCTTTGAAGTGTTTTCAGTCACTACAATGCTCCCAATTCATGTTGTTGCATGAAGGTTTCAACTATGCAGCTGTTGTTTCATTTTCAGGTTGCTAACCTTGGTAAAATCAGATTATGAATTGTCAATCCCAAGCTTGAGTGATTGCAAATTTGATCATTTTAAGGCCATAAATTTTGAAAATTCCGTGTTGGGACAGCCGCTACAAGATGCGGGAACTCAGCTCACCTCAAGTATAATAAGAACCACAAACCTTGCAAGTTTGGTAAGTGCTATGAATTCTGAAAATTCTGTGTTGGGACAGTGGTACCAAGATAGTTGTGTTCAACTCCTCTTAAAGGTGCATGCTTTGAAGAAAACATTTTTGAATTCTAAGATAGAAAATGTTGAAGAGGTCACAAGCCCTCTTCATCTGGGAAGGAAAGATGGGCGAGTTGAAGGCAGCTCAAGGTATGAAAATGTTTTAAATTTGTTGCATACTCATATGCCATCTAGGTTGAATAGTCATGAGGGGCAGCATATGTATAGAAATGAACCATTGGCAAGATTTGTTTTTCTTTGTACATCATGACAAGATTGCCAACTCCATGAAGGTGTCCACATGAAAGGTATGGTTCCAAATTTGTTCAAATTTGCTTGTTTCATAATAAATGGTGAACCATATTTTTGGCTTGTTGGGAGAACCTTAAGGCTCATTGAAAGTCCTAAGGGACATTCAGGTACCATACAAAAGGGCACCCACTCTAAGGTGCATATACAGATGAAAATGACTATGAAGGGCAACCATGGTACGTTCTTTCACCATGCTGTCCATAACAGTTCCAGTTCATTTGGTATGAGTTTGAGGTTTATCAAGTCCATGTTGAAGGCATGTTGCAAATGAAAATTTCACAAGGGTAATTTTTTGTTAAAAATTCTCATGATTATGGATGATACGAAGGCTGTTAGGCACGATTACAGCCTACTAACTACCAAAGACATGACAATATTTGTAATCTCTTTTGACAAATTAAAAGATCACATGTTGATGGGGAAGGAGGAGCAGATTACAACTACGTTGAGGGAGCTTCCAACCCAAGAAATATGCGAAATTCTGAGCAAGGAAGCAAGTTTGGAGTGTGTTGGCAGCTATCCCATGATTGATGATATGGAGCACAACAGGGGTAGCCCCTTGTTGGGGAGAGGGATAGCAATTCATTGCTGTCACAACACTTTTAGCACATATGGACAATGGTCTTTTCATAGGTACAACAATGAAGGGCTTCAAAATAAGGCTTTCTTTCAATGGGAAGAGGCTAAAGATGGATTCTATGTGAGGCCAATGGTTGGGGCAGCCCCCTGGATGTTGCAATTGCTTGAGGACAAGCCAAGGAGGATTGTCATGTCCTCTTTTTGGACATAGAATAGGAAAATACCTTTAGCCGAATTCCTGGATGCTTCTCGTCGGCTAAGGGAAGGTAAAATCAAAAAGGAAACTTTGGTTCTATTTTTAAGTTATAAAATATACTTTTTGATATATATATTCTAATTATGACTTAAAAGTGATTTGTTGAGCATGGGTTAACCTTTAATGAGAAAAAGACATAATCTATTTAAACTACACTAACTCTTCCCCCAAGTGGAGTGCCCCACTTTGGGAAGGGTATTTAAGGAGGTTGAGGGTTCATTTGGAAAGGTTATGCTATTTTGGGATATTGATTTTGGAGTCTAGGCACGAAACGCTGAACTCAAGACTTTGGAGAAGAAAATCTTCAAAAAGTTCTAAAGGATTAGGGACAAAACCCTCTAATTCTCATAGTGGGCAGCTTCATTTCAGAGGCTGTAATTGATCATCATATTTAAAAAATAAAGGTTTGACCCTTCCTAGGGTGTGACGAATTAATTGCAAGAGTGGTGACTAGGTCAAGGAGGAAGGAGACTTGGTTGAGGCCATTTGACAAGGGTTTGAGGCCATTTCCAGGGCAACGAACTTGTTTGTGTTTGAAGACCCTTATAATAGGGCTGCGCTATATTTTGAGGGATTGAAGAGCCCTTGTCCTAGGGTTGCATAAGGACAATAAATATACTTCTGCAGGCTGGGCGACCCCCTTTGGGGATTGGATTTGTTAATTTCTAGGGCTAATTCAGCCTAGAAATCAGTTTGGAATATTGCATAATTATTCCACTATTTTATTATTATTTTTCCAATCATTTATTGCTCCAAAATTCTGGAAAAAGAGGTATTTATGACAGCTGCAACATTCTTTAATTTTTGATAAATATTTGATCATGAATAAGGTGTTTTTGGGTTGAATCGATGCCCTAATATTCATTATAAAATTCAGAAAATTGCTGTTAGGGTTTGAAATTATTTATTATAGCAATTGTGAGTTTTTTGGTTATCTAGGGTTTGTTGGAAAAATCAGAAAAATATTTTCTTTGGTTAGGGTTTTGTGATAAAATTCAGATTTCAGGGTTTGCTAATTTGGGGATATTACACTCCGTCAATACATGAGTGGAAAAGTACCTTTGTGAAGAAATCCCATTTCCTATTCTATTCATTCCTTTATTAGGTACAGAGATTGGTTACATTCGGTTACAATCAGTCATAACAGTTATTAAACTACTACTCTTGTCCTTTTTGGCATCCTCTGCTGATTGTTTACAGACATGAGACATGTAACAACGATGGTTTCTAGTCTTGGTCTGTCTTTGAGCTCTTCTGTATTTCATCAAACTATTCTTCCCTCAAATGACTAATTTTTAATTCCAATTAGATCATATAGCTCGGGGTTTAATTGCTTTAGGTTCACACCCTCTTGTTATGCCTTTTTAGCATTGATTTTTTTCTGAGCCTGGGGTTCTTCTTAACAGTTAATAGTCTCGAGTCCTATTGACTTACCTTGTCATTTGTGGGCACTAGTACAGTTTCTTTCTTTCTTAGATTTAAGTTTTCCATTCTTTTCCATAGGAGGACGGATTATGCCTCTGCTCTAGTATAGGGAAATACTTATGCTGGAGTCTTTGACTATGTTAGACTAAGGCTAACGGATCTTCCATTTTCATTGCCTTGTTGCCTCGTTGCTGCATTTTCACTCTTTAATTTCTTATTTGAATTTACTGTCATACAAAGTTATAGTTGTACCGAGTAACTAGCTGCTGTCCTTTTTGCTCAATTGGTTTCCAAGAAGTTTGTGAGTTCTGATGTAGCAGTCTTCCCTTGTAATATCTTATTTCCTCTTTCTCAACTTTGGAATAATGTCTGGGCAAGAACTTCCTGACCTAAGTTATAAAAGGCTTCATTATTTTTGTTCGCCATCATGTGGGCCTTGATATTGAGAAACAATGCTAACACTGCACAAATCTGGGGCAATGTTGCTCTTCCTGTATTGTTGTTGGATGTATTAGGGCCAAATTCTAGAGTGGGTCTTAATTGTTCCTTTGCCCAAGTTTGCTTCAAACTTTGATCTGGAGTTTTTGGAGATTTACATGCCCTATGTCTTTTTCTGTGATATGAGAGTGCATATTTATGTTGACAACAATGAGTGGTTAATAAATGACCACTCTCTTCAATACTTCCTGCTCGACATGAACGGTAAGTATGCTTTGAGACTTCTACCTCCAATTGCAGATTTACACTTGGGCAATTTGTTTTGCTTCTTCCTTGGATATCAGAGAACTTAAACCTAGAACATAAAACTAGGGAATTTGAGGATCCAATTTCTAGATGTTCAAAACTTTGGACTCAGGCAAATTCTTCAATATTGGATATCAAATATCATAAACTTAGAAACTAGGTTGACCTTGTTAAGTGCAGAATCTTGGTACTTCTAATTTATCCTAATCTACGAGTTTCGGGATATCAGGGATATAAAGGACTACTAATTGGACACCTATGTACATCCAAAGGACCAAATCCCAGTATTAATATTGTCGACTTAAAATTATGACTGGTGGACCTTTGAGCACTAACAAACAAAGCATTAAGAAATGGGAACTTTCCTGCAATGGACATGTTAATACCAGCTTGCACATTTCGGGACAAGGGAACAGATGATTGACGACACCTTCCAAGAATTACAAGCTTTGGACACCTAAACAAGCTTCAAAACTTTCAGATCTCCTGTCATAGGTATGATCATTCTTGTAATCACAAAATAACTACAGTATTTGGCTAGTTTTTCCTTTTTGGTCGTTTGGGACAGAATTAGATTTCCTTTGAAAATGAAGGGTTCCAATCCCTGATATGGTAATTGGAAAATTTCTTGATTCCGAAGCCATCAGCACTTAAAGCATTTTGAGGAGATTTTTTTTTTTAGGAAAAGTGACCAGACCTGAAATGTGAGGCTTGGGAAAAATTACACTCTTTTTTGGGATTTTGACTTCTGGGAGCTGCTTTGCCATCTTTCCCCTTTGAAAAGTCTTGTAAGTGCTGATATCTTGGAATTAGACAAATTCACACTTTGGGCATTGGGATTTTTGGGACCTTCTGGTTCTTTCGACCTCTGAAATGATTTTTTTAAAATTTGGAGTACCAAAAACTTTTACATTAAAGGATTTTTCAGGACTTTGGGTGTCAGTCCCATCTTTGCAACCCTTAGTAAAAAATGAAACATAAATCATCATGGTGTTCAATTGTTAAATCAATTTTAAGCCATATGCCAATTTGCTAAATATGATCTCATATCTAATGTTTTTAATAGATGGATGATAGATTTGTAGTGGTTAAGGGCGAAATCATATAGATACCATGACATGATGCCATTGCTAGAATGCATGCTTTAACTTGATCAGGCAACATTAAGTAGTGTGAAATGGAGTTACATTGTATTTTGTCTTGCTTATATATTCTATGGAAGCACATTTGTTTGAAAATTTGAATTTGGGTCCTAAGGAGTGATTTCAAATAGAATAATAACATTTTTCAACCTTCATGTTTTGTTGAGTTGGGAGGAGAGTATACTGAAAGTGAGCCAAATATAGGGAAGTACAAGGACCATGTTATCTGCCATGTTAACATGTGAAATGCTTACTATGTTTTAAGGAAGACAAAGGCCCACTTCTTACACTTTTGCTGCCAATAGTAGATTCATAATTCCTTTTGTTGTAAATGCCATTCTGAAAGATTTCACATTTGGTCGTTGTATGAGATATATTTGCTCTACACATTTTTTCGTTTTTAGGAAGGTTTAAAAGGATGCTTGTGTGATATTCCTTTTCCCATTGCAAAGGGTCGTCCATAGGTAAAATTGTAGCTGGAATGTTCTTTATTTTCTGGTGCTCAAAACAGTTTTTGTGTTCGAGGCTTACCAAAGCACCTTGTCAACAACTCACTGCAATGACGACTTTGTGCTTATGCTTATACTATCAATCTAATTCTTTTCAATTGTTCGGCTGGTGTTTTAAGCTAAGTTATGGGCATGGGTGGGAGTAGGGGGTTCATCAAATTTTTTGAGACCCTAGTTCGGTAAGTTCTAGGTAAATTCAAACAAAAAATATTTTGATTCAAAAATTTAACTGTAATACTAGTTAAGGGTCTTTTTATGATTTTTTTTTTGGTTTTATAATTTGAATTTGCCTCCTGATGGTTGGGGCCTGGGTTAGTCCCGGATATCGCAGTGTCACATCTGATATGTATTTGGGCAGAACCTGGTAATGCTGTTGGATGTGTTGTACACTTTGCATGATTTAGAACCCTTTAGACCCCTTTGGCTTGTATAGACCAGAGCGTGGCCCATATGGGTGTTTTGTCCCATGGTTTATGAGCCACAGTTTCTAAGGCCATGATTTGTACCCATTGTATTGTATATCGCTTGGACAGTTTTCTATTGATGTGCCTACAAGTACTTGCACTTGCATTAGGGTGAAGCAAAACTTCGAAGTAAGTTATCGTATTGTAAAAGGTTGAGTTAATGTAATAAAGGAGGAGGTTGCTGTGCTGGGTTTTTTCCCGAAAGGGTTTTCTCAGGTGAAAGTCTTGTGTAAAACACTTATGTGCCATTTTTTCTTTCTGTTATAGCTCAAGATTCTCTTAGCATTGTTTCTCTTACATTTGTTTATCAGTATATTTATCTTCAAAAGCCAGCCAAGCTGTAACATACCAGTACCAGAACCCTGCTGGTATGGGTTTGGGTAGTACTGTGTAAGTAGGTTTCATAGGATTCAGGTTCTTATATTTTAATTTCTAAGTGGTGCTGGTTTCCAGTAATGTTCATTTGTAGGGGTTTAAAGGTGGTTCTTCAACTACAAACCAAGCAAAAATGCAAGACCGTTCAGCTATAATATGTCATATTATTCTTCATGATTTCTCAAAACATCAATCGCTTCCTAGTAAGGATATGAATGTGTTTGTGAGGGGGATCTTCATGTTTGGAAATTGTATATAGAATTCGATCAATTTCTAAACTTTGTTTTGCTCTCCATTGGCAGAAAGTCTTTGATAAAGATCTCTTATCAGCAGATGAATTGTATATAGAATTCTATCAATTTCTAAACTTTGTTTTGCTCTCCATTGGCAGAAAGTCTTTGATAAAGATCTCTTATCAGCAGATGAATTGTATATAGAATTCTATCAATTTCTAAACTTTGTTTTGCTCTCCATTGGCAGAAAGTCTTTGATAAAGATCTCTTATCAGCAGATGATATCATGGGTGAAGCGGAGGTTGACATTCAACCATTAGTTTCTGCTGCAAGTGCACTTGAAAATGCAGGTATCTTTGGTACCATGCAGATAGGAAAATGGTTGGCAACCAATGATAATGCACTTGTAACAGATAGTATAATTAATCTTATAGATGGAAAAATAAAACAGGATATATCTTTGAAGCTTCAAAATGTTGAGTCTGGAGAACTGGAACTTGAACTTGAGTGGGTTCCTCTTGATCAGTAGATCAATTTGATGTGTTTTCGAAATTAGTTGGTTTCACACCTTTCTGTAAAAGTATTATATTGATTTTAGCATCTGCCATATGCTAGGCAGAGGAAAGTTACTTTGTCTTGTGGCAATGATGGATAAGAGGAAAGGAGAGGCCTTTTTAAGGTCCAGGATTGTAAGCGCCCTGCGTACTTGCAGGGTACCTTATTGCATATGAGACAACCCTGTTCCAAAAATAATTGTATTGTACATACTTGGCATTTTCAAACTAAAAAACAGTACACTTGTGTAGGGTAGCAATCAATTATTGAACAGCGCCAGAAAGATTGGAGTATCAACTATAATTGAAATATTAATCAACGTGATTTCCTTTATCGTATGAACACATCGTTAATTTATACAGGCACTGGAAAGCACTGCAAATTGAATTTAGCGGGGTAACTGCCTGACATGCATTTGAACGATGAATAAATTCACACCTTTTGTCAATATTCTATTTTAAAAGTTTAATCCAGCTCAAAAGGCATCCATTTCATTCAGGTAGAAATGAAACTTTGCTTTCTTTTCTAAGAGAGTTTGTTGATTGATCTGTCTGCTCTTTTTTCGATGGATTTTATCTTGTTTAGTTTATTTGGCTATGGGTTGCTTACTACAACAAAAAGCTTATTGAAAGATGGCTGAATTATTATTGCTACGTAACGGGCTATGCTATTAGTCAGAAGTGTCTTTAGCAAAGACGTGCAACCAGTAAGTTTGGTAGTGTTTTTTATTTTTATTTTTATTAAGTTTGTGTGTGGGGTTATCTTCACGAGTTATTTGGCCCATGTGTTTTTCTGCTTTTGTATTGGATTATTACAAGTGGCGGATTACAACATGTTGATTAAGCATATGTCTAAATCAGTCTCTCCTGCTAAGCTGCCACGACTAAGGGGATTCATTATGCTGGGGACTGACCTGGCCCTATCTCTATCTGGGTTTATCTGGGGATTTGGACCCTGGTGTAGGTGGCGTCAAAACCCATCATCCTCACCAATTGGACCACAATCCTTCCAATCTCAACAAGATATTTGGAAAACACGACTTTGCTGAACTTAGCTTGTAAGGTTTTTAGGCGAAAAACATTTGTCATGAAAGGCTATGTGGAAGTGATTCAAATTTTAATGTGTTGAACAATGAGCAAACTTGGAAGCATTCAAGGGTAAAGCTTTCATGTTGCCTTTTTCAAATGGTTCTGAAGTTCTTTTCCTTTTTGCTTAAGGCTTTTACATTTGTTCCAAGGCCTGATATGATGCAGGTCCAATAGCAATTGAGAAACGCAAATTTAAGGTTGTCAAGACGTGTGTATATATATATATACACACGTCTTGACAACCTTAAATTTGCGTTTCTCAATTGCTATTGGACCTGCATCATATATATGTTGGTTTTATCGAATAGAATTCAATAACATCTCTTCAAATTTAAGTCCAAATCACTCCTAAAGATTCTGGTTGATAATTTTTGAAAAAAAATATATAAGAGGAAGTTACTAACCAAAGTTGCAATGGTAGAATAGGTTATAAATACTCTTTTGAAAAAAAATATTGCAAACGATCAACACCGTCTGAGAAGAATAAAGGAACGAAAGAATATGCATACAACATAAACCGAACTCACCATGGCAAGGCATCCATGTAAAGGGCCCCATATAATACTAGGGTGTGTTCATGGTATGTATCTAAAACCGTGGGGAATGGTATCACTACCGAATCATATGATACGCATTTATGTATAAAATTACAATTTATTTTTGAAGGCTTTGTAATTAAGGGGTTCTTAGCTCATCGATTTTGAACCAAAGTCTTTTCCCAAGCGATGTATACAATTAGAATTTTTGTTATAAAAAAAATCCATTCTATAATATAGATTCTAAGTAAACAATCTCATGGAATTATCTCTCATTGTAAGCTGCAATTAATCATTTTACATAGTAATAAAAAAAATATTTTAAAAGATGACCCAAATGAATTGTTTAGGCAAGTCATAGGAGATGTAGGAGATGGAGATGTTTTATTGAAAATAGTATGATACATTCATACTAGAAGGGCTAATCTTACACTAGACTGAACTATTGATTAGCAAAGAAGAGCAATGTAATTAATTGCAAAGATGGAGTATATCAACGTAGAGTCAGAGAAGTTGTATTTTATGGCAATTTTAAAAAGAGACAAAGGGTGTTAGTCTTCATGTTGAAGAGTATATGCAAATTTTTCTTCAAACCACAACTACTGATAGCACAATTCAATTGAGATTATTCATTGATCATTTATTTCCAAATAAATGTGATTAAAAAAATTAAAAAAAAACAACCCCAAATAATTTCTATACAAATGAAGTACAAAGATGGCTGTCACTTGATAGGTTACTACAAGAATGTGTACATAGTTTGTCATGCACTAAAAGAATGACTAATAAAACAATCAACCTCACTCAAGAACACTAATAATATTATTGGTACCCTGAAGAACACAATGGTAATTAAGTCACCATGTTAAACTAACTCAAAAATATCAAAATAATTCTTCCACCATCCATGAGGCACCTAATTTCACATATGGATATGATTTCCAACCCATTGTTCATATGATCCACATGAAATGACAAGATGAATGGAATAATGCAGCAATGAAACAATAAATCATTCACTTCGTCTATAATGTGATCCTCTATCCCCACCAAATTTATAGGCCACCAAGTACTCTCCAATGAATAATATATGCTGGTATTTGATTACATTCCAAGATACAAACACTAAAGGCAAAGATGTTAGTTGTAAAAGTGGCCAAATTAGATCAAGCAAGCTTATTGTATAATGCAAAGCCCAAAGCCCATTGGGATTGATTGTCATCAGAGTTCACCAACATGAGGCATCCATGTAAACTTGATGAGATAAGGAAAAGCAACATTAAGACTTGCTGCTACTTGTTTATGATAAAATTGTATGGTACATAAAAACTTAGAAGTGCTAATCATACTCTACACTGAACTGCTAATTAATAAAGTAGACAGAAGGAATTAGTTGTAGAGATGGAGTTTATCAACGTGGATTTGTAGAAGTTGTGTTTTAGGGTAATTTTGAAGAGGAGAGACAAAGGGAATTAATCTTCAAGTAGTTTACCTAAAATAACTAATGTTAAACCATGGGCCATGGGCTACAATGACTTTACAATGCTCATCAAAATGATAGATTTTTAGATAAGAGAGAAGCACATATCACTACATATCTTGTATATCAATAAGCCTAACACTTGTTTTTGGTGTCAAGCCACAAACAACGAGATTTGTGAATGCCCTCTCATGGTTATTTCACACATGGCTACACAATCCAAAACCTCTCTTGAGGTGAATAAAAATGTTGTTACTTTTGTAGACGCGTGGTTTATGGTCACCCAAAAAAAATGCCAACTAATAGGTTCGTGGAGTGGGAAAAGAACCCACTATTGGGTAAAAACCCACAAATGGTTCTATTGTAGCCGATAAACAAGTTTCCGTCGTTAGTCATTTCATGCACCCCATAGGAGATGACGATTTTCATGGGTCCTCAGATCCAAGTTTTGCTTCTCAACCATCACAACACCATTTGGAGGCATTCGAGTTGGGATTAGCCGATAATCTAGTGTTTTTTGGATGGAAAATGGTTATGTGCCGCTATCGTAGCCCATCACCACCTCCCAAGGATGGCGAGTATGTTCAAGAAAAGCAACATACTCTCTAACTTAGTGACTATATGTGTGGTAATAAACATGCATATTTCTCTAATAGGTTTTCCGCTTTCGATGATGTGGATAGTGGGACCAACATGAACCTTGATGTTTCCCAATGATAGTTTATTATTGGAATGTACACAACTAGTGACTATATGTGTGGTAATAAACATGCATTTTTGTCTAATAGGTTTTCCACTTTCGATGATGTGGATAGTGGGACCAACATGAATGTTGATGTTTCCCAATGATAGTTTATTATTGGAATGTAGACAACCTTACTGACTCATCACATAAGTTTATGGTTAGGGACACATCATTTTTTTGATAATATGAAAGTTGTCTTTGCAAGAAGTTAAATTTTTAGGTTTTTTGCTTCATTTTGTTGCTAGATCTATTTGGTTGGGAGCTATGTGCCATGTGTCAAATCATGATAACCTACGTGGGGGAGTGGTAACACTTATTATTGCTGAGCTGGCTCCTCATGTCGTCCACTGGGTCTTTGACCCCACTCATTGGGTTTGTGGATGTGATTTTGATGGTCGTTCCCTTCATTTTATCAACATTTATGCCTCAAATGATGTTGAAAGATAAATATTTTGGTGGTGAATTTTAAGCATGCTTCCAAATTCCAACATGATTTTCAACATGGTTGAGTCTAGGGAGTATAAAGAGGGGCTCCTCTCGTTGCGGTGGTGCGCCGATGAAAGAGGCTTGGTTTTACATGCACACCTTCTTACACGTGAGGATTACTACCAACATTAAATTTGCATTAAACAAAGTTGGGCAAATAATAAATCACACTTTGGTAACAACACTACTTAAGGTGGACTTCACAACAAGTATGAATATGACACACTAACAACTCCCTCCTGAAGATCAACTTAGGTGATGTGGTAAAAGATAAAAAGTCTTAAGCTAATAAGTATGGGTCCTAACAACTAGCTCTAATGAGGCACCCATCTACAATGATAAAACAAAAAAATAAAAATGAATCAAGCTGCTTGTAAATAACTATTGAATCTGATGAAGCCTTCAAAGGAATGAATCAAAAGTAGCTTCTATGAATCTGCGAATGTAAAACGAGTACATGTTCCATTTGACAAAAATGGATGGGTAAAATACACCAAAGAAGGTTGGCTCAAAAACTGTTCTGAATTTCGATACCTCCAAATAATGTTGGCTTAGAGACGATATTTTGAATTTTGAAGCCACCCAAGATGGCTCATAAATAATATTTTGAATTTTGATACCAACTTTTGCATCCACATAGTCTACATGAACAAACATTCCATAGCATATTCAATTAACATAGAAGCATTAGTAGTACACAACACCCCTTGTAGTTCTAACAAGGGAGTGAAGAAAAAATAACTCAATGCCTCCAAAAGAGTCAATGTGGTACGTGTGTAGAAAAACCACAACAAAATCCTCAAGTGAGAGTGATGAACTCATCAACTATGTAAATCTTGAAAAAATAAGGAAGGTGAAAAAAATCCTTTTAATGGACTTGGAAAAAACAACTCAATGTCTCCAAAAGAGTCAATGTGGTAGGTGTGTAGAAAAAAACACAACAAAATCCTCAAGTGAGAGTGATGAACTCATCAACTATGTAGATCTCGAAAAAATAAGGAAGGTGAAAAAAATCCTTTTAATGGACTCAGATCCAATTCATAACTAAATATAATAGTTGATGACTTATTGCGAGTTACTTAAAAAGTGAAAATTTGTCCAAAAACATGCCAATTTCCTTCTGGTTAGATCATTTTTATCCCTGTGAATTCTCTAGATCTGTGCAAAATGCAATCTTCATGGATTGGCAAATGAGCTCACGGTGTTTGATTCAGGGAAAACAAAATTCAAAACCGAATTTCTCTGGCACATTGAATGTAGTTGGAATGCTTGATATTCAACAAAAACACTTACAAACAAAATATGGTAGAAATCTATTTAGCAAAACTCCTCCATATGTAGATCTGTAGACAATGCAAATCCAAACGAAGAAAGAACTAGATTTGAAACAATACGAGATGGAGATTGCAGATCTAGCTTTGATACCATATTGAATTAACATACTTCTAAGACCATATTATAAATGAGGAAGGGTCGAAAAAACTTTGCAATGCAAAACATAACACACCATCCACACAAAGTACTCACAAGAGAGAAATAGATTCACCAACAAAAGATACAATATATTAAGTAATGGAATGTATAATATATAAGTGTGCAACCATAAATGATTGCACTAGATCGTGACTCTCTAAAAGACTACATCTCCACCAGCTCAAGAGATGACTCGAAACTCCATTCTTTCCACAAGGACACGAAGGTTCTTTATATAGGAAATAAAAGGTGAGTGAGATTTTTATTGGTGGAATGAAAGGTGGGATCATTTCCCAAGTTACACCTAACCTTCTCACACGTAAGGATAATTGCCAACATTAAATGTGCATTAAACAAAGTTTTGCACATATTAAATCACATGTTGGTAACAATATACTTAAGGTGGACTTCACAACAAGTGTGAACATGACACACACAAACAAAGATTGGTGCCATCAACGAAGAAATTACTACAAATTTGGAATGCATGAAAAACTCGTACCACACTTGACATGTTGACCGCATAACTTAACAATTAAATGAGTTAAGATAATGGCCATTTGGATGACGATGTCCTTAACCATGGCTTTGAACACTTTGATGAATGGAAACTCCTATCTCAATTGCACCCTGATAATGATGTGGAAATAAATGAACTTGACATGCTTAATCGTCATGATTTTGATATCCATCATAATTGGAATAACAATGAAATTCTCTGATTCTTACAAAAAATAACCCTCTTTTATAGAATTGAATTGACTAATTTATCGAAACCCACAATGCCTTTCCTTGTCCTTCCCTGCTCATGCTGACTTATTTATGGAACAACAACTTGTAGTTGACATCATTTTACACCACTTCAATCAATAAGATACAATGCCTCCATTGAAAATGGTCATTAAAGAAACAATTAGTACAAGAAATTTATATCTTACCAATACTATCACGCTTGCATTAACCTCACATATGAGTCAAAACCAATCACCATTGTTATTTCTCACTTTAATTGATCTTGCAATGTTTAACATTCATGCATCTACCATACATACAAGTCTCTAAATACCTATAAAGAAAATGAAACCACTTGAAGGGCAAACACTTTGCAACTTTTTAGGGAATCTATATTTATTTTTTCCAATATGCTATGTCCGTCTATCTATGTTTGTCCTTTCCCTTTGTTTCCTATCGACGTGAGGTGGATAGTTTAAGAGCAGAAGGAAATATTAGTCTTTGAAACATACAGTAATGTGATTATAATAGTTCGAAATGGTGGTTAATAAAATTAAACAGCGAGGCATCCAAATCTCATGGCCCGTCTAGCTCAGTTGGTAGAGCGCAAGGCTCTTAACCTTGTGGTCGTGGGTTCGAGCCCCACGGTGGGCGCATGTTTTTTGACCTGTGGTTTTTCTCCTTTTTGGTTTTTACTTTAACAGGGTTACAGGGTCGTACCATTTAACACGAAGGTCACAGGGTCGAGATTTGAGTCAGTCTTCTAGGGGTTTTCATTGCAGTTCCATTTTGGCGCTATTTTATTATCAGGTGACATTAGAGATTTTATCTGAAAAACTTTCTTTCAGGTTTGGAAATATGAGTAGTTGAGGGGAGAGCCACTCATATCTCTTATTAGGAGTGTCATCAAGGGGGTTTCCAAATACCACTTTCAGTGTTTATACTAGGGTTTTAAGGAATTTATTGTAGTTTTATATTTTGTAGTGATAACATGCATAACCCTTAGGAGTCTTGGTCATTATTATAAATATTAAACTTGGATTTGGTTTTAAGATAAGAGAGTCACAAACAAGTGAATTCGCAGATAATATCTTATAGAATACGAATGTCTTGTTTGAAAAAAATGAGAGCATGAAGCAAGACACATTTGCAAAAGGGAAGTCATGAAATTTGATAATAAAAGACCACTATAACAAATCTTGGTTGATGGAGATTACCTCATTGAAACTGTTGCCATTCCAAAAACCCTAGATTTGATGGCTTCCAAAGCTTTCCTTATACTCTTGGCCATAAATGTCCCCATAATATTGACACGCGTTCGAATGACATAAAGGGTTTGTAGGCCTAAACCATTTCAAGTTCTTCTCTCGTGAGGAATATTGGTTGAAATAAAACTCCTCAAAAGAATTTTCCAAGCGTCATTTCCTTCAATAACTTGTATTATCCATTTATCACAAAGTGCAATGCCTTGTTGATGGACATCAAGCATACCTAGACCTCCAACATCTTTAGGTAAAAAATATTACTCCCAAGCAAGCTAGTGGAAACCTTCACCATATTCAAAATTAGCCTAGATCTTTTCAAAGATTTTCAAGCTTTTGATTGGGGGCTTTAGAGGGAACACAACAAGAAGAGTGATAAACACGGGTCACAAAAAATACTTTCGAATAGATTTAAAGTCTAACATATAGAGATATTGGTTTAGTAACCCAAAATGAAAGTTTATTTTCTACCCATCCATGGCATATTATTATAAAATGGAGGGGGTAGCCTAAAATGCAAAAGGGATGCCAAGAAAGAGAAAAATATCACCATGTTGAATTCATTTCCAAGCAAGTATATGAAGCCAAGAGGGAAAGGGAGTGAAATATTGTTTATAGCATTGTGTCTCACTCCATTAAACACTGGAGTTTGAGGCTAGATATAAATGCTCAAGGCATTGCTTTTCTTTTTTAACATTTCTTCTTCTTCAATTAAGGTGAGGAAGGAATCATTTGCAAAATTTCCATAATAAGTTGTGGGGAGTTCTATGCAAGGAGAGTGGTTCCTCTAACAAGCCATTGAGAAACAACACTAGCCAACAAAGACACAAACCATTCCACAAGAAACACATAAAGTGCATGGACAAGAGCACATTATTGTCTAATATATGGATGAGGTCAAATTGTTTAGACTGCATACCATTAACATATAAACAAGTTGAAGCATGAACCAAAAAAATCAAATGTAATGATGAAAATTAGGTCCAAACCACAAAGCATGCAACATAGCAAGAATGAAGGGCCACTCAATGTAATCATAAGCTTTATTGAAGTCAATCTTAATAAAAATGGCTTGTTGGTTTGACTTATAAGCCTATTTCATACCTCCATACACTAAAATAATGGTATCTAATGTCTTGAGATAAAATATTGTACTAGGTACAAATGTTTATGGGTTCGTTGTGACTTTGGTTAGAGCTAACATTATGCAGAGATTAGTATTTGGGGTTCATTTATTATTAAGATATTAATAAATTAAAAGTAGATGTTTCTTATCCACACATTCACATACACAATTGTAGATATTAAAATATGATTATTTATAACATCTCAATCTTGTACACTTGACAAACACTAATCAGGGCTCTACCTTTTAGTCCTAGACCTTCCAGCTATTGAGAGGCTTGTATTCACCATCTCACTATGCCTAAGTGCTTATATTATAGATCGATCTTATCATTTTGATGATCTAGATCACATGTACACTATTGTTTTTAAAAAATATGATCTATATCCTTCACACATATATCATATTGCACCTTTGTGCACACACAAGCCCATACTTAGGGGAAAACTACATATGTCTAAGGCCCTATTTGAAGTATTGGCTATGTAGGTACCAATCATTGATAGAGGGGTCTTTGAGTCAGTTCAACTTCATGAGCCCATTAACCCATTTTTTGCAAGGTGACCTAATCTAAGATGAGGAACTCAAGTTTGAAATATACACAGTCGTGCAGAGCATGTGCACACGGTTTAGATACATCAACATAAAGATGACATAAAACCATAACATGCACAGGTGGTCAATTTACAATACAATGAATATTAATACAGGAAACAATCATCGAAACTCAGACAAAAGCATCAATGCAAATATCCAATCCTCCAAAAATAATATTTATAAAATCTAACGATTGGATTCTAAACATCAACCTACCTACTTCCACCTCTGGACAACTTAGATCCACCTACACATCTACAAATAAACAAAGTATTATCCCTTCTTTGTGTTGCAATTATCAGAATATCAATTGACATTGTACTTTTTATATTTAGTAATTTTCTAAATTTAATGTATTGTGTTATCTAAATAAGTTTAATTGGTATGATCTAAAATAATTTTATTCATCCATTTGATTAGGTTATTCTACCCCTTTAAACCACCCTAACAATAAAAAGGGTTAAACAACAATATACAAGTATTCCCTATTCTAACTCTCTTTATTCATATATAAGCATGAAACATCTTTAACAGTCTATAATTCTCTTTACTCTATGCCTTGTCGCTCTCTATTATAATATATATTTATCTTTATTCCACCTTATATCCATCTCAAGTATTCTTTATTCATTTAGATCACTCTTATCTATGTTATCTCTTTGTTTAATTATACCTCTTACAATGCCACAATATAAATACCTACTTGATTCCTTTACAACATCAATAGACATGTCTCTTCTTCATGCAGTGTTCCTTATGTTGATGTGAAATGATGTACCTTACCACATTTACCAAGAAGGTAGAATCCATTGTTCCATCAACCTGGAGATGTATTCTACTATTGCAAATAATGTTGGAGTCTTTGCAGTGATATTTTATATGTTTATCTTCTGTTGAAGAATCCTGCCAACATTTGCTTGACTTTTATAATTTTATCTCATTCTCGAGACACCTTTGAATAATCCTAACTCAACTAAAAACAACTAATTTATCACTTTGTGTAAAAACTAATCAATAAATTTTGTTGTGGAAGGATAAAATGATCGAGAACAAAAACTTATATTTTTGGCATAAGGTACTGTAACATCCTTGCTCGACTCACTCGATTGCACTTATAGGACAATGCCACCATTTTTTATTCAAAATATATTCTCAGTGGTTGTTACCCCTCCTTGGGTAGATTGTTTTCCTACTTTTCTACCATAGTTTTGTAGAAAGTCTCTGAGTTCAATATTATGGCCTCAACTCTTAGAATTTTGTGCTCTAGTGTAGTGTTTTCCTTGGCTAATTTTATAATGTCCCTTGGAGCTAGGGTAGCCTTCAGGGTTTTCTAGTATGGCTCATGGTTTGTAATATTTCCCTCCATATTCTCCATATGAGTGCTCAATAGTGAGTCATCATCCTCCATTTCCTCAAAGATGAAAATCATCTATGTTTTTTTTCTTTGTACTAATCCTCCAAATCAATCAACTTCTTCCATTATTCTTTGGTTGGAATTACACTAGAGTCATAGATGGTAGATTGTTATGATCCACACTTATTTTTTTTATCAATAAAAAAGGGTTAAGGGGTCCCTTACCCTATTTATATGAATATAAAAATTTCTTACAAAAATATCATCAAAAGAATCACAACAAATTGTTGCCATACTAAATAATCCATAGGTAAAAAATATACAAAAGGAAAACAAAAAACAAAAAAAGACTATATGAATTAGAAAAAATAACACTGTCCACCCAAATCTTATGTAGCTACAGATACATGAGCTTATGCATACTTGTATTTAAAAACAAATATTTCCAACAATAGAAACCTAAGCAGGTTATATCCTCCCAATGAAAGTGCAATACCTTAGCTAAATATGGATCGAACCAATAGAATAAAGTGTAAGAAAGACCATAAAGACATAAAAGTCCATAAGTTTTATCCATTATCTTCCACAACCATTGGTAAAAAAACTCCCTCCACCTAAGAAAAAGGAGAAGGATTTATGTCATCCATTCCAACTTATAAGCCTCTGTCCAAAGGTTTTTTAAGGAAGATGGACCAAAATCCACGAAGGACTCCAAACTTGGTTCAGAGCCTTTAGAAGACCTTTTATAATTTATAATGTCTTTGGATGCTCTCTTCTTATCCATAGAGGACAATGAGACTCCATTATCCTCATAACACTTTGTTTCAAGCTCACATATGCTTTCATTACAAATGTAGGACATAAAAACCCTAATATGATTTTCTCCCATTAAAAAATTTAGATTTCAGGAAGAATAAATGGGAAAAACCAAATTGTGTAGAATGGCCTTAAACATGAGATTTTTATCTTCATCCATGGAATGTCTAAACACCATTCCAAACACAACTGGGGAGGTCAAATTGGGAATTTTATTTGAAATAACCATTTTAAACATCAATTTTAGTTATCTTTCTTTCATTATCAAAGCATACAACAAAGGTGGACTTATACATCATAATTTTTCTGAAACAACATTCCATGCCATGTTGAGGGAAGTTTAAAGCCCTAAATTTCATTAATTACAGATTGTTGTTGGAGGTACAATCACTGAGAGGAGGGGGGTGAATCAGTGATGTAAGATATTTCAAACTTCAATTTTAATCCTTTAAAACTCTTAATCAATGACCACAAGCATTCATAAAGCATACAAGATGTTCATAACAATGAATAAGCAAGATGATGCAAGACCACACACATAACACAAGATCTACATGGGAAACCCTCTTGGAGAATAAAACCCACTCTCAAGCTTGCAATCACATAGAATAATTTTCCTATAAGATGATAACAAACATGAGACCTTTTAGTGAAACACACACTTCACAAGGAGTACCCAACCCTAAGTATGAACGAGCACCCACTTATTATAGATGTTGAGCACCCACATAACACCTTATGAAATCAACAACTCTAGAACTCTGATTGCATTCAATCTAATTGGAGAAACAATGTATAACACCTTTCTTTCACTCTTCACACATACTCAAACTTGCTCATACAAGCAATGCATCCAAACACCTTTTTGGATCACTCTAAGCTTCTTCACTCATCCTCAATATAGTCCATCCATTGAACACACTCTCTCTGATCTCTTTCCTTCGTCTCTATCTTTTGCTCTCTCAACACATACTCATGCAAGTCTAGAATCCATTGCCTTGGTCTCCACCTTTTATAGTCTTTATTAATATCAAATTTTAGGTTGGCCATAGCATCCATGGGTCACACTTAAGCAACTATGCCTTTTAATTAGGCCATAATAGCCCTTATAAGTCTCATGGAGACCTATTCACCCATTTAACACTTCATTGATCAAATTAAGAACATAAGAACACTTTAAAATATATGGGTCCACTCTATATGACCTCTAAGACATCTTCAAGTGATTACTCCTACCAAAACACTCTTCTATTAAAGCATAAATTGCTTGAATAATATTCTATACATAGTAGCACCATGATCGAACAAACAATCAACTTTGAAGCTCCATAACTTTGACTATAAATACTTTCATACCTTCTAATTAGATTCTCTAGGTGTGCCTTGAAGTCCTCTACAAATTTTCTTTTTATTGCATCAAGAATTTCATCTTGTTTTTTCCTCGTTAATTTAAATATTCAAATTCTAATGGTCACTGAGCAAATGTTAAACATCGAACACTTTGACCTTATCTCATGCTCCCTGACAACTGTAAACAAATATGCTCTATCAATCTTCATGGATTATCCTAGTCTTTATATTTTAATGCTCACCATTGATCTTATATCCTTGCTTCTGTGATTGTGCCATTTGGCAACCCTGCGTGCCTTCTGTGCACATTGACTAGTTGACTCCAATAAACTTTTGCCACTTGGCAGCATTGTGCATCTTTTGAGCATCCTTTGACATATTGAATCAATATGTACTGTTGGATCACTAATGATAAGATCACGTGCACCATTGGATCCTTATCTAGTCAGATTAAATGCTCACCATTATATTTTGATCTGATTAACGCTCACCGTTAGATCTGTCTAGACTATTTGACCTCAGACTTTGACATAGTTAAACTTGATGATACGTGGTCCATCCGAGTCTGCAAGTGAAACTTTGAAGGTTTATAACTTGAGTTAGAAATCACTTCAAGAGTCCAAATATTTAGGGTACCTTCTTGGCACTATAGATAACATCTCCATGAAATCCTTTGACCTCAATTGACTTTTTGAGTACCTACATTAAATGCACAAACTTGCTGGTTTATTCATATCTGTATGATGTACAATGACAGTTTGGTTTCTCTTAAGATAAAAGATGCCTATTTCTCATTCCAAAAGATCAAATGACACAGCAGAACTTCATCAATACATTTATGGATGCCTCAGAGTCTCTTCTTTGTCCTTACTAATTTGTACATATGCCATATATTCTCCAAGCTATCAATCCGATCTCTTTGTCATTAATGCACTACGAATCATGCTTTCTTTGATATCAATGACAACCTAACATTAATGACCATGCTCAACAATCTCCCCCTTTGTCATTATAGAAAAACAACCTTAGAATGACTTTATTTAAATAATGATTTCATTTTGATCTTTCTCCCCCTTTGACATTAATGACAAAGGGTCTCTTCCTCAATATGCCAACTATCATTCCTCAACATCATGTATGCATTAAAATACTATTTAAGATGCTTAAGATACTTACATACTTTCAATCATATGAATTAATTTATCCCCCTTTGACATGCACCAATCTGTACTTGGACTTCTCTGATCCTTGGACCTGACAGATTGCTCACAGAGCTTAGAAAGCTCCCCCTATCATCAAGCTCCCTCTCATGTCATCTATTCTTTGACATACACCAATCCAAACTTGGGTTTTTCTGATCCTTAGACATGTCTTTCTACAGAACTCATGCATCACATTCAATACCTTGTCAAAATACATGATTTGGTTTGATCAAGTCAATATGTCAATATTCTTGGATTCACAACCGTAGTAGACATATTCACATTTTTATAATGGCTGAAACATATTCACATATGCTCCCCCTTACATCATGCACATCTTATTCAAGCCACTCAAGCTAACTGAGTTATCACCCTTATCCAAACACATATTGCATATTATCAAATTGAAAAGAACATAACTTTGTTCAAAAAGGCATTTTGATTGTTACCTAGAACACACACACTTGCTTCCACACATGAAAGATGTCTCTTAATAAGCACAGGTAAATAAACCCACTTGTCATAGAGGGAATAAAGATCCCAATGTTAGGAATCTAGAACAACAAACATGCTCTGACTCCACTGTTAGGATCTAGGAAGCACAATTGATTACCATGTACAAGCAACTTAACATGCGAAATTAAACTAGAAGGCACAAGTAACTAGAATTCAGAAATAACATAGAATATGAGAGACAATACCCAATTGTATTAATACTCTTCCAGAAGGAAATACAACAAAGAAGATGCCACAGTCTTCTTCCTTACACACCTCTAGGGCTCCCACACCTCTAGGGCATAAACAATAAATCTCTTCAAGAGCTCACTCTCTCTCTTACGGTCCCAACACACAACTCACACACAAAATTGGTGTTCACCTCCAACCAGTCAGTATCACTATTGCCAATACCACCAGTCAGTATTACTACTGCCAGTACACAAGTGCTCCACCCACTCCAAATCTGAGTACTCCATGCACTCCAAGTACTCAACGTACTCCAAGTAGATCTCCCCTGATCTTGCTACCTGTTGTGTTGTTGTCACCTTTGATCTTGCTACCCCGCAGATCTCCTTTGACCTCGCACACACACACCTAAAAATCAATGATCTTACTTACCCATGTAGATCTCTCGACACCCTGAAGAACCCTTGTCCTTGCCTCACCAAGTCTTTATGATTCTCCAAACCAGTACCCCGGTGGAGCTTCTCCCTGATCTTGCACACCTGCAGACCAACCTGATCATACACACTCGGCACCCTTGTGGAACTAGGAGGAACTACCTTTGCTCTCTTCACTCTCAGAAGGAGCTAACCAAGCTCAACTCAAACTAGAACGAATTACAATACAGCCCATGAGTCTCTTAAATAGATCTCATGCAAACAATAATTAGACATCTAATTACAATAATTAGATCCGCAGCTCCAAGACTAAAATTAGCCTTTAACATGCAAACAACTGGTTCATTAACAAACTGTCCATGAAAATCACAGTTCCAAACCGCATAGGCGACCGACGTCGGTCCCTGTTAGTCCGAGGTGACCGATGCTGGCCGACTCCTGCCGATGTCAGTTGCCTTCCTATCTACCCCTGACCAACATCGGTTGGCCTGACTGACGCCGGTGACTGTGACACTCAGCAACCTCCTCCTCCATGTTTGCATCAGTGAAGCTTTTAGCTCCACAACCTAACAATCTCCCACTTGGAGATAAACAACTGCACTGTACCTGTACTTGTACACCGTCTAATTTGTTTCCTAGCTTGTATCCCTCTTCAAGCTCAACCTTGAAGACCAACCACCACAAAACCTATGATGCACCTCCTGTCATCCAAGTAACCTGCCAAATCTGAAGTACTTGACCTTGCATAGCATGAATCTCTGCTGCTGGTCCCTCTCAGATACCTGAGAACCCATTGAACCACTTTCCAGTGCTTCCTTCCCGGATTGACTACAAACTTTCTGACAGCACCCACTGCTTGGGCAAGCTCAAGGAGTACACATGTACTCAACCTCATCATGTGATTGGGGACCCTATTCTGTGAACTATCCATCCATAGGTGTGCTGCCCTATTTGGCATCCTGCACTACCTTCACACAATCATCCTGTGACAACATCACCTTGTGATCTTCCCTGTCTCTAGGATTACTCATGCCAAAGAATTTCGCTGCTCCCAAATCCTTCATGGCAAACCACTGAACTAACCTTACCTTTAACTCAACAAAACCCTGTATGTCTGAACCTACAACAAGCTCATCCTCCACATACAGTAACAGGATAATGTCGCGACCATCATCCACCTGGTAAGACAAACAAAATGGTTACAATGACACTGACTAAAGCCATGCTTTGTCATCCACCTATCAAACATGTACCACTATCCTGTAGCTT
Organism: Torreya grandis; assembly: GCA_037957365.1. Classification (NCBI taxonomy): domain Eukaryota; kingdom Viridiplantae; phylum Streptophyta; class Pinopsida; order Cupressales; family Taxaceae; genus Torreya; species Torreya grandis. The sequence goes on from JARHVA010003231.1 coordinate 1,332,085, forward strand.
CTTCAAGACCATATGACTTGGCCTTCTATCTCACGTGCCCATTCTCTTTATTCTTTAACCAAAGAATCCATTCTTCTTTCAGTGCTTTCATACCGACTGGCAACCCTACCAAATCTCCCGTTTGGTTCTGCATCCTATTCATGCCATGCTCCCACTGTTTCCTGGATCCTTCCTACTCTGCAGTGAGCAACGAGTATAAAGAAGAGGAATAATGAATTTGAGGCTTACTTACCCTTTCAATCCTCCACATGGGCGTTTGAGACTCTTTGACAGCTTGTTGTCTGCCCAAAATCTATTTCAGTGATCGACCTCGGTCACCACACAGTCTGCATCTGACCGACATCAGTTCCATGCGACTATCCAGGTCGCTGACACCAGTTATCCTAATGACGTCGATCTTCACCTACCTAACACCACTGACTCCTCTGGTCTACACATGACCGATGTTGGTGCCTGTCTGTTCGACGTTGATTTTCCCTGATCGATGCTGGTACCTGTGTTTTTTCTGTGAGTGATGACTTTTTACCCATGAGCTTACTTTGAATCAAAACCCTGTCCAAACTGCCCTACTCAGAAGTATCCAGCCCCATCCACTGATCTCTATCTGTCATCTCCTCCAAGAACACCAAGGCTTTCCAGTTCTTAAGTTTATCAAATACATCAGTCTTCCTTTTCCTACAATAAATCCAATCCTTTCTTGTAGCATCCCACTGCTTACAAAAATCTCGGTCTATGCTCTCCGAAGCTGAACTCTTACCATTTAACTTAAGAACATCCATTCCCTTCTCACTTATGTGACCAAGCCTACAAAGCCACACCTGTGCAACAGGTGTGGAATCAGTAATACAAGCAAGTAGATAAAGAGTACCTGCTTTCTTACCACATGCTAATTCAAGTGCATCCTTGGTAACATTCCAAGAATCCACTGTGAGAGTTACTGTGCATCTCTCATCACTCAATTTTCTTGAAGCAATTAGCCGCATCTTCAAGACTAGGACCTGCATGACCTTCTTCAACACCCATGTGTTGGCCGCCTGCAATTTCAGCAACACTTCCCCTTTGCCAATACTTTGACAAGGCTCACCAACCCCTCTAATGGGGCTGCATGGAAAGAGGCAACAAAATCTATAAACCAAGATTCTACTTTATCCAAGGAACATCCTAGAGCATCTTGTGCAATAACACCTGCAACATCTGCTTCTTCAGTTCCTTCATGCTGATCTTCTACCAACCAACAATTTTTCTTTACCTGCTCTTTCTTTCCATAACACCGTAATTGACCATTCGTGCTTTTCAATTCCTCCATTCTTAGTGTACTTTATTATGCCATTTCCCTACTCCCACTCAATCAGAAACCCCTGAGAGTGACCTGTAATCAAATACAAACCTACTCCCTGCAACCTTAGCTCTGATACCACTCTGTCAGGAATCTAGAACAACAAACATGCTCTGACTCCACTATTAGGATCTAGGAAGCACAATTGATTACCATGTACAAGCAACTTAACATGCAAAATTAAATCAAAAGGCACAAGTAACTAGAATTCATAAATAACATAGAATATGAGAGACAATACCCAATTGTATTAATACTCTTCCAGAAGGAAATACAACAAAGAAGATGCCACAGTCTTCTTCCTTACACACCTCTAGGGCTCCCACACCTCTAGGGCATGAACAGTAAATCTCTTCAAGAGCTCACTCTCTCTCTTACGGTCCTAACACACAACTCACACACAGAGTTGGTGTTCACTTCTAACCAGTCAGTATCACTACTGTCAGTATTACTACTGCCAGTACACAAGTGCTCCATGCACTCCAAATTTGAGTACTCCACGCACTCCAAGTACTCAACATACTCCAAGTAGATCTCCCCTAATCTTGCTACTTGTTGTGTTGCTGTCACCTTTGATCTTGCTACCCCACAGATCTCCTTTGACCTCGCACACACACACCTACAAATCAATGATCTTACTTACCCATGTAGATCTCTCTACACCCTGAAGAACCCTTGTCCTTGCCTCACCAAGTCCTTATGATTCTCCAAACCAGTACCCCAGTGGATCTTCTCCCTGATCTTGTACACCTGCAGACCAACCTAATCATACACACTCGACACCCTTGTGGAACTAGGAGGAGCTACACTTGCTCTCTTCACTCTCAGAAGGAGCTAACCAAGCTCAACTCAAACTAGAATGAATTACAATACAACCCATGAGTCTCTTAAATAGATATCATGCAAATAATAATTATACATCCAATTACAATAATTAGATCCACAACTCCAAGACTAAAATTAGCCTTTAACATGTAAACAATCAGTTCGTTAACAAACTGTCTATGAAACTCGTAGTTCTTAACCGCACAAGCGACCGACGTCAATCCCTGTTAGTCTGGAGGTGACCGACGCCGGCTGACTCCTGTCGATGTCGGTTGCCTTCTTGTCTACCCCTGACCGACATCGGTTGGCCTGATCGACGCCAGTGATTGTGACACTCAGTAACCTCCTCCTCCATGTTTGCATTAGTGAAGCTTTTAGCTCCACAACCTAACACCCAAAACTTAAGAGACTCCCATATATCCATGCTCTTACTCGACTAACACTCCTTCCTCATATTCATATTGACTTTAAATGAGTTCTTGACTTTATTCTTTTTTTTATATCAGGATCTTACTTGATTTGCTTATCCATTTGGGTAGGTAAGGCTTGTTCCTTGATACTTGAACTTGTTTCCTATTCTATTTTGTCAAATAATCCACTTTGAGCCTATTTTTCATTTACCTATTTGGGCCTCCATTCACTATGACTCCTCTTTATGATAGGATTGATAATATTTGAAGTAGAATAATGATCATTATTGCAGAACCTTGCTATGTGACCTCTCTCATGACATTTGAAACAAATGTGGTTTATCAGATTGTATATACCTTGTGATTGAGATATATGATGATTTATTTGAGTTTTATGAATTCATTCATGTACTTGATCATTTGGTCTCCTAATGAATATATTACAGAACTTTGCAATATGACCGAACCCTTGACACTTGTAGCAAAAGATGTCATACTTTCCTTGTGAACTTGTTGACTATCTTGAGTGATGATGTTCTTCATGTTTGTCATTGTCTTGATCATAATTCCATGAAAATTAATTCCTTGAGGATCTTTTACAGTATTTTGACCTATGACCGAACTAATTGTAGGAGTAACAATGACCAGTGAAATTTTCATACCTCATAGCATTTGGTTGTTTGATCTAATTTGTCTTCTTTCTGCCAATATCTTCATTCCTTGACTGATGATTGATTTTCAAATTCTAATTGTCCTTATTCACATCATCCTCTATCTTGTCTTGAGTTACATGCTTTTGTTCTTATTTGTATCTAAGACCAATTCTATCATTTGCATGCTTTTGACTACTCAAAATATTGTCAAGATAATTTGAGCTCTTTTAAAATTTCATAAATGACTTCGCCTTACAAGATGTCTTATTTAACTCAAATTTCAATGACTCAATTTCAATCACATACCTTAAGTACTCATCTTCTTTGACTTTTAGGCTTGTAGACATAGTTTGTAATTGACTAATGAGATGCTTGCCATTATCTTCGTGTTCCCTAATGTCATCATTCATTCTTTCTTCAAACACACTGAATTGTTCTTCATAGTCCTTGATTTGTGACATCATCTCTTTGTTCTTTGCTTCTCAATCTTTAGATATTCAAGAGCATTAATCAATTAATCCTTATTAGCTAAGTCATCATCTATATCTTTGTTCATAACTTGACTTAGTTTCATCTGCAAAGACTCTATCTCTGATTGATACATGATACACTCTTTATCCTTACTCTTTAATTCTTTATTAAGAGTACAAACCTAATTTTCAAGTTGTTGTGTGATCTCATCATGCTCCTTGAGTTAATTACTCATCCTTCCTTTAAAGAGTCTAATTTTATCCTCATAGGATTTGATCAATAAATCTCATTTACTGTTCTTTATTTGTAGTAACTTCATTTCTCCCATTTTATCTAGATATTTATCTTCAAGAGTGACTTTATCATCTTCTTCCTTTGAGCTATCTTTGTCAAATAAATATATGCTTAAGGAACATTCACCTTCATCATTACTAAAATCCATGAACAATGTCTCCATGCCAATATTATGAAAAGAATCATCACTGTCATATGTGTTTAATTCTTCTGCAGATGAGTTACTATCTTCTTCATGGTAAAGGCTCTTACTGCTTTTGTATGATTCCTTCTTTCCATTTTTCTTATTGAATAACTTTTTGTACTTGCTAGAACCCTCAAATTTATTGTGTTCATCCTCATGAGATTCCTTATCAGCTTCTTTGTGCTCAGACTTGTCTCTACCTAGACATCTAGATGAAAAATGACTAACTTTACTACATGAAAAATATTTGAAAGGAAGTTTTCCTTCATACTTACCTGATCCTACATTAAATTTTCTTGCAATTATGGCTTCAAGTTGATCTTCATTAAGATCAAAGTCTTCAAGACTTAACTTGTTTTTCTTGGCTTTTATCTCTTTGATCACTTTGAAGGTTGCTTCCTTCGTAGGAGGTCTATCGTCATCAACTCTAATCTCATAGGTAGTAAGGATGCTATGCAATTCATCCATCTTCAACTTAGTGAGATCATGACTTTCTTATATAATAGAAAATTTTGAATTAAATTTGAGTGCACAAGACCTTAATACCTTTTGTACTACAATAGCTTCATCAATCACCTCTCCAAGACCTTTGATCATGTTTAATACCTCACCAACCCTTAGAATATAAGATGCCAAATTATCTTCTTCCTTCATTTTGAGACCTTCAAATTGCCTTCGATAGGTCTGCAACTTAGCCAATTTTACCTTAGAGTCTCCTTCATAGATAGTCTATAATTTGACCCAAATTTCATTAGCAGACTTGTAATGGATTACTTTGGTGAACTCAACCTTGGATAAACCACAAATGATAACATTTATAGATTTATAATTATTCTCACTCAACTTCTTGTCAACAACACTAGTTGGAGGAGTAGTTGGTGTAGTGTAACCATCCATGATAGATTGCCAAATATCAAACCCTAGAGACATGATATACATCTTCATCCTTGTATTCTAGAAAGTATAATTTGACCCATTGAATAATGGTGCCTAATTTATAGAGAAACCATGCATCTATTGACTTGCCATATTATACCTTTAGATCACCTTTAAGTGGTTAAACTTGGAATGAAGGTCCTGCTTTGATACCAATTATTGGAGGTACAATCACTGAGAGGGGGGGTAAATCAATGATGCAAGATATTTCAAACTTCAATTATAATCCTTTCAAAATATTAATCAATGACCATAAGAATTCATAAAACATACAAGATGTTTATAACAATGAATAATCAAGATGATGCAAGATCACACACATAACACAAGATCTACATGGGAAACCCTCTTGGGGAATAGAGCCCACTCTCAAGCCTTCAAATGCATGGAATACTTATCCTATAAGATGATCACAATGAAGCACCCAATTCGCAAGGAACACCCACCCCTAAGTATGAACAAACACCCACTTGTTCTATATGTTGAGAACCCACACAGGTACCTTATGAAATCATTAACTCTAGAACTCTGATTGCATTCAATCTGATTAGATAAATAATGTGTAACACCTCTCTTTCACTCTTCACACACACTCAAACTTGCTCGTACAAGTAATGTATCTAAACATCCTTTTGAATCACTCTAAACTTATTCACTCATCCTCAATCTACTCTGTACTTCAGTCCATCAACTGAGCACACTATCTATGATCTGTTTGCTTCATCTCTATCTTTTGCTCTCTCAACACATACACATGCAAGTCTAGAAACCATTGCCTTGGTCTCCACATTTTATAGAGTCTTCATGAATATCAACTTCGAGGTCGGCCATAATACTTGTCATGACCCCTTAAGACATATAACATGCTAACACATAGCTCAATACCATCCTCATAGGTCAGTTATAATATCCATGGTCACACTTAAGCAGCTACACCTTTCAATTAGGCCTTAGTAGCCCTTATAGGTCTCATGGAGACCTATTCACCCATTTAGCACTTCATCAAGAAAATTAAGAATATAATAACACTTTAAAATACATGGGTCCACTCTATATAAACTTTAAGACATATTCAAGTGATTACTCCGACCAAAACACTCTTCTGCTAAAGCACAAATTGCTTGAACAATGTTTTGTACATAGTAGCACCATGAACAAACAAATAGTCACATTTGAATCTATATAACTTTGATTGTAAAAACATTCAGACCTTATAACTAGATTTTTTGGATGTGCCTTGAAGTCCTCTATAACTTTGATTTTAACTGTATCAAGAAATTCATCCTAGATCAAAAGATATAGATTAAACACTGAGCACTAGTTTTTCCTCATTAATTTGAATATTCAAATTTCAATAGTCACTAGGCAAATGTTAAACATCAGACATTTTGACCTCATCTCATGTTCCCTAAAAACTATAAACAAACACACTCCATCTATCTCTATAGATTAGCCTAATATTTATTTTGCAACTCTCACTGTTTATCTTAGATCCTCAATTTCATGATTGTGTTACTTAACAACCTTGCATGCCTTATGTGCACATTGACTAGTTGACTCCAATGAGCTCTTGCCACTTGGAAACCTCACACATCTTCTGAGCATCCTTTGATATATTCATTAAATATGCACTATTGGATCACTACTAAAAATATCACGTGCACTGTTGGATCCTTATTCAGTCAGATTAAATCCTCACCATTAGATCTTGATCCGATTAATGCTCACCATTAAATCTATCTAGACTATTTAACCTTAGACTTTGACGTAGTTAAAATTGAAGGTCTCTAGCCCATCACAGTCTACAAGATCAACTTTGAAGGCTTATAACTTGATATAGAAAACACATCAAGAGTCCAAATCTCAAGGGTACCTTCTTGGCACTATAGACAACATCTCCATGAAATCCTTTGATCTTAGTTGAATTTTTAAGTACCTACATTAAATGCACAAAATTACTAGTTTATTCATATCTGCATGACATGCAGTGATGGTCTGGATTCTCTTAAGCTAGAAGATGCATGTTTCTCATTCCAAAATATTAAATGACACACCAGAACTTCATTAAGACATCTATGGATGCCTCATAGTCTCTTCTTTGTCGTTACTGATCTGCACATATGCCATATATTCTCCAAGCTATCAAATTGATCACTTTGTCATTAATGCACTATGAATCATGATATCTTTGACATAAATGATAACCCAACATCAATGACCATGCTCAAAAATTATTTCTCTTGACATATATTACTTTTATGTTCTTCAAGTTCTGGTTTAAGTTGAGAGATAAGTTGTTTTTGCTCAGTACACCTGAAGAGTCTCCTCTAAAGATAAATATGAAAATTTAGACCTCTTCAGCCTCTTTCTCAAGGGTCTGAGCTCACCTAAAAATAATTCATTTTTTTACAACTTAAGAATATATTTTACCTTTAGTTCATTAGTAGACTTCACCTTAGCCAAATTGTATCCAATAATTTCTGATAAGGCCTTTTTATTATCCTCTCATTTACTCTAGAAGAAAGGTGTTTAAGTTCACTCATAGAAGGGGTTACTGAGTTAGACATAAATTTCAATAAAGTATTCCAAAAATCCTTTGGTGAAGGCATGACTTGAGCAAAGTCTAAAATACATAAACAAGAACAAAAAATATCCCAAAAAAACATAAAATCTAATCAATTAAGAGCGCTAAAAAGTACTAAAGATGGAAAATTCCCCCATATTATTAGAGTAGCAGTATTTAAGGCCTAGTGGTTGGAAACAATTCAACCATGGTTCTCTATGATCCTTCTTTGATCACTTCGTAGATTCCTCCAAAATTTTCTCAACATTAGTTTTGCAAACCTTATTCTTGGCTTATAAGGGAACCCATTTTATTTGAGCTTAAAAACATTCAATCTCAAATTTTCTCTTTTTCCCAAAGATATCCTTCATACCCATAAAATTAATGTTTTATATAGAATGATTGTCCTCTATAGATCATAAACGTAGATCATCCATCCCTTTTTGTGTTGTATAAATATCATTATTTATAAAAACATTGTCAACCATAACTTTTGCAACACATGAATCTATAATATTTGTAGCAAGATCCTCCAATTTGTTATGTACCTAAGGATATAATATATTAATGTATATGGATTGATGAAGATGCCAACATGTGGTACACATCTCCTTAATTATCTATATGGGTCTAATGTATTGCGATAAATGAGTGACTTTTGGAATTAGTACATTGGATAATGAGTCACTTTACACTAGGATTAGGAGGTTGCCCACCCATTATTGGTTATAGATGTTTATAAAAAATAGATGAATATGATTGTAAAGGATATCAAGTAAGTGTTGAGTCTTCTATTTGTTAGAAGGATATTGGAGGTGTCCCCATCAAAATAAAATTATGGAATTATTCCTTTATGTATACCTCTATAACTAATAATGGTTGTGTAACCTCCTAATCCCAATGTAGGTAGACTCATTACCCAATGTAGGTGGACTCATTACCCAATGTATGGATTCCACAAGTTACTCATTTATCCTAATATATTAGATCCACAAATAACTAAATGGGATGTGTGCCACATGTCAAGATCTACATCAACCCATATATATTAATGTATAATATCCCAAGGTATATGGCAAAATATTCCTTAATACTTTCTCATTTTACATTATTTTTATTTAAATTTACCTCTATTTTTTGAAGATCCACACAAACCCTAGGTTGAGATTCATTCATAACAAAAGATTGATAATGATATGTAGCAAGATCCTCCAGAGTTTCCTCTACCAAATCATGTCCTTCTATGTTATTATGTATATTTGAATATACAACCATATTTTGAGAAGGGTCACAATCCCCAAAGGAGTAAGGTGTCTATTCATAAGGTGAAAATCATCTTTGACCATTGATTGTAAAGTTATTTGCTTTTTATTTTTCCAAAAAATCACAAGCCTATTATATTTTTCCCATTCTTTAGATTACGATGAATGCCCCTAATTAGGTTCATTATAATACTTCTTCACTTGGTTTTCAAGTTCCAATAGTTGAATAAATTCATGATTATCAACCTTCAACATCAAAGCTTTTGTATCTTTCATATATGGGTTCAAATGTACCTTGATCTTTACAAAGACACCATCCTTTCCAAATGACTTTGGATCTACTTCACACAATTTCCCTAAAGCATTTACACTTGACTGAAACACTTCCATCTTCCAATAATCCAATGGAAAAGCATATAATCTAACCCAAGTCACTGAATCATTAGAAGATATGTTCTCTTTCAAAAAACAATCTTTTGTAAATACATAATAATATTCTTGCCATTAAACATCTAGGATTTAGAGTGTAGAATGAAATCATTTCACCTTTAGAATATAATATCACTAGAAACCAACCTTTCACCAAATGCTTAAAATTATTTTCCTTAGAGTCCCTTCCCATGATATTTCATCCAATTTTGAAACTAAGGGTCCTTCCAATATCTTCCAGGGAATTTTACAAAGAGAGCTATTGAAGCCAGATCCTCCAATTCACTCAAAATTAAAGCCTTATGAATTTCAACCTTTTGAAAATTTTTGAAATCAAAATGTTCATCTGGTGAGCTAGAATTAATTACTGTATCTATAATATTATAAATGTTCATATGGTGAAATGGAATATTCTACATTAATTTTTTTTGTAATATATACAATTTAGAACTTTAAACTAGAAAACAAACAATGACAATTGACTCCCTCTTATAAACTTGACATATAACTTCAAGTAGAACTTTAATGAATAAAAAGACTATATGTCTTCACCTTAACAACCAAATGAAGATTTATAATTTGCTAACTTAGATGTGCTCTTGAAATTTTGGTATGTGGTTGCTGAATATAAGTTACAACACAAGGGAAATTCAACATCATAAGAGTAAATGATTTTTGATTTCAAGTGAATGAAAAATTTGATAGCAATTTGATAGCTCAACAATGGATATTAAGTTTAAATTTCACAACATAATCCCTGACAATGGAGAAGAGGATGTCACTTTATAGATTTTAAGGATGGGGAATAGATGGATAGGATACATCCAGGTTTATTTAATATTTTGATTTTATATGGTTGGACTTGAGTCCTCATTCAAATGAGTAAGTCCAATTCCTAAAGTGGTTGAGAAATGTGGAGAAGTTAGTTGGGTAGTTATATGATTCAGTCAAATGAATTAATGGAGTTGGTTGCATGTTTGTGGGATAATTGAAAGATTCCATGAATGAGTCAAAGTAGTTGGATGACTAATCAAGTTAGTTTAATGTTTCAATGTGTTGGTTGATGACTCAAGTTTTTGTTGAGAGAATTGATAAATTGGTTGGGTGACTCAACCTCTTGGTTGAGAGAATTGAGGATGTGATTTGTGACTTGGAATTAATTTTATTTATTTATTTGTGGAATTATGTGTGTATGATTAATTAATTTTTTTTTATAATATTGATTAATTAACCATTTGAATATAGGGAGGGGAGGGGAGGGGAGGGGGGGGGGGGGGGGCGTGAGGTGGGGAATGATGCTATTGTATTAGGATAGAAATTGGATTTTGGATGATGATCAAATTGGTGAAGAATAATGGTGATTATGTAGATATTTAGTGAAGTTGATTACGACACTAATGTGGTAAAATTTAGGTGTATACACTATTATAATATATGTGTTAATCTACATTATATCCATGGTACTATTTATTCATTTGAATCTTCCTTATGCTCTACCATTAACTTTCTTTATGCCTTGTGAAGTGTGAGATCCTATAAAGTGACCTTCTTTTTATTGTACCAAAATTTCACAAATTACATCTTTACATTAATATTTATTTTTACCAAAGTTTATAACCAAGGATATTTAGGAACCATATCTAAATCATTGATATCCAAATCATAAAAATATGAATGCAATACATATTTGTTCATAGTGAGCTTCAAATTTTAAAAAATTTGAATCTTCTTACCATCTACTTGAGCCTCCTTGACATTCCTTGCTTGAAATTGTAGATGTTGGGCCACATCCATGTTAATGAAGTTATACTTGCTACTATGGTTTATAGACATAATGACCTTTTTATTTTGATTACATCCATGAAATTGATATATTGAAGCATCTCTCTTTTGGTCTAACTTGTTTTAACCTTTATCTTCTATCTCTTTTTTTTCTCATCATGATCCTCTTCATTTCTTTATACATCATTTGTAGCATCCTCCTCCTCATTATTATATTCGTACTCTATTTCATCTTCATCATTTTCATGGTCTCCATCATCATTATTTTCTTTCTCTTATTTCTTAACATCCTTATTTTTTACCTCATACTTAACTATTTGATTTTGTATTATCCACATATCATTCATCAAATATTGAAAATTATTTTGAATATCCATAACCAAATTTAGTCTTTCTTTTTGATCTATGATTCATAAAAACTAGGGTTTTAAGAACATCGATATTCAATAGATTTCAATTTTATATCCCAAATATGAGAATAAAAACATGTAGATGAGTGAATATATCCTTGACTGAACTTTGATCAAATGGTTTTGGAATGAGATAAGCCTAAAAACCAAAATTTAAAAGAAGATTCCCCCACTATATTTTTGCTAGCTTTCTAAAAATATAAAGAAATAAAAAAAATTCCAAAATTATAGTATGTAAAGCAAATTTATGAAAAACCATAAAATAAAAATAACTTAGTCCAAATGGATTAATTTTTTTTTATAAGGTTTAATATAGCTTCCTAAATAATTCTAAAACTTCAATAAAAATTTACAACAAAATTCTTAAAATTACGGTTGATATGATGAATTTATGATAAACCCTAAAATAGAAATAACTCTCTCAAAAATGATCATTAAACCTTAATTTTTTTAATGTGGCATTGTTGAATGATTATCCAACTCCACTAATTTTTTTAAGAAAAATTATCAACGAATATCAATATATAAGTTATTTTCTAAAATTAAGGCTTCACCCATATAATTTCCCAGATTGAAGCTTTGATACCACTTATTATGATCCACACTTATAATAATAGAATTATGCAGAATATATTTTAGAACATCACAACATAATGGATATTAATGGGCCAAGATGTCCAAATATGCAATCTATTCAGAAACAGAATAATGCTTTAATGGTAGGGTTACACCATACAATACTCCTTAAAGAAGGAATAACTCCATAATTCCAATTTGTGGGGGACACCTCTAATATTATTATGATAAATAGAAGACTCAAAACTTAATTTATATCTTTTGAAATGATATTCATATCTTTTATATAAACATATATTATTAATAATGGATGGGTAAACTGCTAATCCTAATGTAGGTCAACTCATTACCCAATATACTAATTTCTTGAGTTACTCATTTTTCCTAATATATATGACCAATAAAAATGACCAAGGAGTATGTGTGCCACATGTCAACATCTTCATCAACCCATATGCATTAGTATATCATATCCCTATTTACATAACATAAATACTATGATAAGCTCCTTTTCTAGGTCCTCCAACTCTTTTTCTTATCTTGAGTCCAAGTCAACCAGCTAGTAAAGTATGTAAAGAATTTTTCAACATCCCCCATTGATTTATAAATCTTGTTAATTCCATTTTTACTGCTTTGTATTAATTTTGTTTTCTCCAAGGAGTGGGTCCAAAATTTCTACCTCATATGTTGCAATAACTTATGTTCTTATTACATCTTTGTCTACCACAACTCCAACATGACTTATAAAAACTTCCACTATCTCCTCTAACTATTTATCAAATGGAAACATGATATCTAGATCATATTTTGGCCTTGTAGTGGTTAGGGTGTTGAGGACCCACTTTATTACTTCTTGTTGGACCCTAAATTTTGGTTAAGTCATTTTTGGAATAACTGGTGCATAGAGGCATGATGCAGAATACCATGACACAAAAGACCATGGCATAAGAGTCCATGGAATAGGAAAACCAAGTCAAAATCAATGTGCATAATAAATAGATAACCCGAGAACAAAGGACTCAGAACTTAGAGAAAGACTTGGGAAGCATGGAGAAAGCAGGAGACGGTTAGGGAGCGATTCGTAGGGATAAAAGAGACTGAGTCAAGCACAAATTTAGTACCAACCCATGAGAAGATAAGTGCTCAATGACAAGGATCCAACACTGAAGAGAGAATATAAGGGCACAAAGGCCTGTGTCCTTGAGAAATCAATGTAATTGGCTACCATGACTCGAGTGTGTTGATTATCATTAGCGAGTCACTATTAGTGTAATTATGAGTTTAGGGAAAACCAAGTATAAATACCCATGGATATAACTTTGTAATGTTTTTGATGTGGTTGAGGTTATTGCACTTAGTTGGATAGTGCTGACAGAGATATACGAGTGAGTTGCATTTTACACTATAATTATGTAATCTTGGAATCACTTATCAATATGATGAATGAAACATGTGTTACCTTAATATTATTATTCTAAGGAGTTGTTAATTATCTTATATGTTGTTATTCAGTTAATTGAGTTTAGGTTCACAATTACCGTTTATGCCTTCTTTTTATTTTCGACTATTGAGTAATAAACGCGTTGATATGGATTACAGAATGAGTATAATAATGTGTATGTGTTGAGCACCCCTATTTGTTAGTACATCCTCACATGACAAAACCAATGGGAATTGGTCCCTTGCTACATATTTTAGGTAAGTGCATGAGAAATCATTCTTGCATTAAATTCTTGCGTGCCAACACATTAGGATTTTAGTCACTATAGTGCACATCTAAGGGAAGTTATGCTTAAGTAAAGAAAAGAAACCCCAACATTTTGGTTCATTTAAATAGATGGGATGTGATGCCCCTTCATCCTATATTGTCATAAGAACCCTTTAAAAATGGGTTATTGACTTTAAAATATGTCACTAATAACTAAGATAATAGAGGTGGTTATCGTGGTCATGGTTGAGGTCGAGGATGTGGAGGTGGATTTTTCCATCATGAACTTGTTATAAGTATGATTCCCCTGAGCACTACCAGTGTGATTATGCAATATATCCTACATGTGTCTTTTGTAAAAATGAACACAGTCTAGAGGAGTGTTGTAACTTGTACACTACTAGTACTAAGGAAAGAAATTAGAAGGGTGTCCACATGATATGTACTAAAAATTGATAATGGATACTGCACCCTATAACTTTGATATGTCCTAAAGTCAATATTATAACATAGAGTGGTGGTCAGTCCTAGTTTATGTCTAATCCACTCATTGATAAATTTCAATGCAAAGAGCCTCATGTTACTCAATATCCTTTTGCTCAATAGTAAAACATGGTGCTTTATGACACTATGAATTTGGTAAGAGAATTGTAGGGAGATATCTAGTTCCTTAAGGATCATTATGTTGCTACATGTGTCGATATGCATAAAGTTACAGACCTTCATGACACAATGCAAGATGAATTTCAAGAGCTGTGAAAATGACTACTATATGAGGACATTGTACCCTTATTATGTGACTGGATAAAGCATCATATGCCTAGGCCTACTAAAGATCATGTATTAAATTATGCACAATGATAAGAAACTCCCATCCAGCCTAGTCCACAAAGGGACAAGGAGATATTAATTAATTTCACTATATATGGATGGGTCATCTAGGATATCTTAGTTGATACTAACATTAAATTAAATGTTCTCACAAAGGATGCCTAGTGGAATATGGTCAACTTGGATTTGAATCCTTCACCCCATGTGTTATTTATGGCCAACAAGACTCACACTTTTCCAATTGGTGTACTTAAATATTCCACTATGGATATCCTTGGTGTCACTTTCAAAGTTGATTTTGAAGTCATAGAGTTGGCCAATGTTGATGAATTCCCAAATCTTTTGGGTCGCCCATGGTGTTACACCAATAATGCTGATTTAAGCTTTAAGAAGCACTACATCAACTTTGAGAATGGCAAAAAATGTATTATCATTACTTTGGACCATGCTCATGAGCCTCCCTATGTTAAACTGGTCAATGATAATGAGGACATCAACCAAATTTATAATATCATGGCTCGGGAGAATGAATGCCATGACCCCACCCTAGATGGCATCTTGTGTTGGACACATGAACAATCTTTGTTTGACATCACTAGTAATGCTTGTGACTATTGGGCTCAAGGTGACTATGATTTTACTGGGTGGATATGTGGTGCTATAGGTAGTCACAATGATACTTGGTATAAGTATCATAAACACCATAAATTTATTTATCTCCTTCATGGACAAATCATGGATGCACCACCAATAAGACTAGATGAATATTTGAGGTTTCATTATCAAATGGAAGTTCATGAGTTTGAATATAAATTAGAATCCTTATATGACTGACGTTGATCGAGTATGATCAATTATTCATATCTTTAGTGGCATAACTGCTCAATGGTGGAGAAATCATTGAGATAATCTGATTACATGGGATCGAGTTCATTCTACTTTGCACCATCACTTTCACCATCAATTATAGTGGCATTTGAGCTCTAGGACCTCACCTTGAAACTTACAAGACTATGTGGACTAGATGAAACCTTCTTGCTCGAGTACCTCTGATTTCATGCATTTTATGGAACTCTATGCACTTGGGATAGAGAGTGGTATGTCCATGAAGAGTGTCATATAAACAGAAGTTCTTGGTGTCCTCTTTAGAGTAACATGATTATGGAACTATCATATTCATCCCCATAGATGGATTTATGAATTACACTACAAGCCATGCATTAGGCTATCATAGATGACTTGACCCCAAATAAATATCATATCAAATGCATACATGGCATGCAGGAGGAAGGATTGAATATTTTATATGAACCTAATGACCAACCATCCTCTCCACCACCTAAACATGTAATGGACCATGCACTAAGACAACAAATTTGAAAGGGTAAGTAAAATGTCATGTACCAAGTTGATGAAGGTGTCAGATCTGATTTGCCTAACTTGTCGATTGATAATTTGGTTGTGCACATGGAGTATGGCACATGTAGTGTTTGTGACACCATATAGGATGAACAATGCCCATATTTGGAGTTGTTCTAGACTATTTAACAAAATATTGGCATGGAAAAAGCACCCAAGATGGCTATAGTACATGATTACTAGTTAGATACTGATATCTCTAAGGTATTAGAGCTATTAAAAGAGTATCAAGATGTCTTCCCACAAAACTATATTGAAATTAATGGTGCACATTATACTTTGGAAAAAATGCACATAAAGTTGGTAGAAGGCACTCAACCTATTAGAAAGAGGCCTTATCAGATGAATCCTAACTTGTGTACTCGATTCAAGGAAAAAATTGATAGCATGTTGCACACATGAGTCATTAATCCTATAAAAAAACTAGTGGGTGAGCCTTATGGTTATAAGTATAAAGAAAGATGGATGCATGTAGTGTTATTGAAGGTTCTTGGAATTAATCTAGAACATGCTAATTACAAGGATAAATTGTGCAATGGAGAGTACTAACAAGCACATAAAAGATGACAATATTATAAGCCATCTATGATGTAAAATAATAGATGGCTTATAATATTGTCATCTTTTATGTGCTTCAAACTAGTATCACATCATAGATGGCTTCATAAGGTTTTTTACTGGGTGACTACAAAGGTTGTTGTGGTTGAGAATTTGCTAGCCCACTAACTTCTAAAGTATCCACTACCAAAGGTAGTTGTGAAGATTGTGCCTTTATGCCTATCTTCCTCTCCTGTATGATTTGTCAAAGCTATTGTGGAGGAATGAACTAAGACTCATTTGTTATCTGAGTAATGGCCATATCAACTTGATCAAGATCCTACTTGAGCATTTTCCATTTGGTGAGCACTTCATGTACCATGGAATGTAGAATGCACAATGGTACCTAGATCATCATCATGTTTTATAGTTATTCATCATTTGAGATTGTAAGTAATGCCTTGGCATTAGATTATTTCTGTTAAATGTCTAAGGTGAGATCATCCAATCTATTTGCTATCTTTTGGGATTGGATGGATGCAAAAGTGTTGTGCATTATTTCATCATGCCATACATGTATCTTATATATGAAATCATCCATAGAATCCAACAATTATTTTAGTGTGTAACTCATTTTATCTATAGTTTCCATTTGATCCTCCAACATGACTTTAACTTTGTCATAAATGGCAAAATCAAGCTTTGTAGTGGCCAAGGATTGATTCAAATGCTATCTCCAATTTAGCATATCTTGGGATATTTGATTGGCCTACTTCACAATGGTGTCTAGGAAATTCTCATACTCATAAAGGAGTTGACACATGACCTCTATTTATATCATGAGAGCTTGTCCTTGTGTGCATAATGCTAAAAATTTCTATGTAGCTCCCCAGATCTTTTGAGGTATATCAATAGAGTAGTGAATTGTTTATCTTCTGACATGACTTGATCACCTAGTACATGAATAAATAATGTGGGACAAGAATTATTGATTAACTACCTCACATCTTATAGCTTCTCTTTTACTTCAGCCTTTTTGCTTTGTAGCCTCAGGACTTCCTGCTGCAAATCTGAGGTCTTCTGCTCAATGGATTCCTAGAAGGTGACTGCTCCTTCAATCTGTTTAGAGAGTGTTAGCTAGGTCACATCTAATGATGTTTCCATTATAATTGTGGAAAATTCCATGGATTTGGTCATAGATATTGTAGGCGCTGGTATGAATTGAGCTAGTGGGAGCAAAAAAGTAATCCATTATCTTAATGTAGCAGGGACATTCCATAACAATTGGCTAGAAATTTGTGCTACTTCTTTGGTGCCCTTAGTGTGAGTTGTGGTTTTTACCATTGGTTGTGCTTACACATACTTGAGCTCCTCAACCTAAGTTATGAATTCCATCTTAACCTTGGTGTCAACTTCAACTTGTGTTTTAGCTTCCTCTTCAGCCTTAGCTTGAGCATCAACTTGGGATTTGGATTTAGCATCTGCCTCAACCTTAACTTTGGCTTCAATTTCAATTTTATCTTGAGCTTCTTTCTCATATTTTTTCTACATAGATTGCACCTTTTATTATTGCCATTGTGATTCCTCTTATTATTTTTTATTTGCCTCCACTTCTCTAACCTACTTGTGCACAACTTCTACATTCTCAAATTTATTTTTTATGGATGAAACTTCTTTTGCTTACTTTTATGTAACCTATACTTCCTCAACTTTCCTTCTAATAACTTCCATTTCTTTGGCTTACTTCTATGCAGCCTCTGCTTCCTCAACTTTCTTTTGTTTCTTAATGTATGTATTTTGATACTTCTATTATTGACTATGCACAACTTTATGTTATGTTTCTTATGACACTATTAATTGTTCTTTTGTTTCTTTGGTCATTTGTTCCTCTTGAATCTCTTGAGGTTCAAGTGCACCTTACATAGTTTGTTGTTCCTCTACTTCCTCACTTACGGTTGTATCCATGGGTTCCTCATGCCTTTCAAGATCATTGTCAAACTCAGTTATTGGAGAGTTGTAATGATGATGTCATAATGGTCTTATAGAGGTTCCCTGGTGAGTGGATGAAGTGTCTTGATAGTCTATATGACAATGAAAAAGTGTCCAATGTGCTTCTATGTGATAATGACAAAGTGTGCGATGTGCTTGTTTTAGTGTGCTTTATGTATGGTTGGTTGATCTTTAGTATTGAAATAACTTGAGAGGATCAGGGATGAATATGGAGGTTTGAAAATGTGAAATAGGTCGTATAAGATATGATCCATGCTTTGAGAGATTGTGTGCATAAGTAGAATTCATCTGGTTGATCATAGTTTTCATCTAGACACTTTCAGTCCAGTGGTAGAAAAGATGAGTTGGCAATTTGATGACATTACTATTGCCACATGGAAAGGAGTCAAGGGGAGCTAGTCATATGGTTGTGATCACTTTAGTCACTTATTATTATGTGTCAAATCTCAAGTCATGTGTCGAAGTGTGGTCAAAGATACAAGGGTGCAAAGTTGGCTTCTAAGACAAATTTCACTATTTTCCCATACTTAGCCAAATTTATAGTATGGTTAGAAAGCGCTGAGTAAGCATGTTGATGAGGTCATCATTAAAAAATGTGGAGGTATGAGGACAAGGTGATTATATGAGTTTGTTCATTATTGAACCTATTTTATTTTAACTTAATTTCAGATCATGCAATGTATCATGTCAAAATATATGCATATGCAAAGTTGGGCTCCTAGGTAGATTGAATGTGTTTTCCCATATTTAGCCAATTTTGTTGTGGGGTAGAAAGAACTGAATAAGAATTTGAAGGCTTTATATCTAGCACTCATGAAGGTGTCAAGATAATTTGATCATATGGGTTTATTGAGTTTTGAACAAAGATCATTTATGCTAATTTTGGGATCATGCGTTGAAACGCAATAAACGATATGGATGATCAATGTTGGTCTTCTAGATAGATTTGGACATGGTTGGCTCTATGACAAAAGTCAATGAGAAGGCATGTTAATGGTATTATATCTCATAGGTATGAGAGTTCCAAGTGTAGTGGGTTTCATGGTTGGATTCTCCTATGGAAGGAAATCATCTAGTCCAAATTTGAGATCCTGTGGGTAAGCACATAAGAAATTATTAAGGTGAAAAAATGGCTACTCATGCATATTGACATGGTCCCCATACTTAGTCAATTTGCTTGATGTTAAAGATCTAGACCTAGTGGAGATCTAATGGCTCATGGGAATTTGTATAGTAAATATATACAATGTGCATAAGAGTCAAATGAGTCAATATGATAGCTATTTAGCAGAGTTAAATTTTAGGACCAAATGAAGATCCAATAATGTGCAAGCGATCGTACATGAATGATCTAACAATGTGTATTGGTTGAGATGGTAAGAAGTACATGATGTTTAACATCTAATCAAAAGTATAGGATAAGGATCCAATAACAAGTGGGTGTTTGTATAGTTTCATTGAATGGTGCACGGTGCTTGATAAGGCCCTGACTGATCCATGGAGATCGATGGAGCATGTGAAGTCAACCTTTTAAGATTGCATGAGATGAGGTCATAGGGGCAGAGCTTTAATGATTGATCCTTGGCACCTATGTGTTAAATATTAGACAAGATCAATGGTGCACATTTGATCTGAGAAACGAGGACACGAGATGTGAGCAAAGTTTTTGAAGTTTAACTGTGACCATTGCCTTTTGAATATTTGAATTTGTGAAGGAAAAACCAGTGTCTAGTTTTTAGACTATAGCTTTTGATAGAAGATGAATTTGTTCATGTAGTAAAAATAAAAGTGGTAGAGGACTCCAAGGCACATCTATCAATATATATTTAAAGATCCATATGTGTGTACATGTAAAGTTATGAAGCTCCATATTTGACTGTGTTTCTATATATGTTTTGCAAGTGACCCAATAAGGATATTCGAGCTCATGTAGTTACTATTTTGATGTTTCATGGTGAATTGGCTATTGCGGTGTATTATAGAATCCATGAGGTTACTCTCTGTGGATTTTAGAGGTTCGTTAAATCTATCTTTATTATGGACAATGCTTAATAAGTTGACTATGTGTTCGTCTATGGTGATTGTATGCATAAGGTCTATGTTTGAGTTGTTTGAGCATATGCAAAGGCAACCTAAGTTGTCTATGATCATTTGAGGATGTTTTTCCCTAAGGGACATAAATAGTGGACCTATGTAATTAGAAGTGGTCTTGTGTTCATTTTCTGCTCGAATATGAGCCTAATGGGTGAATAGGTCTCCATGAAGACCTATAAGAGCTACAAGTGCCTTGTTAAAAGGTGTAACTACTTAAGAGTGAACCATAGGTGCCATGGTCGACCAATGTAGATAATAGTGAGCCTTATCTTCATATGATAGATGTATTAAGGGTTAAGAAATGCCTAATGGATAACCAAGATGGTGTTGATCAAGATTATTCTATAAATATTAGAATCAAAGATGTTGGGTTCTAGACCTTAAAAAGAGGGACTAAGGAGTGAATTGAGGGAGTCTTGTGTGTGTGTGTGTGTGTGTGTGCTGGGAAGAAAAGGAAGGATAGAGTGTCCTGAAAATGAGATAAAGAGCAAATCAATTTGAGGACTATTGGTATGACTTATTGGTCATAATTCTATTGAGAGGATAGAGTGCTTATTTGAGTGTGAGCGAACGTGAAGTGTGATTAGCGGAGGTCCATCATTAGGTGTTGTTGACTTCCATTCAAAGGTGGAAGTGTTTCATAGGTGATGTTGTGGTAGCTTAGCATCTAAGGTGGTTAAAGCCTCTTTTCAAGGTAATACTTTCTAAAAGGTCTGGTTGTTATTGCAGTTTAGCTAGACAGGTGTGGTTGTACTTTGTGGGATTGGTGTCTCACTAAACATGGATTGTAGTTCCTTGATCAGTTGTAGCTGGTCAAAATTGGATATTGTTATTTAGGATAGTAGTCCAATTTTAGGTTCTAGTGGGTTTTATTTCCCAAGAGGGTTTCCCATGTGTGACATGTGTTATGAAATTGATCTTGCATTCTCTCTCTTATTTATTGCTTTAATTGATATGTATGCTTCATGAATGCTTATGGTAATTAGTTAAGTAATTGTAAAGATTAGAATTAAAGTTTGGATTATTTAGGCTCACTGATTCACCCCCCTCTCAGTGATATATTTGAAGTTTAGAATGTGTGTACATATATAGTTATGAAGCTCCAAAGTTGACTGTGTTTCCATATATGTTATGCAAGTGACCCAAAAATGATATTTGAGCTCATGTAGTTACTGTTTTGATATTTCATGGTGAATTGGCTATTAGGGTGTATTATGGACTCCATGAGGATACTCTGTGTGGATTTTTGAGGTGTGTTCAATCTATCTTGAGTATGAACAATGCTTAATAAGTTGACTATGTGTTCATCTATGGTGATTGTATGCATAAGGTCTATGTTTGAGTTGTTTGAGCATACACAGAGGCAAGCTAAGTTGTCTGTGATCATTTGAGGATGTCTTAGGGGACATAAAGAGTGGAATTATGTAATTTTAAGTGGTCTTGTGTTCATGTTTTGCTTGAAGATGAACCTAATGGGTGAATAGGTCTCCCTGAGACCTATAAGAGCTACAAGTACCTTGTTAGAAGGTGTAGTTACTTAAGAGTGACCCATATGTGCCATGATCGACCAATGTATATTATAGCGAGCTTTATATTTATATGATATATGTATTAAGGGTTAAGACATGCCTAATGGCCAACCAAGATGGTTTTGATAAAGATTGTTCTATAAATAGTAGAACCAAAGATGTTGGGTTCTAGACTTGAAAAAGAGGGACTAAAGAGTAAATTGAGGGAGTCTTGTGTGTGTGTGTTGGGGAGCAAAGGGTAGAGTGCCTTGAGGATGAGTTGAAGAGAATATTAGTTTGAATACTATTGGTATGACTTGGTGGTCATATTTCCGTTGAGAGGATATAGTTCTTATTATTTGAGTGTGAGCTAAGGTGAAGTGTGATTAGTAGAGGTCCGTCATCAGGTGTTGTTGACATCAATTGAAAGGTGGAAGTGTTTCATATGTGATGTTATGGTAGCTCAGCATCTAAGGTGGTTGTAGACTCCTTTAAAGTTAATAATTGATTAAAGTTCTGGTTATTATTGTAGTTTAGCTAGACAAGTGTGGTTGCACCTTGTGGGATTGGTGTCTCACTAAACAGGGATTGTATTTCCTTGATCAGTTATAGCTGGTCAAAATTGGATCTTGCTATATAGGAAAATAGTCCAATTGTAGGTTCTAGTGGGTTTTATTCCATAATAGGGTTTCCCATGTATGACATGTGTTATGTGAGTGATCTTGCATTGTCTCTCTTGCTTATTGCTTTGAATGATATGTTGCTTCATGAATGATTGTGGTAACTAGTTAAGTAATTGTAAAGATTAGAATTAAAGTTTGGATTATTTGGGCTCATTGATTCACCCCCCATCTTAGTGATTGTACCTCTAACATTAGTCTGATCAAGTGATTGTGCTTTGCTCGACTGACCTTTTTATACCAATTTCTTTCTCCTAGATTTTGCTAGAAGATTGAGGGTATATTTTTGTTTCTTCACACCTTGGGGCTAAGATTATTGTTGATTTTCTTGAGACTATTGTGTATTACTTTGTTTTACACATTTTATAAAATAGACCATCCTTTCTTTCACTATTTATGATGGCTTAGTCGATGGATGTATGCGTGGTCGTCAGAATAAGGCTTGTGTAGGACTATCTTCTATAGATAAATCAACCACGTACACAACAAATGATCTCATAGCTGGTTCTATTGAAAATATTTTAGCCTCTAACTTATGCCAAGTTTTTTCTTATCCTAAAATATCAATAAGGATCGAAGGAGGTGGTTATTTAATATCAACCTAAAAGTCTTGTCTTACCTAATTTCACACTTAGAAAATGTGTACTACTTTATAAAATAATAAATCCCCCTCCTCTGCATCATACACCTCTATTATGATGTCTTACAACATCAATTGGAGCATTTCCCTTTCTTCTACCCCTATCTCAGGCAGGTCACACTCAACAACTATTCATGGAACCATGAGTTGCTCAAATCATGACTTCATTTACTGGGTTATTTTCTTTGGCAGAGGTGGTGAGGCTCTGCACATAGGTGCTTTCCTCTTTCCTTTTTCTTGATATGATATGGATTGCAACTGTGTTAGCTATGTTGGTTGGGCCTATGGCTATTGGGTTATTGTGAAGGTACTTGATTTGCTTGTAGTTGTTGCACGTGTAGAGGGATGACTTGAAACAAAAGTATTGACCTCATAGCTAGGGATTTTTGGTGATATAATTCATCCTTCACTTTGACCATTGAGATAAAAAATGGCATCAGATTGAAAGATGGGGTAGCCAACTCATGAACCTTAATCTATATGCCATTGTGCATTTTAGTAACTAAATCATGTTATCCTAAATACTACATTGCATCCTATGAAATCCTAAGGCGTGCTCGGATAAAGGCTAGGAATTCCAACCACCATGCATTGAATCATCCTAATTTCTTGTAATATTGGATCATTTTAATCCATGCAATACTTGCAAAGGCATTATTAAGCTAAAAATCTAGAGTTACCTTCATTGGACCTAGTGGAGACTTTCACTATGTGAAACACAATAACATGACTAAAAACTGGTATTGAAAGGTTTGTGTGCTTCCAAAAAGTACATTATCTATATTCATGGTAAGCTCAACTATCAAAAACTTAGGCCAATTGAAATCCTCTTACAACTTCATCATTCGATAGGCAATGTCGATGACACCTCATGTCACTTGTTTTGCTTACTTTATGGTTTGATAGAATATTTTGGTGATACATTGCACCATGATATGTAGTGAAACATACTTGATCAAATCAATAGGAGTTCCTCACCATACCCTAGTGGTATATTTTTATTTAATATCCAAGTGGTTTGGTGGTGTTGTATATTTATAAAGCATGAGAGATTTGCCATAATTAGGTAGACTAGTTATTCATGCCATGGTGTACACAAAAATACATATTGTAACATCTTGAGATAAATGAATAGTTCACTGATTATATTTACTTAATAAAGTCATCATAACTTTGTCTAATTTCCCAAATGTAGGTAGCTTAAGTAACTGTTTAGTGTCTGAGCCTCATAGTGGATGTTATTGTGTTAGGGTTCCTACTTGTGTTGCTTCTTGAGCATCTTAGTGAAATAGAGTAATTTATGCTCTATCTATAAAGTCAAAAAATTATGGATCATTGTATTTAGTCTATCACAAACTTATCCCAATTCCCATTTATTCTTTTTGGGTATATGATAGTTGAATTAATAACTTACCTCTATCCATGGCTTGATGAATAATCTGGGGTGAATAATTGCTTTACGTAATTGCATTATAGTTTGAAATCTATTCATTATTAGATATTCAAAAGGTTGATCTTAGAAGTCTCTTGTTAGTTAAAGGTTGTAATGTTTGGTCTTTTTTCATACCCTGCTCTATTATAGGTGTTTGGCACCCAATGTCATATCACTGCCTCTTTTGAATGCATTAAATGCATGCGCATGAATGTTCCCTTTTCAATTAATATTAGTTGTTGGAAATCACCTTGACAAAGATGTTTGGTGCCTATAATCTTTAATTTACTTCTTTGACATTTATTATAGGTGACTAGTTGTCCTCTTGGTTAATCAATTTGATTTATGTATCCATTGTCCTTTTATTACCAAATCTACTTCAAAACTAATGTAATATTTTGAAATGTTGTGTCATTAATAGTCTGACCTAATTGTTGGCCTTATACTCACCATAGCTATCTTATCACCACCTTCTCAGACTTAATGGCAATGTTTGATGTAGTTATGACCAACGATATTCAATGAGCTATCTCTGTAATATGATTGCATCCTGTGATGATAACTAGTTTTTGGTGGTTATGATGTGTTGTATAGTAATGAACACATTATAAAAACATTCTAACCTAAAAAGAAAACCTAGAAACAAACAACATTAAATAAAATCTTAACTACATGGTGCTACTCAACACCCACTCAAATTTTAGTAGAATGATAGAGATTAAAGATTATATGGCTTAACCCTACAACCATTTATTCATCTTGGTAATATGGTTCCCTATAAATATTTCAATAATATGGTACCTTGTGTTGATACTTCATGAATGATGTAGGGTCCTTTCCATATTATGCACAACTTTCTGGGGAATGCTTTAAATCTAATCTCATAAAGCAACACTATTTAGTCTAGGCAAAATTTCTTAGATTATAAGTTATGATCATGCCATGCTTTTTGACTTTGTTTGTTGATCTATTGCATCCACTTTGCTCTTAATCTATTTTCTTCCATTCTTGTGAAATCCATCAATCATGGCCTTATTGAATCATGATCTCCTAATCTCATGATCATCATAATGTGTAGACTAGGCACAATATATTCCATAGGCATTATTGTCTCAATGCCATATACCAATTAGAATGGAGTTAAACTAATAAATCTCTTATAATGTGTTTGATAGGCCTATAGACTTATGATAATTCCGTCCTCCCTATCATATATTTGTACATTACAAATTTTTGTTAACATCTTTCCCAAAACTTTATTGGATAATTATGCATGTCTATTGGCTTGTGTGTGGTAAGTCATTATTTTATAGTGCAATATCGTGAACTATTTAGTGAGAGGCTTGATAATATTATTAAGAAAGTGTGTACTTCTATTGCTTACCAACTTAACTAGACATCCAAACCTTGTGATAATCTTTTCATATAAAAACTTGGCAGCATCCTTCGCATCACAGCTTGGAGTGGCAGTAATTTCCACCCATTTCATGAAATAGTCAGTCACAATGATAATGTAGTTGGCATGACTAAATTTACTTGGGGGAGTTATTAGCCCAAATAAAATTATTCACCATTGATCAAAAGTTTGTTCCACAAGCATATGTACTAAAGGCATTTCATCTCACTAATTGGGCTTTCCCATTCTTTGACAGACACCAAAGTGTTTATCAACTCTGTGTGCATCTTGAAATAATATATAGCACCACATACCACTTTGAAGTATTTTACTTCCAATGGCTTCTCTTTCAAAGTGATCTCTTGCAATCCATTGATGAGCCTCTTAAAGAAACTATGATTGCTCATGCTCTAAAGTTACCTTGCATAATACATCATCTTTGCCATGCTTATACAAGAATCCATTAATGAGGTTATGCAGAATGGCTTGAGTAACCATCTATTTCTTATCCTTCTTTATGTAATGTGTAGGAAAAGTTCCTTGTTCTAAGAAATTTACAATGTCCTCCATGTTATGAGGAACTGCATAAGTTCTAAATAAATGTGCATCAGGGGATTCATCTTCGAGTTCCTCTGGTTCTTCCCCATTGCAAAGATGACTAAGATGATATTATTCCACATTATCTTGTCTTGGATTAACATCAATCTGGAATTGAAATTCCTAAAAGAGCATCAACCAACTTAATATACATCTTCCTAGCATTGGTTTATTAACTAGGGATTGCAATGCCTGGTGATCTATGAAGAACTCAAAATGAGTAGCCAATAATCAATGCCTAAAATTTTACAATGCAAACACCATGGCTAGTGTTTCTCTCTCTGTGGTTGTGTAATTATTTTCCATAAGTGATTGTTTTCTTATAGCAAATTTAATTGCATAGTCCAACCTACCTTCCCCTGGTTGCACTAAGACAACTCCTATTACAATGCTAAAAGCATCCACTATATGTGGAATGGCTTCTTCCAGTCAATACATACTAAGATGGGTGTTATTACCAACCTTTGATTTAACTCAATGAATGATGTTTGACATTTTTTTGTCCATTATAATTTGGTATCCTTGCATAGTAGCTTTTCCATGGATGCCGATATAGTTGCATACCCTTTTATAAACTTTCTATAATATCTAGTATGACCAAAAAAGGTGCGCACTTTAGTTGAGTTGGTAGGAGGTGGAATTCCTACTATAATAATAATTTTATTTAGGTTGACAAAAATTATGTCATTACACATAACATGGTCTAGTAAGACACCAAAAGGTGTAAATAATAGACACTTCTTTAAATGTAAGGTGATGTGCAAAGACTGACATCACTTTAGAATCAATCTTGGTTTTGACAAGTGTTATTTAAACAAAGATAAGACTAACCAACCATCCAAATAGACTTCTAAGAAGTCATGAATGAAGTCTTTGAATGCATTTATCACATCTCTAGAAAATACAATAGGTGCATTCTTTAAACCAAATGACATTACCTTGTATGCAAATAATCCCCATTCAGTAGTGAAGGTGGTCTTGGACTAATCCTCCTTAGCAATTATAATCTAGTGATATCTATTGAAACCATCCAAAAAGGAACATACCTCATGCCCAACCATGGATTCAAGTACTTCATTTTTAAAAGGAATAGGAAATGGATCATTAATATACACATCATTGAGTGCATGATAATACCCACACACCTAAATTTATCTTATTTTCTTAGGTTAAATAACCATGGGACTCACCCACTCTAACTTTTCAATTGGATAAATAATTCCAGCTTCTTGAATTCAAACTAGTTTGGCCTTTACTTTGGTCTTCATATTAGGATTGAGCTTGTAGGGTCACTTTTTGATATGGCACACACATTCTTTTAACTCTATATGCATTTCTCCCAAAGATGGATCTATGCCTTTTACCTTTAAGAATTTATTTGGAAACATTTCTTGATAATCCCTTAATAGCTATAGGGCCTCAGAGATCTGCTCTTGTCCCTAATAATCTCCCACTATTGCAAGCTTAGGGGCCATTTTTGTCCCAATATTTCCTTGAGTCTTTCACAATGGTCCTGATATATCTTGCCTAATCCATTAGGCATATTATCTTGTGAAATGAATTTTCATTCACATTGCAGAGTGTCAATATTGTGCAATTTATCCTCTTCTATTTGATCTATGATTTGCATTAGTTTGGGCTCTTCTTCATGATGTGGCTCAAATAACCCTTCTAAATCGAGATTTACTTCACTATAATTGTCACTGTATTATGTTAGATCATTATTTATTCTATTACATGGATGAACCTGGAGTTGTTATTTTTTGTTAGATTTTTAATTACACAGTGCGATATCCAAGTCCCGTGCAACTTCCTGCTGAGAGGATGATTGAACAACATTTGTTAAATCTTCTATGCTCTATGACATATACATTTTTTAATTCTATGCAAGGCATTATGTACTAGTGGGTTATCATCTTCAAACACAAAAGTTTGAATGAAATCCTATTGAAGTTATGCCCAATGTTTAGTTTCCATTATACACTCTTGATGCATGTCCCAAGCTATTGGAAGAAGTACAAGGGTATGACTAAATATGTGCACTCAGTATCATGGTTCAGCTCCTTATGTGGTCTATATATCTATGCACTGATGGATGTGTAGTTCTGGTTATTGACCCCCTTGAAAAAATGGCCACTTTGATTTAATACTAGATGGTAGCTGAAACCATGTATGCAATATTTTTTATGCATCCTCCCAATGCATTTATTGAGTTTTTGTGTACGGCCTACCATGTTGCAACAACACCTTTTAGTGCATAGCTGAGTGTGTTGACTTGTTCCACCTCTGGGATGTGGTGTTCATGCCTCAATATGAATGGATTGATATTATATGTCACAAAATATTGAGGTATTTGGTATTCTGTGGTGAACACCATGCACAAAGGTCACAACTCATGATCTCTACGAGACCAATTCAAGATGTATGCATTTGAGTCACCACTTATGGATGATGTAGAATCCCAGGGTATAATTCTTTTTGGGGTTAGTTCAATATAGTCCATCATAGTTGCACTATTATTATATAAAAAGTCTACCTCAGATCTTGTTGACAAATGCACTAATGAAGAAACACATTATTCAATGTGAACCTGCCTAATTAGAGACTTTGTTATAAAAGGTTTGAATACCAGTGGTTGTTCTTACTTTTCAGTACTAGGTTTCTACTTTTGGCATTATACAGTCTATACCCCATTTTGTCTTTCATCTATCCCTACTTTCAACCAACTTTTGTCCCCATAAGCATAAGGAGACTCTGGCTCTTTAGGAATGATATATGGCTTTTGTTCAGATTCATTTAAAGGTATGACTACTATTTTATCTTTCTGATGTGATTATAACTTATTGTGCATAGTGTTAATAGTCATTTGACCATCTTAGGCCGTTTTCTTACTGATTAAGGTAGGGTAAAATGGGTATATTTTGTCTTTATGTTGATGACCTAAAAATCCCCTTCCAAACTAAGCTCAACCACTTTAATTTCAACATCTTTTAGCCAGCCAATGGGTTTGACTTTGCCATAATCCACTAATCTCAATGTTACTGGACTGTAGCTCAGAGTTGGTCGACCAATGACTTTCCATGTTGAGAGGGGAATCATATTGACTATACTCCCAAAGTCAAATACTACATTTGGGATTTCATATCTAACCAACTCAATATATAATCATGAATCCACATCCCAAGGCTTCTTGGTCTTGACATGCCAAACTACTTTATAGGCCCTTGTTTGTCCTTGATGTGCACACTCAAGGATATTATGTAGGAGGTTAGTGATATTATGGGATATATCCTCATTACGTAATGTACTGAGTAGTTTCATCAAATCTATTAAAGTGGTCACAATACCCTCTTAACGTATTATCCTAATAATTTTCCCATACATTTGATAATCAATAGCAGTGTTATCATCATCAAAGACTGGTTTCTATTATATTTCTTATAGTACTTGTGTAACTTGATACATTATTTTTTTTGTTGTTGCAATATTAGGATACTTATCCCACTAAATCTTTCTAATACCATGATCCTGAGTCATTTTTAAAGGAGATAAGCCTTGTTCATCTCTCTATTGCCTTGTGACAGCTTGTAAAAATGCATTTTCCTTTGGTTGCACATAAATCATGTTTACATTGTGCACTGGATTATCCTTTCTTTGTTTCTTTAGAATAGGGCAATATTTCATTTAATGTTGACCTTTGACTTTGCAATAGACATAATAAACTTGTCTTTGAGGATTTATGGGATAGTTCCTCACATAACGATTATATGCTTTACATAGATAACATTGCATGGGAGGTCAAGTTTGTTGAGTATCATTATTACAACCTCCTTGATATTTGCCATGATATCCTCCCTATATCCCCATCTGTAGCCTCCTTTATTCTATTGATATCCCCACCCTTGGGATTGTTGTCCAATATATCTTCCTTGTTGATTCATCTATGCATCATATCCCCCATACTAGTGTTGAGGGGAACTTGGAGTCCAATTTCCTATTGTTACTGAATATTTGTGTTATTCCAAGGTTGCATATACTAGCTAAAATATTGATACAATGGAACTGATGTATTATTCTAGATTTCTAGACCCTATGGCTAGTACTACGGTGATGAAGGCATATGATATTACAACAATGAAGGCACCCATCCCATACTAATTTTAATCATATTTTTCAACTCCATGTTTGGTCCTAGAATTGTTTAATTTGAAGTGGGTATTTGTAGGGATACAATTACGAAGATGTTCTTTGTTATATCTTGATTTAACTCTTGCAAGGCTTGATAGCTTGTCTCATCATGATTTGTAGATTTGTAAAAATTATAGTACATGCTGTGTGACTTTTGAATATATTGTTGGAGAAGATGGCACTTAGACATAGGATGTCCAACTACCCTACAAATTTTAGAAAATTCTATTTTAATTGTTGGATAGTCATTCCTATGATGTCCCTCACGATCACACTCTACGCACCATAAGCCTAATTTAGTCTTATCATTTTCATACATCTCATTCATCTTCTTCATAAAATCATCTAAATTAACTTCTAATTTTGATCCCACTGATGGAAGATCTACATAATCTTATATTTTTTCAACTCATATGGCAATAGACCAAGCATCAGCCTTGGTGAAAAATTGGGTTTGCACAATAACAAACCTTATTCTTGGTTGTAAGCCTTCTATGAACCAAGCATCCTTATCTTTATCTTATAAAATAAATTTGATTTTGTTCATCACATTGGAGAACCTATGATCATATTATCCAACCGTTTCTCATAGTTTTGTCGAATTTCTTTTAGGACTGGAATCACTTGATTGGAATTTGTTTTTACCTTAAATTATGATACCAACACATATTTAACTTGTGTGAAATCAAGGGAATTTACATTTATTTTGTAAATGAGCTCCAAAGCACATGTTCCTAAAACCCATATGAGTTCACATTTTTTCACATCATCTGATGTTACACCTTTTATGATCTATTTTATTTTGTAAGTTACCAAGTATTGTTCAGGGTCTGAAGATCCATCATACGACATTAAAGGTACAAACATACCTGCATGAAGTGCTATAGATGTTTGAATACTAACAACTATGATTGGTGGTGTTTACGCATTAATTTTTACATTATTAAGAGACTACGTAGTGTTTACTATGACTGTAAGCTGCTTCACACTACTCTTTTCAGGAGTGACAAGAAATTTTGATTCCTGTAACTTCTTTCTTTCTAATGACCACTTGGTTTCTACACTGAGCCTTCTAAACTTGTCGATAAAGGAATCAAACCAACCTAAATCAAATTCTCTCTCTGTAATTTTTATATCTTCTATAAATAAAGTGG
The DNA here is from genome assembly GCA_037957365.1 of Torreya grandis. Taxonomy (NCBI): domain Eukaryota; kingdom Viridiplantae; phylum Streptophyta; class Pinopsida; order Cupressales; family Taxaceae; genus Torreya; species Torreya grandis. The sequence continues at coordinate 1,364,410 of JARHVA010003231.1, forward strand.
GCTTTGGGATGTGTACCCTTGAAATGAATGATGTTTATTTGTAACTTCTTGATTTGAAACTGAAATATTACTACCTTCAATTTTAACATTTTTCCAAGAACTTTCCTTCCCAGTTCCAACTAAAAACCCCTCCCTTAATTGAGATCTACCTCTACTTCCTAAATAATCTACCTAGCATCACTACTTTTAGCATCCTCTTTCTCATCAGGTCTTTTCTTATACTCCACATGCCCTTCTCTTTTAGCAGTTTCCACACTTTTCTTAGCAACCTCTCTTCTTTAGCATCTTTTCCTTGTATGTCTCTAGTTTCAAAAATTTCTTCTCTACTCCTAATCTTACTCATAGTTACTTTGGGGTGATTTATCTTATTCCACCTTATTTGATGTCTTAGTTCCCTTTTGAGTCCCAAAATTTTCTTATTGCTCTAAGTCATTTTGCCTTCCATTTTTTGGGATCACGTTCAAGTTCCTTTTACTCAACTCTTTTTCATCCACTTTCTCTCACACACACCCCCATGGTGCCCAAAGTGACTACTCTTTGTTTCCACAACCACCTTATTGATCAATAAAGCTAGTCACTACAAAAATTTCCCTCTAATTCATTAGACAAATTGATCTTGCATAGTCTCAAAATCTACATATCCTTGTATTGCAAATTCTATGATATAGCCATTGATCATAGTCTTCATCCAATAATCTACTGGTCGGGACGAATCAGTATCTAGATTGTGCAGTCTTTTCATTTTTTCCTTAGTCCAAACTATAAATTATGTTCTCCTTGGACTAAAGTAATATTATTCTAATCTAGCTAGCCACACAACTAACAAACCAGGCAATTTGCACTAGAAAATTTCATATATTTCAATGTAGAGGTGTTCTTGGATAATCTCATCTATAGTTTTTCCAACTCGCCATGCTTTTTGCTTTGTAAAATTCTTGATTTTCTCATCTAACCATCTTTATATGTCTCTCTACCCTAGAAACCATCTCAACATATTTCATCCAAATAGGTTCCATACTCACCGCACCATTGTTAGCAAAGGTTCTAGAATTACTCTAGAACATGTTAATTACAGGGATAACTTGCACAATGGAGAGTAATAACAAGCGCAAAAGAGATGACAATATTATAATCAATTTACGATGTACAAGAATAGATTGAATAATAAGATGAAGTAGATACAAACAAAAATTGAACTATAATTAGTATCACATCAGATAACAGATTAAAGCAAAATAGAGTACTCACTGTGCATAAACCATACATAAAAGAAAATATGGAAAACCATAAGAGACTGATTCTATTAATCTATATCAACACATCAAACTAGATTCTATTACATCAAAGTGTTATTTATAGTCTTTTACAATCCTATTGTCTCTTCACGTTCTAGCCTTTCGAGATACAAAAGGAAAGACTCTTTGCATTCTTCTATTCCCTGATTAGGCTTACACGGTCGAATACATACAAAAAGTTATACAAAAGACAAAATCGTACATTTCAAACATGTGTTCATCTCATATACTTAACGATTTTACCGAGCTCTATTCTTCATCCAACATTTAGATTTGCATGGATTATTGGGTACTTAATGCTATTTGTGTTATTGACCCCTTTTCGACACCTTTCATTGAAGAGGTACTTGAAGGAGTCGCTGGGTGTGAAATCTAAACATTTAAGGATGATTCTTCAAGTACCATCAAGTTTAGATCATAGAAGAAGATAAGCCCAAGATGACATTTAGAACCGAGTGGGGATCCTTTTCTTACAATGTAATGCCATTTGGGTTGAAGAATGCTCCTGTTGTGTTCTTCTGAATCACAGTTAAAGCTTTCAAAGACTTTATTCATAAGTTCCTTCAAGTCTACCTTGATGATTGGACTATTTACAACTTAGTGCGAGACCACTATTCAAATCTCTGACTAATGCTTGAGAACTGCCATAACCTTTAGATTTCCCTAAATTTGAAGAAATGTCTATTTGCTACCCCCTTTGGCATTCTCATTGGTTATGTAATATGTTTTGATGGACTTTTAGTGGACCCGGCTAAGATTGCTATTATACTTCGACTTGCAAGGTCAACCACCCAACGAGAGGTCTACACCTTCCTAGGGAATATTGGATATTACATAAATTTTATTCATGTATATGCTTAGATTACTGTGCCTCTGGAGGGATTACTGAAACAAAATGGTCAGTTTGTCTGGACCAACACTCATTATCAAGCCTTTGTTGCACTCAAGGATAAGCTTATCATTGCACCTATTCTCTAGTTTCCACACTGGACAAAGCCTTTTCACGTCCATGTTGATGCTTTTGGCATGTCGGTTGGTGCTATCCTTGCTGATCATGGTGAGGGTAACTTAGACCACCCTATTTATTTTTCAAGCTGAAAGCTTACTTTGACTAAACGAAACTACACGACTACATAGCGTGAAACATTATCTATGGTCTAAAAGTTTCGTCAATACCTACTGGTAACTCCATTTGTCTTCTTCATGAACCATGAGGCACCAAAGTACTTAGTAAAAAAATGGTATTGCATGGGCACATTTGCTAGTGGATTGTGTTGTTTCAAGAATTCCAATTTTCAGTAATCATCAAGCCAGGTAAGGCAAATTACAGTCCAAATCATCTTTCACACATTGAATCCAGTGAACTAGCATCCATCATAGAAGACAACTTGACTGACACGTAGTTGTTCCACGTCACGCACGTGCATGAGGAGTTGGAAGATATCACTGCCTTTTTGAATACATGATCAACACCAACTCACCTCAACACTCTAGAAAAGAAGCAACTAGCTATTCGAGCTACTCTATTCTAGCTTATAGGGGGAGAACTTTATAAGATTGGTTGGGATGAAGTACTTCGATGTTGTGTCATGTAGCATGAGTGCATTGAGGTACTTCAAGAAGTTCATGAAGGTGTTGTTGGAGGACACTATGGTGGTGAAGCTACAGTACGAAAGGTCCTTTTGGTTAGCTTATGGTGGCCTATCTTGTTTAAGGATGCTAAGACTTATGCGCGCCAGTGTGACATTTACCAGCGTGTGGGAAAGCCGAACAAACGAGATGTGGTGCCCCTTCATCCTATCTTATCACAAGAGTCCTTTGAAAAGTGGGTTATTGACTTTGTTGGCCTCATCAACCTAGTAGGGAGGCATACTGGCGCATGCTATGTTATCGCTGCTACTAACTATCTTAATCGTTGGGCTAAAGTTGTGTTAACAAGGAAGTCTACCATTGGCATTGCTAAAAGATTCATATGGGAGAATATCATTACAAGGTTTGAATGTAAATACAAAAGGCGCGCACACGATAACTACCCTTAATATTGACTTAGGGATTAATAATACAAAAATCACAAGTGTTGACTCTTTGTAAAGCAATAATCGCTATAAGGCAGAAATGAAGAACATGGTTAACATTTGTGGTGATCTTGCACATAAATATTTGGAAGGTCATAAGATTTCGTCTCCATTTTCATAAAACCAACATAAAAAATTAAAGATAAGAAAACAACTTTCCAAATGAAAAACTAAAAAAGAGAAACTCAAATCCTTAAAACTAAAATAATGTTAAATATTTAATATTTATTGATAAAAATATTCTTCCATATATCTCATACTCTTTTTCACATTTAAATGTATGCGAACATTATTTCATTAATTGTACATGCCCACACCTACACTTACTAGTAACATAAATATTTTATATACATCTATTTAATGAGACTCACAGATAATCTAGTTTATATAGTTGTTGGCGATGTCAAGGCACTTAACCTCGTAGTCTTAGGTTCGAACCCCCGTCATCTACATTTACGAGGCATTATTGTTATTATTACTGTCATTGCCGACTGTATTCGATTCGTGTAGTCGTCATTTGAATTAATTATAATAAATAAAGCAATGGCCAACAGTACGGCCTATTAGCTCAGTTGGTTAGAGCGTCGTGCTAATAACGCGAAGGTCGCAGGTTCGAGACCTGCATAGGCCACTGCCTTCTTTTTCAGGCCCATTTTATGATCAGTTACATGCTTATTTCAGTATAAAAAGTGGGAGTATTTATGCATAATTTTTTTGGTTCAATCTTTTGAGATAACTCAAATCTCTCAACTTGCCCTAAATCTAAAGTGATATCATGGTGGAGAGGTTGAATGGATCATAATGGTTGATAATAGTGTTTAATATGGTGGTGTATTCCAATCTTATGGTGTTTAATATCAACAAGAAGTATATAGCTTTAAAAACAATTGTTAAGAAGCAAGATTTCTAAAATCCTTCAAAACAATATCTCGAGAGCATGAGCATTGTAAATTTGAAATTTTGAAGTGTCTTGAAGATTTATAAAGCATTAAAAATTATATTTTTTCCATACACATTATATCATGAAAGCTTCAACCAAGTTACAAGAATTAGGAATGGTTTTATACCTAAAAATAGACCTAGATGATTCACTATGTATGAGCAATGAGCACCTTTAGTCCTACACGAACTAAAATTGTAATTTTAGAGTGATTTACCATTTAAAATGCAATTTAAACTATTTTAAAACGTATATGGGGTCCATACAATCTTTTAAAAAAACTAATGAGCTATTGAGACAATGTATAGCTCAAAATATAGAATTTTTACTAAACTGAGATGCTTGCTTTTCTAAGAGATCCTAGGTGCACAAAAAGGAGAATAACATTAATTATATTTATCCAAAACCTACAAAATTTTAACTAAAGGTGGGGGAAAATATTTAAATTTTTTTAATGGTTTTCTCATGTCTATATATTACTTGAGGAGATATAAAAGTCAAAATTACAAAACCTATACATTCAAAAGTGTTGACAACTAGTTCTCAAGATGGCTAAAAGTGTGAGAACTCAAGTTATATTGATAAAAATGACTTGAATACTTTTTGTGTAGTTAAAATGTTTTATAAATTTAATAAATTTATTTTCAACCTTTATAGGCCATTAATTAATGGTTTATAACTCATAGGGTTCAATCAAGTCTTATTGAGAAGCCTAGATGGTCTATCATGGAAATTATCTTGAGAATGCCAATCCATTGATTTTGCATGTAAGCTAATAAAAAAATATATAACACTGTATATTGAGAACATGGATAATTAATTATTTGAGTAAGATATATATCTCTCTCAATATATTTTTAAACACTAATGGAGCTCAAACCTACAAATTTGAACTAAGTCATCCTCAAGAGCCATGAAAAACATTGTGAAAGGCTTCAAAGCAACTAATATTAAGTATATGTTTCATGATTTAACTTTTAATTAAAGTCTTTCAAGTCTTAAATCATGATCATGTAACTTTAAATGCAATTTAATAGGCTAAATGAGTTGAGAAGATCATCAAATGAAGAGCTAAAGTTCTACATTATCAATGCACCATCATAATTTCCATTCAATAGAAGACCTCAAAAACCTCAATAAGACTACTACTCAAGTTATACACCATTATGAGGAGTTATGATCAATAAAAGGTACTTTGAATAAAGATTCAAGTTTATAAGTATTCTTAAAGCATATCAATAATATCATCTCTTCCATCTACACCAAAATCAAGGAGAAAAAGTCAAATCAAATAAGGACTTATACGACCCTCACAAAGTGGAGTTTCATCATGCAGGATCGGAGAATTTGGTTGAATACTATGTGGAGTTTCATCATGCAAGATTGGAATTCATGGATGAAGGCTATGTCAAGATTTAAATTCTAAAATAAAAATATCCTCCAAAATAGGTCAACATTATTTATATTTGACAACTTCAAGCCTAAATCAAGGACTTCTACTTCCCCTCCCAACATGGAAACTTCAAAGCAAGTATTAATACATTAGAGAAGAGAAGAAAATGTTAATTTTAATGCTTCATTATGGTTTACTCACAAAATACCCATTCACTATATGAAATTTATTTTTGTAAGTAATTTGATATACATCTAGTTAGTTATGGCTCACCCTAATAAATTTCAGACTTGTAAAGACCTTTTTTAGTAATATAGAAACTGATTTTACCTTCACATATGATAATTATTATGTGAAAGTTATTAATTATTGATGTAATATTATGACAATTATATCCTATCCTTAATTTATGTCCAATTTTTTGCACATTTATGTAACAAACATGATCTTGTGTAGGTTGTAGTTTGTGTCTCTTGGAGTTTATACAATTCATAGTTTTGATGAAAGCCATTTCAGCTTCTTAAGACAAGTGGTCATCCTTCTAGGTATTTTTACAATTTAAATCCTTTCTAAAAAAACTTATGATAAAGGTTCATCAGTGAATTGAGAGTTTTGTATGTGTGAATTCTCTTTGCATTCATTTTGTGTGTGTCCAAGTAAGTTGAGTTATTCAATTTTGGTGTATCACCCCATAGTTAGTCATAAAAGTATATGAAATAGCTATATTTCTCTATTTTTATTGTCAAAAAGTATTTTAGGTAAGGATCAATGTGATTCATCAAGGGAACCATTCCTCTCTAGATATTTACTTCCATTATAGGTCACCCACAACCTGGAAGTGACCCCATTATGTCAATTGGGTGAGGAAGCTTGAAGACTTTCTCAACAGTAAAAATCAAAGCAACAAAATTAAGTGTAGGGAAACACACATAAATAGTTTTTTTTAAAGTTTTTAATGTAAAATAAATAAAAATAATTTTTATAGTATGAGATCGCAATCTTTAACCATTGCTTTAATTTCTAAGAAAAACACTACGGTTTAGAGATAGTTTGAAATTTTTATATATTTTATGAAGAAATCCTAGTCCTATCCAAGGTATTACACTAAAAATCATAAAATAAATAAATAAAATATGGTAAAAATATGAAATTGTTATTATGATAAAGTCTTGTGTATGACAAGGAAAAGTGAAGCTAATCTACAAATCAATCTTAGTTCGGAGAATATAAATCACACTAGCCCTTCCACTTGTTGGTACATTTAGACAATTGGGGTCATGATGAATATGGATACACTAGAGTTAAATAAGGGTTGTATTACCTCATAATATCACTAGAGAGGCTTCCAAAGCCTCTAGTCAAACAATACCACATAATAACCCTAGTTATGTCCTATTATTTCTAATAAAGTAAATGGCACAGTAAATTAAATATAATCTAGTGTTCAATAAATCATGTGGCACAAATGGGGAAAATAAACATAAAAGTAAAAATGCAATTAAGAACTCTACTCTAGTCAATTAAGTGGTAATCCTAATGCATAGAGATATAAATAATTCAAAAGCCATTAAATATGCTACTTCTATCTACCAAAAAAGAGGAAGAAGAGTTAGGAATATTTACCTTGAAAATGAATATATCGAGACTTAATATATCCTTTGGACAATGGTCCTTTGAAATAGGTTGTTGTGGTTTGTAAGGATCACAAGGATAGGCTAGCTCTAGGATATATGATTTCTTATATGCATCTAAGACTTTTTCACCAGACAAGATTCTTCTCTCCAACTGTAAACCCTAAGCAATGACTCTTTAAGTATAATTGTGGAAGAGTATATTGTAAATAATCACAAATGAATGATTATCTCTATATCACTCTAATGAAAATGGGGAAAATGATGTGTTTATATAGCTAGATATAAACCTAAACCCTTTCATATTTTTAGCCAATATAGTCAGCGTAGTTGACCAAATTCTTTAATAAATAAATCATTTAAGTCTGGACTAAGTTGGATGGGAAAGCTTACTCCCATAATGTGTTCATTTTTAATAACAAAATTGGCCCATTTGACTATGTTTAGTAAATGAAAAAATAATATTTTTACTTAAATAGGGGTTATTTGGGGTGGTGAATTTCTTGGAGTGTGTAAGGGAGGTGTCAAGGTTTATGGAAATGTGTAAGAGAGGTTTGTGTTGGTTTTAAGTGGTGTTATAGGAAGTAAAAATCTTGTGAAACACAAATGTTACACACCCCTTTCCTAGTATACACTTTAAGGCATACACTCGGAGAGATTGAGTCTCGATGGGTTCTTACAAGATAGAAATCATCATTAATTGATAATGTTTTAAAATGTTATGTGTATACATATGATCCACTCAAATCTCATCAAAACGTATATATATGTGTGTGTGTGTGTGTTCTTCAACTATTTATATCTCTATGCATTAGGATTTCCACTTCATTGACTAGATTAGAGTTATTAATTGCATTTTTAATTTTATGTTTATTATCCCCATTTGTGCCACATGTTTTATTGAACACTAGATTAGATTTAATTTACTTTGTCATTTCATTTAAGATACAATAGGACCTAACTAGGGTTATTATGTGGTATTATTTGACTAGAGGCTTTGGAAACCTCTCTAGTGATATTATGAGGTAATATAACCCATAGTTAACTCTAGTGTATCCATATTCATCATGACCCCAATTGTCTAAATGTACCAACAAGTGGAAGGGCTAGTGTGATTTATATTCTCCGAACTAAGATTGATTTGTAGATTAGCTTCACTTTTCCTTGTCATACACAAGACTTTATCATAATAACAATTTCATATTTTTACCATATTTTATTTATTTATTTTATGATTTTTAGTGTAATACCTTGGATAGGACTAGGATTTCTTCATAAAATATATAAAAATTTCAAACTATCTCTAAACCGTAGTGTTTTTCTTAGAAATTAAAGCAATGGTTAAAGATTGCGATCTCATACTATAAAAATTATTTTTATTTATTTTACATTAAAAACTTTAAAAAAAACTATTTATGTGTGTTTCCCTACACTTAATTTTGTTGCTTTGATTTTTACTGTTGAGAAAGTCTTCAAGCTTCCTCACCCAATTGACATAATGGGGTCACTTCCAGGTTGTGGGTGACCTATAATGGAAGTAAATATCTAGAGAGGAATGGTTCCCTTGATGAATCACATTGATCCTTACCTAAAATACTTCTTGACAATAAAAATAGAGAAATATAGCTATTTCATATACTTTTATGACTAACTATGGGGTGATACACCAAAATTGAATAACTCAACTTACTTGGACACACACAAAATGAATGCAAAGAGAATTCACACATACAAAACTCTCAATTCATTGATGAACCTTTATCATAAGTTTTTTTAGAAAGGATTTAAATTGTAAAAATACCTAGAAGGATGACCACTTGTCTTAGGAAGCTGAAATGGCTTTCATCAAAACTATGAATTGTATAAAATCCAAGAGACACAAACTACAACCTACACAAGATCATGTATATATATATTTCAAAAACGTATATATATGTTCTTTAACTATATATATAGTTCAAGAACACACACACACACACAGTTCAAGAATATATATATGTTCTTGAATTATATATATATATATACACATTTTTGAACTATATTTAAAGGGCTTCGTGTGATGCCGAGTTCATATACATTTATGTGAATAACCCTATTTTTGGATGTGTACATATACATTTATATTATTTTTTATGTTAGTGGCTATGTACATATACATTTATATGTATAACTCTATTATCAATCTTGTACACATACATTTATGTGTGTATCTCTAATGTTCGATTGTGTGCTTTACATTATTAATAAAAACCTATATTGTGAATTTGTCAAGGTTTTATTGAGAGTATTCGAATTACATTGTTAACATACATGTATATGTGAATTAGGGGTCAAGACTTTTTTGTATTATTTTTTTATACAAACACCTACAGGTTCAAAAATATAGTTATATTATTATTTGTGTAATGAAATTATGTAGTATATATATTTTATACAACTTTATGAAATTAGTCGAGTTAGTCATCTTATAGAACCTAGGTACAGGTAAGAGGATGATTGTATGTGGGCCGAATTATGATTTTATATAAATATCAAGCCTAGTTTTATTATTGAGTTCATAATTTTTTAATATGATCTTATTGTGTTAAAGCCTTTACCTAAACAATGATGACTATGTATATTAAAATAGTCTTTTTTAAATAATCGAAAGTTTTAAATATAGTCAATTAAAAAGTTGAGCATGATAAATTATTTAAATAAAGGTATTCAGACTATTTCATATGATTATATGGATGACCCATATGGGGCTTAGCCGATTGTGTTTTTAGATTAATTATATGCATTTGCTTTTATGAAAGTTTAAAAATTATATATATAATACATTCTTGAGTTATATTTAAAGGGCTTCATGTTATATATATATATATATATATATATATATATATATATATATATATACACTTTTGGTTTTAATCGATTATATACTTATATAGATAAATTTGTGTGTATATCCATAGACCCATTTCATATAATGAAATTTATTATTTTATACCTAAAGATCAATGGTGTATGCACAATCAAATATGTCATGTCCCCATTTTGGTTGACATCGTTTAGCGTGACATTCAACAAGGATTTGCCTATCCCTGACTCTCGTAGGCAGATGAAGGTGGTGAGAGGGTCATGTTTGCGATTCGATGGCTCACGATGATCTGGGAGGTAGTATATTTTATTATGGAGGCCAAATTGTTATATTCTAATTTTAAAATGCACTTTTATTTTTATTTTCATAAAGTTACTTTTTATTTAAAAAGTATAACAAGTTTTGTATGATGTATTACGAAAACTCTTGGAAGTTCCGAAAAGTGCATAAATAGACCCTATGGGTCTAGTATTTGGCATCTAGTCCATTTTATTGATCATTGCATCTTCTCGAGCATTTGGAGACTTCAGAGTCTGCATATTCTCAGATTAAATCCTTGAGAACGATACCTCTCAAGCGATTTGCATAACTGAGGAAGTGAGAGATCTTTCGAAGGGTTGCACATTGGAGATATTGTCCAGCTATTTCATGCTAAGCTTCCAGGGTCGATTTTGCTAGTTTTGAAGCCATTGGGAGGGCAAATACATCATCATTTTGTTAGCAGAGAACCACAGCTATTGCAGTCTGTACAGGTACGGACTTTACCTGCAAATCCATACAAGCAGCATACATTTCCAAAAAAAATAGCAAGTGAACGGTGCGCTTGCCTAGAGAGGGCGATTTAAAATTTCTAAAATTTTTTTTGTGAAGGGCGTCCAGCTGGGCGGCTACTTTCTGAACCTGAGGCGCTTGTTTTGAAGACCAAAAAAAAAAATCCATATCAGTCCGTACGGCCGTACGGACTGTACCTGTAGCATGGTACATACAGTTGCTGGGTAAGTTTTTTGAGCAGCGATCAAGGTGTAAAGTGCAGATCAGGCTTTCAACAATAAACAGGTTCCATTGTTTTTAAGTCTTATGCATCAGGGTTTTAGTATACAATTTGCTCATTTTGTAAGGCTGAAAATAGCCATAAATAATTTTTATAAAGACTATAATTTATTTCCAGAATTCCATAATTTCTATTACTTTAAGTCAAATAGACTGGTTACAAACTATTTGACAAAATTACAGTGCAATATTCTATGTCATGTTTGACAAAATTCTTAATGCAATATAATTTATGATATTCCTCAAAGTGTTTGATGAAATTTCATAGTGTAATATCAGTATTTTAGTGATCCTATTAGTAAGGGTCATTATAGTGGTATCAGAGCCTTCATCCTGCCATCCTGTGATCAGTCAAATATCAGAAGTATTGAGAGAAAGAGACACTGGCAAATCAGTTCCAAATATGGCAGAGGAAGATAGAGATGCAAGAGCTAAAATGAAATTCAATACCATGCTTGATATGATGTCACATTTATTGGCAAGAATGGACCAGCAAGTCATTTCCGATCAAGGTCACCAGCGCACAACGGGGCATAGTGGAGTCAATGAAGAAAGGTCCGTACAACGTGCTGGAAACCCTAGAGGATCAGCCTCTAGACCTCTTTTTCCCACCTTCACACCTAGAGAAGAACAGTTACATGCTGCTCCAGCTACTCCGTTTGGCGAGGAGGCTAGACAGGCCTACTTGGAGTATACCACTCTCCCTCCTGATATGCGACAAATATGGACATTTGACCAGTTCATGAATCAAAGGAATAAGAGAGGAGGAAGGAATGATTACTATGCTCCAAGAAATAACAAGAGATCGGCTGATACAGTTATCAGGAACTTGAATGATGAGTTTGACAGGCATGCTGATCCTGTACAGGGAGACATTAACACATCTTGTCAGGGAGTTAACAGGGCAGGCAGTTGTCTTGCTGATCATTGCAAATTAATATACCAAGACACACCAGATTGCATGATTAACATAGATAGTGATTCCAGTACAGTTGGTCCAATAATGAAGTTACTTGAAGAGGAAGTAGTTGCTATAGAAGGGCCACAAACATTGGCTGTAGCCCATTCAGTCGCTAAGCTGGCAGAAGCAGTTCATGTTCCCTTGGTCGCATTCTCAGCAACAGATCCATCCCTATCAGGAAAACAGTACCCTTATTTCACACGGGTAGTATTTAATGATGATGTGCAAATGACTGCAGTTTCTAGCATTATTGGAAATTATGGATGGAAAGAAGCAGTGGTTTTGTTCACAGATGACAACTTTGGGTGGAATGCTATTAACTCCTTAAGTGATGCACTAAAGCCCCATGGATGCAGAATCGTGTACAGAGTAGCACTTCATCCCAATCTAGATGTGTTGGAACTGCACCATAATCTAATTCAATTACGGCATATAAAATCGAATGTATTTGTAGTCCATATGCAACCTAATTTTGGTCGAAGTATACTTTTCTGCCTAGAACTTGAGCATGTTTAATGAAGGTCATTTGTGGATTGTTATAGATGCCATTGCAAGGACTTTGCATGCAGTATACTCGGATGTTGGTCTCTAGAAGGGGATTCCTTGCATTATTGGTGCTCAAAGCTATATACCAATGTCTTCAAAGCTTAAATTTGTTCAATCTGAATTGAGGAGTAAGCTAGGAGACAAATATGCAACAGGTCGATCACTAAATGCATATGGATTTTATGCATATGATGCACTATGGACAGTTGCAAAAGCTCTGCATAATTTCTTAGGACAGCAAAGAAATTTGTCCTTTATGTATACTTCTTTGCATGCCGACGCAGGTGGCAGATTTAGTGTAGAAAAGTTTAAAGATTTTAAGAATGGGCATTTTCTTTTAAACGAGATTTTGAATATTAAACTTTCAGGGGCAACAGGACTTGTGAAACTGGATACAAGAGGGGAACGAGTGGGCACTGTGTTTGAAGTTGTGAACATTGTTCACAAGAAATTGCATATTGTTGGTCATTGGACAAAAGGAATTGGACACTACACAATTCTTTCAGATGTGAATGCTAAGAGTATGGTTCCCAGAATTTCTCAGCCAATTGCTGGGGGTCGAAATGTGAGTGATGAAATTTGGTGTGGAGGCAGTTATAAAAATCCTTGTAACTGGGCTTTCCAAAAATATTTAAGACCCCTGCAGGTTGCATTTCCTAAAGATGCCATGCAGAGGGGTTTAGTCTCTACTACAGTAGACTGGAGTAATATAACGAATTTTCATGGTCTCTTTATAGATGTATTTCAAGTTGCTATTGCATATCTTCCTTATAATGTCAGTTATACTTTTATACCTCTTGGGAATGGAAGCTCGACCCTCGATCTTGAAAACCTTCTCCAAAGGGTTGCTGACAAGGAATTTGATGCGACAATAGGAGATATAGCTATCACACCAAGTCGCTTACAAATTGTTGACTTTACACAACCTTATGTGGCAGCTGGGCTGGTCTTTGTAGTTCGTCAGAAGGGTTATTCCTTGTCTAAAGTTGCCCGCCATACAGGATCGTTGACTACTTTCACAAACAGTGCCGCTTACCATGGTGATTTTTATCACCTAAAGAATTTGATTAGGGCAGGTGAAGATCCAACTCGGGCTGACTATGATGGTCTTACCATCGGCAAGTATTCACTCCAGACATGTTTCAGCACCGGCTCAAAAATTAAAGGGAAGGTTCATGAAAGCAACCAATATGCAGATAATAATAATGATAGAACAGAAATAAACTCAGACAAATTGGACACTACAGTGAATATTCAATTGAAGGACATCCCTAGAAATGACTGTTTACTATCCTTTGGAAAGTATCAGGAAATATCCTTGGAATCATTCAAACTGCAGCCTTTACAGATATCTCAAAAATCACATAAACAGAATTCAAAGTCATCTGAATGGGTTGATAACCATGATCATGACTACATTTGGGATCCAGGGGGATTGTTTGGTTTATTGTTCAGCGATTGCTTGGGGACAAGCAATTTCAGGAAGGGCGGACTGTCATGTCCCCATTCTCGCTGACATCATTTAGCGTGACATTCTACGAGGATTTGTCTATTCCTGACTCTCGTAGGCAGATGAAGGTGGTGAGAGGGTCATGTTTGGGATTCGATGGCTCACGATGATCCAGGAGATAGTATATTTTATTATGGAGGCCAAATTGTTATATTTTAATTTTAAAATGCACTTTTATTTTTATTTTCATAAAATTACTTTTTATTTAAAAAGTATAACAAGTTTTGTATGATGTATTACGGAAACTCTTGGAAGTTTCGAAAAGTGCATAAATAGACCCTATGGGTCTAGTATTTGGCATCCGGTTCATTTTATTGATCATTGCATCTTCTCGAGCATTTGGAGACTTCAGAGTCTGCATATTCTCAAATTAATCCTTGAGAACGATACCTCTCAAGCGATTTGCATAACTGAGGAAGTGAGAGATCTTCCAAAGGGTTGCACATTGGAGATAGTATCCAGCTATCTCATGCTAAGCTTCCAGGGTCGATTTGGCCAGTTTTGAAACCATTGGGAGGGCAAATACATCATCATTTTGTTAGCAGAGAACCACAATTTTTGAAGGTCTTTTCATAGTATGGCCTATACCTGCAAATCCGTACAAGCAACAGGGATTTCCAGAAAAAATCAGCAAGTGAATCCTGAGCGTGCTTGCCTAGAGAGGGCGATTTAAAATTATCTATAATTTTTTTTTGTGGGCACTTACCTCAGCCTGGGCGGCTACCATATGAACCTGAGGCACTTGTTGATGCATAGACGGAAAGCAGAATTAAAATTCCGTACTCAGTCCGTACGGCTGTACGGACTGTACCTGCGAGCATGGGTACGGACAGCAGGTTGGGATAGCGTGTGGTTAGCAGAAGAGGGCGATCTGACAGTTGGGCAGCGAACAGTTACAATAAGATCAAGTTTTGCACACAAAACAACAGGTTCCATTATTTTTAGAGTCTTATGCAACAAGGTTTTTAGTGTATTTATCTGTTCATTTTGTAAGGCAAAAAAAAGCCATAACTAATGTTATCATAAAGGCTGTAATTTATTTCTAGAATGTTCATAATTCTCTATTGACTTTAAGTCAATTAGATTGATTGCAAACTGTTTGACGAAATTACAAATGCAATATTCTAGTGACATGTTTGACAAATTTCTTAATGCAATATAATTTCTGATATTCCTCAAAGTGTTTGACGAAATTCCCTAGTATAATATCCGTGTTTTAGTGATCCTATTAGTAAGGGTCATTACAAAATATCAATCATTGATCTTAGTTTTAATTCAAATTTTAAATATCAAATGAGTATATACATTTAATTCAAATAATCCAGTTCGAGTCACAAATATATATCCATCAAATATAGTTATCTATCTAATGTATAGAATTATTCAAAATAAGAGAGAGTTTAAAACAAGTTTTATAAAAGCTTTAACAATCTAGGTGTTTTATGGTTTAACCCTCAACCCTATATTTTCTCTAAATTGAAGGTAGGGTCCCTGTGGAAGCCAAGCCATTAGTATGCTCTACATTCCACTCAAAATCTCTAGATTTAAAACATAGAAAAACTATTTACCCAATACTTAGTTTGAAAAACTCCTACATTATTCACACAAGAATTGAAATACAAAACCTACCTGTATTTGCAAAAGAAACTGACTAGATTCCTTCATCTTTCCTTCAAGTTTTCACATTCTTTATGTTCTGTAACTCTCTCCTCTATGTCATGAGTCATGTGTCTATCCTCCACCACTTTCATTCTCTTTTTATTCATTTTCATTCTCTTTTTTCCCATCATTAACTACCACTTCAACTAACTGTTTAAATAAATATAGAATTTGCTCAACAACTTTCAATAATCTGTCACCATGCAAGAATAGTAGCCTCATATTTTCCTTAAAATAGAAGCTTAACTGAAGTCAATAAATGATTAATGACCCTAATCATCTCAAGACTTCTATAAAATTTATTTTATATTCCCTTTAAAATCTACATGATAACAAACAATCATCGACCACCATACCTTAATCAATTTGTTTCCAATCTCTATTTCATGCAAAGCCTACCATCTAATTGATGACCAAGGTATTCCTATGCAATGACCATCGACCAATACTATAGAATATAGATTACATCACATGATAATACTTTTAGATTTTATTAGATTATAGTTCTACATGACTATGTTATTTCCCATCATATATATAATGATTATTAAATCATTTAATAATAAAAAAATGTATTCAATATATTTGAAAACAAATCTTTATCAATAGTTAATCAAATACAAAGATATTTAAAAAATAATGATATTTATATCTTTTGACATATATTATTATCATCATCATCATCATCATCATCTAAAACTTATAGATAATTAACAATAATAGAATATGTCATGATATCATAACACTATGTAGCCATACTTAATCAATACAATAATGTAAGTAAAACATAACTAAACTCACTCATTCAGTCAATTAATTACATTCTATAAGATAAATTAGTATGATCACACAATTAGTGAAATCACTCGAATAATCATGTGATCATCATCAACAATCAAAACTATACCAGAAATCATAATAAAAATCACCTAAAAGAAAAGTACACAAAACATATTATCGCATCTATATCAAATAAATAATTACTAAATATGACATTTTAAGTGGTAAGTGCAAGGGTTTACAGATTCGTTCTCTGTCAGCCCCCAATGTCTTCATCTAACCACCTTCTCTGATGATGCTCTTCTTTCATCATACTATAAAAGAAGAATATGTTATGCATTCACCTCATAACAATGAAAATAGCCCAAAACATCATTATTTTTTATCAAATGATGTTGTATAAACATGATGGACAAAATATAAAAGTGCTACTAAGTCATAACAAACTAATGATGTAAATTACACAACACATACTGTCCCATACTCAATGTATGTCATTAAGCTTAATCAAATATAGGTTAATCAACTAATCAACCATAATAACCATGAATCAAATAGATTATTCATCTACAAATAAATTGAGATGTAATATAGTTTTCCCTCATAATTCCACATTGCACAATCCTTCCAACAATTAAACATAATCGTTCATTCTTCATTTTATTCTCTTTCACAAACCATATCTATTTTCTAACCTATTTGATGCCTACCACTTTAGAGATAATCATAACCACCCAACAAGATGTTATGATGAGCCGACTAAAGTGCATATGCCAATGGACAATCGTGAAGCACCTCTTAGAGATAGTATGTAGAAAAAGAGTCAATTTTATCAAAATTTTATTAATACTCAAATTTTAATATATATTTTTATTGTAGAAATAGAAATTGTAGGACAGTTTAGACCCTTTTCCATTTCCAGTCATCCCTTTCCAAAAGTGGTTATAACGTGTCTATGGTCAGTGTGTTTGGAAACTAGCCAATTCTATTCCAAAAATATTCATGTCAAATTACACGCAATATTTTTCCAAGATAAAATTGTAATATATAATTATAAGACCCAACATTTGTAGATAAGCCACTATTTCTTTCAAACCAAAAAAATTACATGCAACAAGAATTTGATGAAACATATCAAATTTGTTAGATTTATGATCAGAATTGAAATAATCATAAATTCTAACACAATGAATAATGAACACAACAAGATAAATTTGATTTACTCTTTAGAAGTCTGCTCTATATAAATTATATTTTTGATTGAATATATCTATCTTGAACAATGAGGAATCATTATATATACAAGTGAGAGGAAAGAGACACATCTCTTCAATCTACCTGTTGGCAAAGAGACACAACACTTCAATCTCCCTGTCGGCCTCCATCAAAAGTTCAAGACATTGGGGTGGAAGTGGGAGCCCAAAGCTGCTCCTCCAACATCAACACTCCCTCTCAGCTAGGGAGGATACTTCCAGATACATAAGACATGTCACCAAATCATCATGTCAACCACAATGGATGACATCCATCTAGCTCTCTTAGAGTGTTGAATCAAGGGATTTCACCTCGAACTTCTCTCACAAAGAAGAACTCGTTATCAAGGGATTTCACCTCAAATTTATCTCACAGAGAAGAACTTGTTATCAAGGGATTTCACCTCAAACTTCTCTCAAAGAGAAGAAATCATTATCAAGGGATTTCACCTCGAACTTCTCTCATAGAGAATAACTCGTTATCAAGGGATTTCACCTCAAAATTCTCTCACAGAGAAGAACTTGCTGTCAAGGGATTACTGATATTGAGACTCTTTCTCAGTTAAGGCTGTATTTTCCACTATACCAAGATTATCTTGAAAGTACACAAACTTTAACTTGGAGAGAGGCTTGGTGAGAATGTCTATCATCTGCTCATCTGTGCTTATATTCCTTAACTCAATAGCTTTCCTCAATACCATATCTCTGATATAATGGTATTTGATCTCAACATGCTTGGTTCTATCATGAAACACTAGATTGATAGAAATCTTCACACAACTTTGGTTATCACATGAATAATTGTAGGCTCCATTGATTGTTCAAACAATCCTGCAAGGAGCTTACGAAGCCATACTGCTTCCTGAGCTACCATACAAGTTGCAATATACTCTACCTCTATTATACTCAATGCTACAGATGACTATTTCCTGCTGCACTAGGAAAGCATAGCAGATCCCAAACTAAAACAACATCCAGAGGTGCTCTTCTGATCAGAGACACATCCTGCCCAATCAAAATCAATATATCCATGCAATTTCAAGTCTACACTAGAAGAATATCTCAAGCCATATCCAACTATGACACGTAAATATCTTAGGATATGCTTCACTACAACTAGATGTATTTGTCTTGGTTCACACATGAACGAACTAAGTGCACTCACTGCATAGCAAATATCTAGTCTAGTATTAACTAGATACATCAATGAACCAATCATTTGTCTATACATGCTAGGATCCACTAGATCTGAACTAGCTGCAGCCTCTTTTAACTTTAACAAATTTGACTCCAATGGTGTAGACATCGGTTTGAAATTTAACATACCAAATCTCTTCAATATGTCAATAGAATACTTCCCTTGACTTAGAATGATCTCATCTAGTTTCTGCCATACTTTGAAACCAAGGAAGTAATGTAAGAGATCAAGATCCTTCATTTCAAATTCTGAAGCTAACTCCTTCTTACATTTTAAAATGAGGTGATCTTCTCCGGTAATAAGAAGATCATCAACATAGAGAACCAAGATTAATGCATTGCCATCAATTATCTTGAAGTATAGGTTTGAATCAACATCATTCTTGGAGAAAGTCAAGGTCATCAAGTATCGATCAATTCTTTCATACCAAGCACGAGGAGCCTGCTTAAGGCCGTACAAAGCCTTCTTCAATTTGCAAATATGAGACTCCTTCCCATGAACCTCAAAACCATCAGGTTGCTCAATATATATGTCTTCTTTGATTACACCATTTAGAAATGTTGTCTTCACATCCATTTGGTGTAATTTCCATCCTTTAAATGCTACAATAGCAATGATGGTTCTGACAAACGTATAATGAGCAACTAGAGCAAAGGTTTCCTCATAATCTACTCCCTCTTTCTGAGAGAATCCTCTATCCACAAACCTATCCTTGTACTTCTCAATGCTTCCATCAGTTGCATGCTTGATCTTGAAGAGCCACTTAGAAGAAACAACATATTTTCCTTAAGGTCTAGGTATGATATCCCAAACATCATTCTTGAGGATGGATTGATACTCTTCAACCATAGCATCTCTCCATACTTGTTGACTAGTAGCTTCCTTAACACTAGAAGGCTCAGACTCAATAATTTGACTCATTAATAACACATAATCTGAGAACTTATGAGGTCTCTTGCTTTCTCTAAGAGATCTTCGAGGACTTGTATATTTTCTTACCTCTTGCATGTTTTCTTGAGTCCATCGAAGCCTTTTTCATACTATAACAATGTCACTAGGTCCATCAGTTGGTTCCAAAGGCTTAACTGGAACATCATCTTCTTTTGAATCAAAAACCTCCCTCTAAATTTTAGGAGTATGGTCAACTTCCATATCCTGAGGAGACTCTTGGTCTTCATTATCTATCTCCATATGAACGCTCTTAGATATTTTGAATGCAACATCCTCTTCAAATGTAACATCCCTACTGATCTTAATCAAATTCTGACCTGGAATGTAAATTCTATAGGCTTTTGAAGTTTCACTATAGCCTAAAAATATTCCCTTCTTGCCAGAAGGATTTAACTTAGTCCTTTTATCTTTTGGTATGTGAAAATATACTGGACAACCAAAGATCCTCAAATTACTTACTTCTAGCTTCACCCCTGTGAAAGCTTCTTTGGTAGTCATGTTCTCTAAAATGCGGCGAGGGCTTCTATTTTGAACACAAACAACTGTCTTAGATGCTTTAGCCCAAAGGAAGATTTGCAGATCTTGGTCATGAATCATAGATTTTGCAGCTTCTACAATAAATATGTTCTTCCTTTCTGCAACACCATTCTATTGAGGGTTGTAAGGAACACATAACTCCCTCTTAATCCCCATTTCAATGCAAAAGTTACGAAATTCATCAGAGGTGTGTTCCCCTCCATTTTTGAATCTCAAAACTTTGATCCTCTTCCTAGATAAGTTCTCTACCTGAGCTTTAAAATCTTTGAACCTCTCAAGTACTTTTTTAGATTCTTTAGATTTCAAGAAATAAATCCAAGTCTTTTTAGAGTGGTCATCAATAAAAATAATGTAATACAAGAAACCACTCAAAGAAGCAACAGACATTGGACCACATAAATCAAAATGAATGAGATCTAGAATACATTTAGATCTACTTTCTCTGCTATAAAATGGTCTTCTAGTATTCTTACCCATGGCACAACCTTTGTAGGTACATTCATGCTCTTGGTTGAATTTTAGAGGACCCGTGACCATCTTCTCCATGATAGGTAGAGCTCAAAAGTGTAGGTGAGCTAATCTTCTATGCCAAAGATCACACAAGCTTGAAGAATCATGTACTAATGCCTGAAGTGGACAAGTTATTAGCCTATAGAGGCTCTCATGTCTAACTCTAATTATTCGAGTAGTTTTGAAGCTGGAATTCTTCATCCACTCAAGAACTTTGCCTTCGGAGAAGGTAACTTGATAACCCTTGTCTTCCAAGGCTGAAATGGAAACCAGATTTCATTTGATGCTTGGAACATAGAGAACATCACTTAACCTTAGAGTAATGTTGGATTTTAAGTGGAGAGTAGAGATTCCAATCCCTTTCACTGAATAGCTAGCATCATCTCCAATGATAACTTGTTCACAATAATTTATCTCCATCAAGTTTGATAAATGCTTCTTAAAACCAGTGATGTGTCGAGATGCACCACTATCAATCAACCAAGTGTTGGTGTCGGCAGGTACATTGCTTGATAATGCTGAATAGAACAAATATTCACACATTTCCTTTTGAAGAGAGGCATCATCAACATCTGCAATGGTGGCTTTTTGCTCAGGCCTGTAGGAACAATGTTTGGCAATGTGACCATACTTGTCACACCTAAAGCATTGGATTTTAGAGAGGTCCCTCTTCTTATTGAAAGCGGGAGCACTATCAGTTTCATTATCTCTGTTCCTCTTAAAGAATCCTTTCTTCTCATTCTTGCTTTTCTTCTTAAATGATTTAGAGGCAAGGACATGAATGTCTTCATTGGTAGAGCTTTGACCAATTCCTCTAGTGACCAATCTAGCCTCTTCTTGAATGCAATCTACCCTCAATCGATCAAACTTGGGAAGTTTCGATCTTGCACTAATTCCTTGAATGTAGGATTCCCATGATGAAGGAAGGCCATTGAGAGCAAGCATGGTCAAGTCTTTGTCATCAACTACATGACTAATTGTAGAGAGCTGATTTCTTAATTTTGAAATCTTCATAAAGTAAGCAATAACTATTATTCCTTTCGCCATTTTCATATGATGTAGTTGTTGCTTTAGTGCAAAAGCTCGGCTAGTGTTGTTGATTTCGTACATTTCCTCCAAGGTTTTAAACATGTCCCTTGCCATCTTCAACTTGGAGACAATCGGAACAATATGATCTTTAATGGAGTCAACCAATATCTTCTTCGCCTTGTTGTCTTTTTTTTTCCACTGCAACTTCTCTTCTTCCTCCAAGGGTTCAGGGACTTTGGTTTCCACAAACTCAGCCAAGTCATTTTCTTCCAAGGTGAGCATGAATCTAAACCTCCATGATGTGAAGTTAGATGCTCCTTCGAGTCTATCCTCAATTTTAAGACTGTTCACCATCTTGACTAAAATAGGGATAGATAAGAGATATAAAGAACAATAGAGAGTATTGCTGCAATGATAAGTTTGATCATGATCTTCTTCAAACCCGCTCTGATACCATGTTAGATTTATGATCAAAATTGAAATAATCAGAAATTTCAACACAATGAATAATGAACACAACAAGATAAATCTGATTTACTCTTTAGAAGTCTGCTCTATATAAATTATATTTTTGATTGAATATATCTATCTTGAACAATGAGGAATCATTATATATACAAGTGCGAGGAAAGAAACACATCTCTTCAATCTCCCTGTTGACAAAGAGACACAACACTTCAGTCTCCCTGTCGGCCTCCATCAAAAGTTCAAGACATTGGGCTGGAAGTGGGAGCCCGAAGCTGCTCCTCCAACATCAACAAAATTTAAAATTAGAGATCACGTGCTTTGAATCATAGACGAACCCAAAAGAACAGGCATCCGCCACGATTCACTCCTATTGGAAGGACAGTAAACAAGGTGTTCATTATGTTGATCTCAGCAAGAACTTAGCTTCCCTCACACTAAATATCGTGTGCAAAATGTTTGCCAGCAGAACATACTCTGACCATGGATTGAGTGGAGGCCTCAGCTTTAAAGATATGATAGGTGAGCTAATGGCTCTAGGAGTTGCTTTTGTGATCGCTGATTTCATTCCCTTTCTCAACTACTTCGATTTCCAATGCCTCCGCCTGGAATGAAAGCTTTGCACAAAATATACGTTGAATTTGCTGACAATCTAATCGATGAGCGCATCAATCAGAGAAGCGACAAATTGAAGGAAGTGCGAAGTGTGAAAGACATAGTAGACGTGCTGCTCGACATGTCCGGGGCCGATAGCCGCACCACGGAGGTGGTAGTCACACGGGTTCATATCAAAGCAATTATCCTCGTATGTTTTAGCATTAAGATTAACTTAGATTTTGGAAATTGACTTACAGTTATATATGGAGGAGATTAACGAGCAAACTCATTTACGAAAAAATTATATAGAGTATTAAACAGTACAGCAAGAAATTATTTGTAGCGGGTGTTTATAGACCAAGGGTATTTTACAGGCTGATTGGGGATGAAAGGGCTGCATGATAGTTAGGTTGAAGTATTATAACCAAATTATTTGCTCTTTTATTTCTCTGCACTAACATTCCTTCTTGCCTTCAACTATTACGTTGGCGATCAAAAAAGATTATGGCGATTTCATGGTCGAAATCCCCGTTTTTCTGAAATAGTTCTCATGTACAAACCCTGTTTTTTTCTGAAATGATTTTCATGTGCAAACCCTGTATGTTCATGGTCGACTGACTGAATATTTGGACTGTTTCTCAGGATATGTTACTTGCTGGAGTAGAAACAGCGGCCACAACTATAAAATGGGCATTGCGTGAGCTGCTGAGAAACCCTGGCCACAACTATAAAATGGGCATTGCGTGAGCTGCTGAGAAACCCTCGTGTAATGCCAACTGCACAGCAAGAAATTGAATCGGTTGTCAGCAGATATAGTTTAGTCAAGGAAAGTGACATAATAAATTGTAATTATTTGCGATGTGTAGTGAAGGAGACGTTACGATTACATCCACCAGGGCCATTGCTCGTTCCACACGAGTCCACGAAGGGTTGCAATGTGGCGAGATATTTCATTCCGCCGAAAACAAGGCTGTTTGTGAATATATGGGCCATGGGAAGGGACGAAATGTTTGGGAAGATCCTTACCAATTCAAACATGAGAGATTTATAGGAAAAAATATAGATGTGAGGGGTCAGCACTTTGAATTTCTGCCATTTGGTACAGGACGAAGGGGATGCCCTGGGATTTCAATGGGGCTTTCTGTGGTTGAGTTGGTATTGGCACAGCTGATACATTGCTTCGATTGGAGTGTAGAGGGCAAGGTGAATATGCAAGAAAAGTTTGGATTAAGTTTACCTGGGAAATTCCCAGTGTTTGCTCGTCCTTCATGCAGGATGACGGCCCACAATGGCGTTAATAAATTTGTGTAATCACCATCAAGTAAACTTTGTCGGAAGTTTTTAATGTACCTTTGAGTTAACTTGATGGTGAAAAAAATTTATACTCTTTGTAAGAAGTCATAAATTTAATGGTTATCATATACAAACCTTATATATTAATTGACTGAATGTATGAGTAATTTACATGTTACAGATAAGTATAATAAACCACTGGCACATAGTGCATTATAAGCTCTTCTTGCACATAGTGCAATAACATAATTCTATTAATACTTCACTCTACTGGTCTATGAGGTGCCAGCTCCACAAGATTCAACAGCTAATAAAGACCCAACGTTTGAACCAGAAAGAAAGAATTTGCAAGGCTGTCCACAAATAAAATTTAAATTACAAGGTTTTGCGTATATTCAGCGAAGGATGGCAGGAGATCCTACAGTAAATGGAAACTTACGTTGAAGTGAACAGCATGATTGTAATAACTTATGCCTGTCTCATCACAAGGGATCATGGAACTGAGTAGTCGGGCCACTTTTAAATATGAATTTAGTTTTTGAAAAATAAAATTATAATTAAGAAAATAATTTATTATAATATATAAATATAATCCTCTGATCATAATTCTTTGTCTTGGCTTGAAATTTTTTATTTATATTTATGTTGATGTTCTTTTTCACTGTTTCGTCATTACTCAAGTTCATCGTGAAATAGAATGTCTCCTCTCGATACAATTTATTTTCATGATATATTAATAAATATACAATGTCATTTTCTCTAATCATCTCCATTAAAAATATAAGATTATTGTTGCTTAATACTTCATGCACAAAAGACGGGACACGGTTAAATGTCATAAGTTTCAAGTGAAATATGACACTCGATTTACACTCTTTTGTATTATAAAACCGTTCTTTACCAAAACATAAAATTACATCGTTCGACAAAACTTACACATTTAAAATAATTATTAATCAATAATACAATATGAAAAAATTGAATAATAAAAACCAAATACACTTATAACCCCTATTTTAAACCAATAACCATGAAATATACAAATGCCTTATAATTATATAATATAATGAATAATAAATATTTAAATGTATACACTTGCATACTCCATTAGCACTAGAGTACTACTAAGACCCAAATAAATATACATGAATTACGTGCACCCCACAATCAATTGAAATTATATATTTTTATTAGTAATTGTTGTCGACTCAGCTTACAATGTAGACACATTTAGGAAGGTGGACAAAATCGACTCAGCTTATATATTTTTATTAGTACTAAAGATTTTTATTTTCATCAAATTCTTTTGAAGAATGAACTAGACCTCATCCAAATAATCTTTTAGATAAATATTTTATTAATTGTAATCAGTGATCAAAATCGAACCCATCCCAACGCAAATGAAGACTTCAAACCTGTTAAAAAAAATGTAGTTTAAAACTAAATCCTATAAATAAAAATTTAAAATAAATAAATAAATAAATAAATAAATTTATATAATATTGAATAATATGAAAGTATAAATAAATAATAACATTCTATTTAAAAATGCCAGTCAATGTCATCATGTCGCTGCCTTGCAGGGTAGGTAGTTAATGCATATTAACGGATTTCCAGGATTGCGTATAAATTTATCAAACTGGCAGACCTGCGCCCTGTGGTAATATTTCCTCAGAACCTGCCCAATTATATTTTTAAAAATATCTAAACCATTCGCATCTAATAAAGGTTCCAATAGTTTTCAATCTTAATTTTGGATAATAAATTAAGGTGTCATAATATTATATATTTTGAATTTTTTTATCGATTTTAATATATATTTTAATTATTTATAATTAAGAGTAGAAGATTTAATATATTTTATGATATAATCATTTTATCACGAAAAGTTATAAAATATATTTTTAAAATCTATAATCAAAACTTAACTTTTTAGAATATAGATACTCGATTTTTATTTGTTAAGATGTGATTGATTACTTTTAATTTTATAAAATAAATATTGAATAAATATTAAATATTATATGTTTAATTTCTAATACACTTTAATATTTATACACACTAATATGTTCTGTCAATAAAATACATGTTAACAAGAGCCTTATTCGACAATTAAAACATGCATAATGACTGAAACTTTTCCCTTATATAAAAAAGCATTTTAATTTATATGAACTAAAAAATGGGAAAGATCAGTACAGAAGGGAGCTGGAAAAGAAAAACAGAATTGAGAATTTATCTCATTTTGTGGTGACTGTAAGTGTGTATTATGCCTCTTTTCGTATAATATTTAGACATGTTGTATCAACGTGTCAGATGTATTTCATTATTATGGTAAATCATAAATGTATTTACTTAGATAAATGATTATGTTTGAGGGGTGGTTATAGGTATGAAATAGGCGGTCAGAGCCATGATGGCATGAAAGCCGGAGTATTATGCACGCCCAGCATAGAAAGCAATTTTTTGTTTGCATAAAACTATAGTACGCTGACATCTACGGACCGTCATATCTTCTTTCTCCATCAATGAACTCTGGAAGGCAGGTCGGTGGGGATGGAGACATCCATGGCTAGAGGGAGGTGGTGACTTTGATGGCAACGCTTAGGTCATGGTCTTCAAAGGCAGAGTGGATGTTGGTCATTGCCGGAACGTGCACATAGCAGGAAGCCAACAACCACAGTGGTTTCCACAAAAAAAGTTCATGCCTCTAGCACACAGAAAAGGTCTCAAAGGACACCCCATTCATTCATAATTAATATATATATATATATATATATTTGTGAAGGAATAAAAAAGACATGTCTCTTAATTACTTCTATAATGCAAATAACCCATTCTTTTTGCTCTGTTTATATTCCAAAACTAACAAAACTAACAGCGACTGCTGCTACTTTGCCATCTGATAAAACCTGCTACTTATATCTCCCTTGCCTCTAGAAAAACCTCAAAGTATGACCGATCCCTGAACTATAGTTAAATATATGAATTGCAATTTTCTCCAGCATCTCTCCTTGGTCCCAAACAACACACTGTAAATTCATATGATAATAGAGGATAAAAAACCTAATTGGATAAATATAGCTTTCAAGAACTGAAACCAGGCGTGAATCCATTTTTCCATTTCTTAAGCACCCGACTAGAATTTTCCAGCTTGCTTGTGAATTTGGAAAGCTCTAGCGTACAACCTCAAAGTGTTTAATGTCCCAAAGCAGTGGCAGAATTGGAGCCCTAGATTTGGGGATAAGTGGAATCTTTCACTGAATCCAAAAATTTGCAACATAAGCATGACATCAAATAAAAAATAAATTAGTATGATACGTAAATGATGGAATATTGCAGGCTGCAGCTGGAGTTTCTGGCTTTCCTCCCAAGATAAGAAATTCAATAACAACAGGGACAAATATTCTGGCCCGATCAGAAATTCAAGGGTGGCTTTCAATATTATTGTTGTTTTGCATCATACAATGAGACAGTAACTTGCAGGTACATAATGGAGATACATGTAATCCAAAATATATACAATGTACAAGTGTCAAACGACTGATTTGCAACTTATTAAATTTGTCGAGCGTAGTGTGGTTAGCAAACATTTGAAAGCTGGGCTTTGTATTTTTATATTTGTTATATATAATATTAAATAATATATTTAATATTAAATTAAATATATAATATTTATTTAATAATATTATTATAATAATTATATTGTATGATTTATTTTATTATGTAATTAATGTATAATATAAATTACAATATAATTAATTAATATTATTATAATATTTAATAACTTTTTATTTAGAGTATCTTATATTGTATTTTATATATATATATATATATATATATTATCAATCTTATGATATATTATATTATAAAATTATATTAATTATAATATATTTTATATATAAAAATATTATATAATATAGTATATTTATTTCGGTGATTTTTTTTGGGTAAGTATAAGCACCAACATGGTGAAGATTGTAAATGACACTATGGGACTTTGAATTACTTTCTGAAGTGCCTCTCCATTGTAAAACTGAGAATGTGTTCAATTGTGCCATACAAATGAAGATGTTTATGTCAGGCAACCATATTGGCCATATTCTTATCACTGACTTCAGCACTTCAACTTGTTGAATGTTGCAAAGCCTCCAGAGATCGATCACTGAACCATCTTCCTTCAAATGTTGTTCGTTTTTCATCGTAGCCAACTTGCAATTAAAAATCATATGGCTGCGTTAATTTTTGAAGAAGAACAAAAATTCTAGAATAAAAAATATACTCAATTTTGAGTGGAGAGATTAGATATCTTGAAAATCAAAACATTCAACATTAGAATATTATCAGAGTAGTTGTAACATCCCCTATATTTTTTTCCTCTACAAAAATGTTTGTCGAGTTTATTATCATTAGACATATAATTCCAATTAATGCTAGCCAGTCAAGAGCTTCACTTGGATATATTGATTTAGCAACAGAGGCATACACATTTGATAGTAGGTGGCAGTGGGAAGCGACCTCGATCAAAATACTCTGGACATCGTTGAGATATATGAAATGATACACGTTGGAACATCAACACACCAACACAAGAGTGTGGCAATAGTAATTTTTAAAAATGGTAATATATTTAATATATTAATAGTATAATAACAATAATAATATTATTATATATTTTATTACATATTATTATTTATTTCTTGTCTTCAATCTGGATCTAGTTTACGATATGGATCCTAAGTGAATGATACTATGTGAAATATCTTATTATTGCCCTTCACTATTATCATTTAGATCATCTTAGAATCTTTCACATTCACATGTTTTGTATAGCTATCCCCATTGGTCAAACACACAACATCATTATCCACTATTTCCTCCACTAAAAATATATAAGTATTGTTGTATAACCCTTCATACATAGAAACTAAAATGATGTCAGCGGCCATACTAATTTACTATGTTAGATAACAGAAAGTAGTGGTTGTGTATAATGTATGCAAGTGGAGATATTAGTGACAAAGGTGAAGGTTTTTAATCCATCAGTAAAACAAATTTAATTCAAAATTATATTCAAGTTTTGACTAAGGATGGTCATGAGTTTTGGTTCATGGGATTTAATAAATAACACAAAGCTCTCAATAACCTATCAAGAGGTCTCAACATTTTTCTACCATCACCACTCCACCTAGGGCTTAGAATGGGTTTAGTGATTTAAAAAAAAAAAAATGCAAGTGGCAAAAGATTTCAAAATGAGTTGGGGGGTGATGATGAAGGGAAATGACAAGGTGTTTCAAGTGATATTGTACACTAGAAGACCCGTATAATACACATGCTCAGAATTCACAATAGTTGCTAAATTTACATGACCGACACCCATTACAAAGGGGTTTTTAGCTTATAGGGTGGTAGCATCTTTTATTGACTATTTTCTATTTTATTACAAAAATATTCCTCTTATGATGTGCAAATCAAATCAATAATGCAATGTAGTTGATGTGAAGGAAATACATTGAGGCAATGGAGTCTATCTTGTTGCTTTCATTGTGGTTGAAGTGAGTACCAAATATTTTTCATAAGTACATGCCACATGGGTACATAAGGGGCATCGTTGATGATACAATGTGAATGCCATTGTGGAAGAGTCACCATTTGAGAGAAAAAGTAATCGATTAACGATTGGTCCTAGTGTTAGGCAAGGTTGGTAGGTATAATTCATATGTATTAAGGGGTGCCCACATCATATGATTAAAAGGGGACTATACTCTAATAATGAAAAGAAAATAATTACCAAAAAAATCATGAAAAATAAATATACATTCCTTCACGATAGTGAAGTTGTGTTGTTGAAATACATTTTTCTCCTCTACAATGTTATCTCTATGATTAACTATAGATAATAATTTTATATTATAACTACACATGTGAGATAATATGGATTTTAAGTACAAAAACTAATTATATTTCATGTTTTGAAAAAATGAATCAAATTTATGATTTATTTGTTTGCTTACTTTACATATCAATATGTTTAAGGATTCAATTTTCTTTATCTAATTATCACTCTAAATTTGAGTGTGCAATGGATTTTTCACCCTTTCTTTTACCACACCAAGGAGTTTTATATGGTCCTATTATGGTGCAGGGTATTGGGGTTTTTGGTGGTAGGTTTGTTCATTTGTTTGTCCAGTTCATTTTCATTTTCCTCTTTTAGAGATGATTCCTTTATTTGAAACTAAGTCTTATATTATGGAACTCTACAAATGTTATTTTAGAAATGTTGATAGCATTTGTATTAGTTGTCAAGTTTGGGGTTTATTTACGAGTTGTTCATTATATATTTATAATATTTTTTTCCTGGATACTCTATCTTTGTTATAACTTTATTGTTGTTGTTTCAGTTTTCAATTTTTTTAGGTCGCAATGTCATTTCCCCTTGCAACCCATGACTCAACTTTGATCACTTTTATATTATCTATAGTTTTTCCTTTCTCTACCACTTCACTATTGTTGGATCTCACTATGAAACATACCATCTCATTCTAACAAAGCTCATTGCCACATCATATTAAGAGTTTACACATAATGTCTTTTTATGCTATCACATCTATTACAAATATTAAATTATTATCACCTAACACTTTATGCACATACGGTGGGATAGGACCAATAGTCATGGGTTTCAAGTTAAATACAACTCTTAATTTACACTCTTCTATTTTACAAAACCCCTATTTATCAAAACAAAAAATTAAATCCATTCCACGTGAAATCTCCTACCTACACAATGCATTGCCATGTCATATGCAGTAATACACCACCTCATTTTCCACCATCATGGTTTTTTCTTACAATACAATTACTAACATACACTATTTCGATATACAAAATCCCACTTTACCAACAAACAATAAATTACATCATTTTCACCGTAACTTGCACCTTTGGGATAACTGCTAGTTATAGGTATTCATATCATTTTCCATTTATGAATACAAAGGGAATTATGATTATGAAGACAAGAGTGTGGGGGCATTGTATAAATATGTTTTTTCACCCCTTTAAGCGCATTCGCTTTCATTTGTTGGTCTACCATGGATGGTTTGTAAAATATGTATCTATCAAACTATGAAATGAAATGGTTTTAATTACATTCACGAGACCAAACAGTCTATGGGACCATCAATTGCTTCAATTATTCAACAATTCTTGAGACATGACATGAGGCATCTTTTAGAACACTGCTCCATCATTTGTTGAACTGGCTTAACATCTCCCCTAACCTTTTTAATATTTTTCCCTCAAATATATCTACCATGAATCGAATTCTTAAATTTTCCACATATTTGGCTTGTATGTCCATGTATTGAGAACATTCAAGGATGAAGTGTTGCTTTGTTTCAATCACCCCAGTGGTGAAAAAAACACAAACCCTCTTATCTCACTTCATCCATCTCCTTGTCTCGCACCATAGCCTATGAGAACCAATTCTTAGTTGAGCAATGGGAAACTTTTCCCTCCAACTAATTTTGGCCCCTATATATGCTTTTTCATTATGATCATAAGTCAAGTTGAACATTGAAATGTAGTGTCATCTTTTCTTACTTATTCTTTTCCTCCACATTATCATTTTGAACTTTTCATTCACGTAATTCTTTATGTCTTTGTTACAATTTGGACATTTGATTAGATTGATATCCCATCTATTCATCCACCTTTGGTTTTGTTTCATCCAAGTATTCTTCCCCCTATGCAACTCTTCTTATTTTGCTGCCCTTGTTCATTTGTTAGTCTTCATGTTTTTTTTTTTTTTTGAAATAACATAATAGCCTAGTCAAAGTGGTTGCCTCTAAAAGAAAGGTACCTGTTTCTACAAATTAATTGTATATGGTACCGAGTCCTTGATTTTGAAATTGTTTGTGATTAGACGCTTTTGAATGTTTTTAATTTGTCTCCCTTTCAAATTTGTTGTTCCACTATCCCACGCCTCACAACCATATAACCATAACTCAACATTCTTACATTAATTTTCAAACACGTAGAAAGCTGTCCAACCATTATACTTATTTCTTGGGTCCTTATACAGTTAGTCAAATGTTGTCTACTTTTACTATCCTCTCTACTTTTTTTCTCAAGAAAAAATATATAATAAATTATAGAATGTTTATTTGGGCAAGCCAAAAACAACGATCACAATAATATTAAGATTCGTAACTCTATCTATTCATTTTTGCTAATGGAAGATACTCAATCAACTGATATCTTAAACCCATACAACAACTAATATCTAAATAAATATAATATATCATTTAAACTTTTATAAACCTATCAAATAAAATATAAATTTGATTTATTTTTTTAAAATAAAATATAAATATACAATCCATCACTATCACGAAAGAAAAAAATCCATCGACCGCAAATAAAATGTTTTAAATCGGACAATTACCTAACCGACCCCACGCGGCGTCGATATTGACCCAATAAAACACTTACTAAAGAATGCCAACAACAAAAAGCCAGAAATAGCGTGCTTTGAATGCGTCTTAAATACGCCTGTCATCTTTGTTAAAAACGGGTTCTTTTCCGCAACTTCCATTATGGCATCAAAATTTTCCTGTTAGCAGGTTTTTTATATAAGACTAATAAAACAGTACGTTGGGCGTTTTAGTTAATTTATGTGGTCTTGGCAGTTTGTATAAGCGTATTTGATTGTCGGTTCAATTACCCATTTGTGGTAAGTGAGAGTCGATTATGTATTATCCAGAGATTTATAGGACTCGTTCTGTATTAGAATAAACAGTTTTGAGTATTAAGCTGGATGACCTCCATTCTCTCTAATTAACAATTTAAAAAAATAGTACATTCTTATTTATAGATTAAAAGATAGCTGGATGGTCTCGATCTTTTCTAATTAATAAATTAAAAATAGTATAATTGATTGGGGATCAAACCGCTGTCTCTATTACAAATGTATAAGATAATTTGGCTGAAGTATTATAGCCAAATTATTTCTCTGCATTAGGGGAAAGGTTCCACTGGTTGAGCATGTTCGAATGGTGGAACAACCAATTGTTCAACTAGGACCCAATAGTTGTACATATTTTCTCCAATAATTATTTTATTTCTATCTAAAAAATAAACACATTTAATCATGTTTTTGTGTAAAATGTACTATTGTTAGGACATTGACATTTGATAATCATGCATGTACCCAATAATATATAAAACCCAAAATTGAATATATTTTAAAACAATACAAATTAAAAATATGTGTTTCTCTATTCAAATAAAGTGACATAATATAAAAATTAATTGTTAACATTCATTAATAAAACACTGATGTAAATATAAACTCAAAAGTTTTTGTATATATATAGGTCAAATCTATTCAACTATTAGAACAAAGTGTGGAGCTTTTAAATTCGATTAAATATAAAATCATTCATTTCATCCCATCATTCAACTCCTCCAATGTCACCTACTTCAACAGCGATGCACAACTTTTGCCATAAACCTAGTACCTACAAAGAATTAATGATGTAAGGCTCATTATTAAAAAAATATATAATTCAGACACAAATTTAAATATTACCTCCAAAATTTGTATATTCCCTCCAATTACAAGCAAATCAATCAATTTTTTTAAAATATTATCTCCAAAATCTGAACATTCCCTCCAATTCCAAGCAAATCAATGAAAATTTGAATTTCATTTTGTTTTAAACTTCATAAATACCTACAATACATTTGAGACTCTCCACAATTTCATTAGAATTCATGGAGACTAATTATTTCATCGCAACAAAGAGAACAAATTTTGAGTTACAAAGTATATACATTCTAGCATAGTACAAAGTAGAGCAGGATTCACAATCTAATAATAAAACAACATGGCAGGAAAATGCTCTCAACATCAATCCCAGGTTGAAAATAACTTAAATTGACTTTTACTAAATATCAATTAACACTTGTTTTCATGTTTTAAAATACCCAAAACATTTATAATTGACATCTAGAACTTACAACATGTTAGTAAAGTTTTTTCTAGGCTTCTTATTTATAGCTTTCTTCTTTAGCATACTTGAAAACTATAAAGATAAATGAAACATATACATGGAAGTCAGAAAGTTTATTCGAGGTACATGAAGATTCTAACAAGAAATTACCAACTTTCATGGAAAATGCCACGGCAATCCCATTACCCATTATTAATATTGTGATGACACTTGGGAGGTAAATCAAAGATTCAATAAACAAGAAAAATAAATACAATTTTTGGCAACATTAAAAGGTAAAACAACTAGATGCAGAATCTATAATGGGTTGAATCTTAGAAAATATTTTCAAACGGAATTTGAGTTATTGTGTACTGATGCTCATATTTAATTCAAATTTATAACCAATATAATTTAAAAAAATTGAATTCATAGAAATGCTTGAGAAACAAATTGTTAATGAACTGAAGCAATAGTATTTTGAGGGATGACTATGATACACATTTAATGAATGTCAAAAGAGTAGTTCCAATATCCACATATGGAGATAGACATATAAAATATTGTTGGACATTCAACAACATAAGCTCTTGAAGTGAATAAACTAGTTTTGATGCAGATGGTGAAGCTCTTGAAGTGAAGAAACTAGTTATAATGCAGATGACAAAGATGTGGATATAATTTAACACTTGGTTAAAAAACATAGCAAACATGTTCAAAAAGGTGGTTAAGGATAATAACCAATGAAGGAGAAATATGGTATATGGTGCTCAAACAAAAAACAAAAGGCCATATAGAAGAGGAATGTCTTGTTAAGTATTACTCTATATGTAATGTCAACATACTTGATATAAAATAATGTCC
The DNA here is from genome assembly GCA_037957365.1 of Torreya grandis. Lineage (NCBI taxonomy): Eukaryota > Viridiplantae > Streptophyta > Pinopsida > Cupressales > Taxaceae > Torreya > Torreya grandis. The sequence continues at coordinate 1,399,808 of JARHVA010003231.1, forward strand.
ATTCAATGTGAAACATAAAAGTTAAAAGTAAATAAGAAAAGCAAACTTTTATTGTACAATCAATGATACCAAGAATTGGTGGGTACATGAATCCAAGTTAATATATCAAGCCAAAATGAGCATTTAATCTAAGCATACAAAAAATATGTTTTTCTGAAAATGGATGTCCTATTGAAAAATGCAAAATTTGATAGTGATGGGAAATTTCACATGTGATTACCCAGCACAAGAAGACTAAATATGTTACACCCTAAATATGTTTTGTACCCTTAAGTATTGACTTTATGACAATACTAACCTCAAGAATAAAAATTTCAACCAAATCCTAACTATTCATTTGTACCAGAGTCACATAATACCTATCTATTATTGCAGCATGGAAATGTATACCAACAAGAGCACATATACAATCATTCACTATTGATTATTCTTTGTATGACATTGACATATTCTTAATTAATATAGGAGGTATTAAGAATAATAACCAAATCTCTAGGAAATTCATTCATAGGATTTGGGTCAGTCCTAGAATTGCCTTATGTTCATATAAGCAATGAATGATAAAAATTATAACAAAAGAGAATGAAAATCATGAAATTGATAAACTAGCCATAGTTTAAGCTTAAAAAAATTAGACACACTGAAATGTATCATTTCAAGTAATAGAAAATTACCAGGTTAGTTTGAATATATGAAGATTTTATTTTTGTTTTTATTTTTAAAGTCGAGCTACTAAGCATCAAGCTCAAGCATTTCCTTGTCCTTATTAGAACTCCTAAATTCAAACCCTGGCCATGGAGAATCAAGGATTGGTCATGCAAACCAAAGTATATAGAGTGTTTTTTCTAAGCATCATTAAAAAAAAAGTCAAAATAGAAAAGTGCCAAAAAGTTGTTGGTCTCTTCTACTTAATAGTAGGATTGGATACAACTTATCTAATAAGCTATAGAAAATAAGCACATTAGGTATTTTTTTTATGGATTGCATAATAATAAATATAATTAATGTTATTATTGAATTATTCTTATCGTAGATCAGCATGGTACAAAATAAGAAATGGAAGAGGCAAATGCGTAAGTCACATGGACTCTAGAAAAAGGTGTTTGAAATTGGTTGATGTACCTGACTCTAAGGAGGACAATGATGCAATGAAACCAATACAAGAAATAATTTCAAATCTGCTTGAAGAACCTCTATCAAATCCATCAAAAGATATTGAGCAGAGTGTTAAAATTAATGGAAATAATGTTGGTACATCAAAGAAATATTCCTTCATAAAAATGTGTACAAATGATGACATGAAATAAGCAATAAGGGATGTGAATGAAAATGGACTATCCATAAGGACTATTATAGCCAAGTGGGGTATCCCTCCAAGTACATTGACAACCTAGTTGTGGGGTCTCACAAAAACCAAGTGCAAGCAACCAAGAACCATTCTAATAGATGAATAAGAGATGGGAATTATGTAATGGTGTAAAGACATGACAGATATGGCTTGCAGGTTGAAAATTAGATCACTAAAGGCTTATGTGGCACATATATGTGAAACAAGGCCTACTCCTTTCAAGGATGGTTTTCCTGGTAGATCTTTGTGGGAAGGGTTGAAAGATAAGCATCTAAATCTATCCTTAAGGATTGCATAAGCTATTAATCATGATATAGTAGTCATGCTTAGGCCAAACATAGTTACACAATTTTATGACATCCTAGAGAATATATATAAAATAGAGTAGTATGGATCACAAAAAAATGGAATTATGATGAAACAGGTGTTCAAGTTGGTAGAAATTATGGGATACAGGTCCTTACAAAGACATGCAGTAATACTGTACCACACATTCTTCCAAAAATTAGAGAGTGGAATACTATTCTTTGTTGTGTTAATGTTGTAGGATAGAGTATACTAGTGTTTTATCTTTTAAAATCATAAAGGTAGTTATCAAACTATATTGTAAGCTATGAGCTTGGTGCATGCATGACAATGCAACCACAAGCATGTATGACAAAGGCATTATTTCTAAAATGGTTACACCACTTTGAAAAATCATTTTTAGGTGGTGTCTCACCATTAAATAGGCATCTTCTTATATTTTATAGCCATGGTAGCCACGTGGCTTATGGCACAATCCATGAAACAAGAGAATTGGGAATATATTTGATCACTCTGCCTACCCACACTAGCCATAGGCTGAAACCACTAGATATTAGTGTATTTTCACCCTTCAATACCTACTTTAAATATGAGAGATTTAAATGGATGTCCAAGCACCATAACCTTAAAATAAGGAGATCTGAATTGGCAAAACTTAGCGGCAAGGCTTTTAAAAGATCTTTGACTCCATCTAATATTAAAGTTAGATTTAGAAAAATTGTTATTTGGCCTTTCAATTGAGATGAACTTGCCAATGACATGTGCCCTAGTGATGCATTAAATGTTGATAAAATAGAAGAGGACACAACTGTAGAAAACATACTTTCACTAGTTGGAGATGGAAGGGAAGAAATTCATCAAATTTAGCAAAATTTTGAATAATCTAAAAGGATTAATCAAAATAAGCAAGCAGGGGAAATCAGTGTTGAGTAGGAAGAGGAGGAACCAATAGTCAAAAACATGCTTGCAATGGATAGATATGGAAGAGAAGAAATATAACAAATTCAACAAGAATTTAAAAATTTGAGAAATCGAGTAGCCCTGATCAAAATGAACATGTAGGGAAAGTGGCAGCAAATCTAAAAATGCAGCAAGGGAAATTAAAAATAAATTCACAATTTTGAAAAGAAAAAAACACACCAAGTGACGTGAGTCAAACATAAGAAGTTATGATAGTTGACGATGGGTTAAGATTGACAACACAAGTTATTCAACTGCAATGGGTGAAAGATGTAGTTATAGACATGGGGATTTTCATCAACATCCTGAATGATGATGTTTCACTTTCTATGCCATCCCATCCTCCTACCATTCCAATTGGAATAGTTCATTACTGTGTAGAATTGGAGGAATATCATTTCAAAGCTACAAATTTGGAACCAATAAAAATTATTTAGAACACCAGCAAATACAAACTGATAATAAAGAAACAAGAAAGTGAGTGAGTGGGTCATTAAGTAATTTCCTAAAGCTATGATGTGATAGGGTTGTTGAAAGAGCAGTTCATACAAGCAATGAAACTATTAGGTTAAGAAAGAAATCACAAATTATTACATCAGATGAGTACTTGCACTTGCTTGAACAACAAGAAGTGCAAAATAAAGATTTAGAAGAGATAAAGTCAAGGAAAAAAGAATAAATAATGGAGAGGAAGGTAAATAAAATTATTGAAGAAGAAAAGAGTGAACAAAAAAATTGAAAAGAGAGCTGAAAAGACAAAGAAATGATTTGGAGAAGATGAAACAACAACAAGAAAAAGAGAAAAAGAAGGAAAGGGACAGAATTCAACGGGAGAAGAATAATATTAAAAAGGAGATGCAGAGGCAAAGGCATCTAAGTAGTGGATAAAATCCTCTTCCTTCACAAAATCTAATCATTTTGGATTTCTACAATATTTTTATTCCACAATATGTAAATGTCACTAATTTTCAACCCTGCAGCCCCTCTTCTTCTACAAAGCAAATGCAGTTTGCTTCTTCAATGGAAATGCATTTTTTTTGTATCAGTATCCATGCATTCATAGGCTTTAAAAACCATGAATTCTCCTTCAAGTCAAATTCAGTTTACTCATACAAGCCATATGTTGTTTCCCTCAATAGGCATGATCAATGTGTCATGCACACTTACAAAGGAGGACACACCAATGATCACTTTAAAAGAAGATAGTGAGAAACCATGCAATATTAAAGAAGATTTCACCTTTCCATCACTAGTTTAATCTTGACATTGTAATATTTTTAGCATCAACGGTTTGATACTATCATAGTAATAGTAAGTACTAATAATTTTATACAACATCATACAACTACCACATATATTTTATAACTTTTATGTTCTATGAGTAGAAAATTTATCCAATATTATTTTAATATCACCTGTCTTTTCCATTTTAAGTAGAAAAATATTTTTTTATTGGTTTGTCAGTTGCTAATGGTAATGGTCTAATTCACAATGATGCATATATTTATGTATGTACAAACACACACATCCACATATAGATGTATGTGTGTATGTGTATTTACACATATAAATGTGTGTGTGTGTGTGTGTGTGTGTGTGTGTGTGTGTATTTAAACATACATATATAGACATACACATGCATATATTCATTCATAAATACACACACACACATTTGTATGTGTAAATATACATACACACATCATACATACACATACATATATAGACATACACATACATATATACACACATGTATGTATGTATGTATGTTATATATGTATGTGTATGTATGTTTAAAAATATGTACACACACACACACACACACACATACATATATACATATACACATTTACACCAACAAGTATCTAATCTATTTCTGGTTCTAGATCACCTACTCTTATTCCAATTTTATAAAAGAACTACATTATCAAGTCATTTTAATACATCAATTTGATTCCATTCACACATATCAAACTTCCCATCTGTACATTTTGAGTTTATTAACAACTTCTTTAAAAGCATGATCTGAATTCACTAACTATTTAATAAAATCAACTTTACAAGAATCCATTCATGATTTAAGAGATGAATAAATTTAAATCTTATTAATCTAATAGGAAAGGTATATGACTACTTGAGGTATCACAACACAGTTTAGAAGACTTACGTTTAATTCTTAATCCCCTTAGAACAACTATGTTCAATATCTATTAATGGATATTAACATTGCTTTTTAGATTCAAGTCATTGAAAGCTAGCAATTAGGGAACTAAGGTCAAGGTTCTGGCCCCTTGAATGCAACATGTGAAGCAGTTCCATTGTATCACACTGAACTAGTACAAGTACTAATACTAGTTTTTTATGTTTCAATGCAATGTTGTAAACAAACAACTATAGGTGTAGCCATAAATTGAGTAAAAAATGTGGTCTTTATCTAGCTTCCAAAGAATTGTAGTCCTAGATACCACAAAATAGCTTAGCATAGAATGAATGGGATGTGAATGTTCCATACTCATAGATGGATATCAACATAGCTTTATATACTAATGAAGATCTTTATGGGACCAAAATGAACACAAGAAAGAGTTTTTACCGTTTAGTCTCTTTAAGATGTGTCTTATGTTCCTTTTGTAATAACAAGGAAATTAAGTGGTTATTAATCTAAATATTTGGTCTTATTTGAACATAAATCTTTCATTGTCATGGTGAAAGAAGGATAGTCCGGTCTGATGGCTCCCTAGTAATATCTACCAATTAGAAGTAATGAAATTTTGATTTCCATTTCAATTGCAGACATATCATAACAAGGACACTAATTGAAAATTATTTTTCTTTGAGGCTCATAATAATTGTATTTCCTTCTTATTAGACTTAATTTTACCATATTTATATTAGGATAAACATTTCAGCTTAGTACCTAAAGTAATTTTCTATCAGTATGTGGATCTTAACAAGGTGCCAAGTTTTTTTTCAAATTAGGGAATCTAGTGGTCAGAGATTGCATTGAAATTGGGATTTGAGTGCATCCATTGTAGCTTTGAGGCCTATATAAATCATTTACTATAATTTTTTGAATCTCTTGATTTGACCCAGATAGAGTCATATATGCAATCTTAACTGTATAGTGTAGTCAGTGAAAGTTTTTAACTCCTTACTCAAACATTAGATCCTCTATTATGCCATAGAATAAATAAAAAACTACAATTACATGATTTATACAACATTAATTTATAGAAAATCACAAAAACTAAACTTCCTTTACTTTTTTCTATGCAAGTTAACAAAGGCAATGCTAGAATGACACTAGGTGTAGTTTTAAAGGCTATATTTAATAATTATTTCCTCAAACAGATAAAATTTGTATTGTGTGTAACAATTTTCATGATTCTGATTTGCATACTTTCCATTTTTAGAGTCTCAAGAATTTGGGTTGGTGGGTGCTAAAGTAAATAAACAAGGGAAAGAAGAGGAGGTAAAAAGGAGTAAGGACTAAGGTCTATATTATTACTTACAATAGAGTTCTTCCAACCAATGATCGATGTTTGTGAAAGTTTGATTCGTAATTACATTATAGACCAAAAAATCCAATATTTCACCCTAATAATATGTAGATGTGATGGTTCTAAATCATTCCTGGTCAGTGACATCCCAAATCTATGTGAGTTCAAGCATAATGCCTTCTCGATAATAGCTAGTGTTGTCCATAGAAGGAAATCCGTAACAAAAAACAACCTCCTCTGCTATTTTGGGAGATTCTATAGTATTGGGGGAGGTGAATGGTAGTTGCTTCTCAACCCCAAATGAGCCCTAAAATGATTATCTTTTATGTTTTTTGAGTTATATTTGGGTGAAGGTAAAAGTAACTAGGTTTAATTCCATTTGGGTCGGGTGAGAAGAGTATGCTAAAAAGTATTTTACAATATGAATATATGTATTATTATTTTGTAAATGGTTTTTTCATGTTTAGTTAGTGATGCTTTTGAGATTATAAAATAGTGTTTTCAAAGTTATGTTTTCATCATAGATTTAAAAAGTGTGTTTACAATCACTCATGATAAAATCATTAATATCATAAAATGTATAATGTGTTAGATCTTGAGATATTAGTTATAATTATTTAAGATGACGTATTAAAATGGGTAAAATTTTTGAAGTCTAATTTGATGTTATAACACCTTAATTCAATGTCCAAAGTTACAGTGTGTGACTACTGGGACCTTTCTCCTAACATTCCTTCTTGTTTTGCACTATTGTTGTGCGTCAGTGATCAAAAAATAGTATTGTGATTTAATGGTTGAAATATGTATTTTTATGAAATGGTTGTCATGCAAAAAACTTTATTTTGTATAATTATTCTTGTGTACAAACCGTGTATGTTCATGGTCAAATGACTTATGTGTGATACTTTTTTTTGTTGCCAATAAGTATGATAAATCACTGGCACATTTAATCAGTCCAAAACAAACATACATGCTTTATAATATCTTCTTACATATAGTTCAATAAAATAATTATGTTATTACTTCAATCAATAATGGCTTGGATTATTTCTTAGGTTATGTTAATTTCTAGAGTATAAACATCATCCACAACTATAAAATAGGCAATGCATGACCTACTAAGAAACCCTCGTATAATGGTAACATCACAACAAGAAATTGAATTAGTTGTCAATAGACATAGTTTTCTCACATGGAGTGACATAATAAATTTTAAATATTTACAATGTGTAGTGAAGGAGACATTATGATTACATACATCGGGGCCATTTTCTCATTCTATAGGTATCCATGAAGGATATTTCATTCCATCTAAAATAAATTTGTTTGTGATTATAAGGGCCATGAGAAGGGATAAAAGTGTTTAGAAAATCCTTACCAATTCCAAGCTAAGAGATTTATCAGAAAAAATATAGACATGAGAGGTAAGCACTTTGAATTGTTGTCATTTGGATATTGACCATAATATGCTACATTTATAGATTCAAAATAACTTTCTTGAGAAAGTTTATACTTGTTTGTTTTATCACTCTCTATCGTCATAACAATTACATCAAGTGGGTGTGAAGCAATTAATTGAGCATCCATTAAAAAATAGTGTAAATTCCAAATAAGCAAAATAAAAAAGATTTTGTAGACCAAAATGCAAAAATTCTCGAAGCCTTAGAATGTTGTAACCTTAAAAGAAGACCTAGGGTTAGATAGTGTTCGAACAATAAATGGGTTTACATAGTGTTTTATCTTTCATAGAATTTTTATTGAAATTAATCTTAATTTAGATAAATACTATAGAATAATGTAGGGTGTTGTAAATGTATTTTTAGAGAGTAAGCTAAAGATAAATAGCTAAAATAAACTAAACATAACAATGGAAAGTAAGATTAAATTATGAAATTGAAGAGTGAACTTAGCTTTTTGAGCTAACTGATTGACCTTGTTGACTAAAATAATGCAGAAAGAGGAAAACATGATCAAACCCAAGATCTTCCTAGAATTCAAATTTGATCTCACATAAGAATAAGAGCACTAGATAGGAAAAAGTCATTGGTCACTATTAGTTATCAATAATAGAAAAAATTGAAATGAAACAAAGGTGTTGAAATTATAAGAGGGGAGAGAAATCTAGATATTTAACAAGGATCAATGAAAGAGATACAATAGAAGAGGTTTGAATGGCCAAATGCAAGACAAATCCCCTGTATGGAATAAGAATTAGAACTATTATTAATATTTAGGAGACTGAAAATGTATGCAGTAAATTAATTGTACATTATTACTTCATCAAATTTACACTTGCTGAAATATGTCACACATATAAAAAAATATATATCTTGAAAAAGAGAGATTTTACATGAAAAATAGTGAAATTGCATACTGCAACTGAATGAGGAATCTAACAATTTAAATAATTAAGGCTCTATGTTCTAAAAGCATGGATTCTAGGCAAAATAGATAAAGTATATGATCATCTAACTAGGAAACTAATGGTAAATGGTTTTATCCTATAGGAATAAATGATATGATTTTTGTGTAAACTAAATTAGATAGATAAATCGTATTTTGGATAGAATTGATCACTATTTGAAACTATCTAGATTTGAAAAGTAAAGTACAAAGGCAAAAAGTCCAAAAATTTAACAAAATCTAAAGGCACAGAATAATGAATTAAGTAATTGTATATGCAAAAAAATGGAATAAAAATATGTAACAATCCATAAACTATATATAGTTATATTTTTATTTTTTTAATTATTTGAATATATTTGTATTTTAACAACACACAAGTTATCCAATGATTCCATCAAGATAAAGTCAAGCAATCTATGATTAACATTAAACATCTCACCCTATTTGACTAAAAAGTATAAGATGTGCCCATATAAGAATATGATCATGTATCATATTCAATTATAAAGGTATCTAAATGACTATTCATGTGATCATGTGCAAGAGAAATAAATATAGGAGATGTAAGACACCATGAAATCTCAAATAGTTTTGTATAATACTGTGTCAAATATTGAATATTTTGAGGTACATGCTATGTAATATGAATAACCAATTTACGAGATGCTAAAAGTGCTTTTTTTTTTATTACAAAGGATATACCTTTTTCATATAAATTTTATTTTTATTTTTTTAGTTTTGAACCTTTTGTATCTCCTTATGATTTTATTGGTTAGATTTCTTTTTATAGCTGCCATTTATATGAAAATTATTTGCTTTTTCATACATCTATCATTAAACTATGGTGGTGGATGGGGAGGAGGAGGTACCATGGAATGTATGGGGTACTCATACTCAATTCCCATAATTATAACAATATAATTGTAATAAATATATTTTAAGCATATATGAACCATAGAATATACAACATGAATCTTTTACAACCATGGACATCAAAATATCATATCATAAATTTAATTTTGTGGTAAATTTATAAAAAGAGTATATCGTATAGCAAGGCCAACTGAAGTGGTAACACAACATGTCCCAAAGTGGTTTTTTGCTTACCATTGAATGTATTAACACTATTGTTAGTTACATATATGTCATATTATGTGTAATCCTATGAATTGTTCAATTTAATTGTGAATGAATTTTTATTTGGTCCATTATCAAATAGCAAATTATAAATATAATGTTGATCGATATGACCTCTTATATACATAGAGCATGGAAATCAGAATCATCATCAAATATTTCACTATCATCAAAATTAATCATAGGACATTATTTGATACTTGGAGTAATTATACCAATAATTCCATCCAAACGATAATCATATGATACATGAGTTAAATAATCGTTATAGGTATGATGTACTGCTGAAGTATACTTATTAGTATCATATTTAGTAAATGGATCATTGAAAATATTTATCTTTGATTTATCATTTTTTAAGGCTTTGATTCCATTATATGAGTATCTAGCACAATGATATTTTTGTCAATAAGACCCAAAATGAAATGCTTGATTTTATAATTCCTATTTTAATAATTACCATTTCAATGATGATAATCATAATATCATTTTTTATCAAAAGAATTTCCTTTGTTTTTTATTCATGTCAACATAAAATCAAAGAGTAAAAGTGATTAAGTTACATTCAAGTAACCTTTATAGTAATTTTTAAGGTGATTGTAGTAATCTAGAATGTTTCCTTTATGGTTGATCCAATAAAACATGTATTTTATAAGTTTGAGAGTTAAAATTAAAACTTGTATCTTAGCTTCTTCTTTAGTATCTTTTATCTTAGATTTGTAATATGGTTTTATTTAAAACTTGGTTGTAGAAGTTTTAGTACATATAGATGTGTACTTAAGTGTGTTCAATGTAAGAAGTTTGACTTCTCTATATCTTATCATATGACAAAGATCTTCAAATGATTTAAATTTATAAAGATAATTGACTCATGTAATGGTGTAAGTAAACTCTATTTTGAAATTTCTTGTAATTCATTATCTTCTAATGTATTATTCATTCTAACAAACATGTTTGATAACAAAGCATATAATCAATGGTAGGTTCATTAATTCCTTGTTTAGTCCTAAAAAATTTTTCACAAGAAACTCTTCCATCAATGTTGATGTAAAATTATTTGAGAAATAAAAGTTCTAAAGGATTAAATGCTTGAAAATATTTAGGGGGAAGTCATAAAACTAAAGAAAATCTTAGTCTTTTAAGCTTCTTGAAAAGAGTTTAGTTATCAATTTATCGTTTAATGCATAATATAAACTTTTTGTATGAAAATATTTGAGATGTTATTTAGGATCTCATTTACCCTCATATACAATAATGTTAGGGAGCTAAAAAAAATTATTAGGTAAAGGAGAGGATGGAATATCATGGACTAGGGGATTATGAAGTAAAGCATGTGAATCCAATGATTGGCTAATATCCATGATACATTTCTCTAGTTGTAACACCTTTTCTTATGAAAACACAACTTCTTACTCAAGGGATTTTGTATTAGGTAAGGTATGAATATTTATCAAAATATTTGAATGGCTTACTTGGTTAGGCATAGTTAAAGAAATATGTTGTAAAAAATGTGTTACCCTCAAGCCTAAATATGTGGATGGGATCGCATTATCAACAATAGTAGTTGTAACAACTATGGTATGGTTTACAAAGGTTTTATCAACACAATAATTTGGTTATTGAGATGTAATTTCGTGTTCATGTCTTTATTGTTCTTGTTGGGTTATAAATAATGAATCAATGATGCAAAATATAATATATACAATCAAATATTTAGCTATAATATTATCTCATTTAAAAATGATTATGCAAGATAATACTTAGGATTAGATTCACCATTTGTCTCTCACTCTCTTGGTTATTATAAACTTTCAATATTTTAGGTTTCTTTCTCTCAATATTACACTTGACCTAATCATAGGAAATTTTGGTAGAGTTTCCTTACAATCTCGATTGATGTTAAAAATTAGAAGAGTCTATCCAACATTAAGTTCTTCCATTTTTAATATTTTACTCTACATATATTTTTATGGCCTCAACCTTTTCATTCCTTCCCTTGTTATAAATCCTTCCTTGATCGACCATCCCCCATTGATTTCAAAATTTTTAAAGAGATCACATGTGTTTCAAAAATATTTAATATGAAAGTAGGTGATAAATAAGGAAAGGAGACTAAAAATAAAAAATTAATAATCAATAAACCTTTATAAAATAAATAATAAAAAAAAACTAAGCAGCCATAGTAAATCTTACAAGTATGAACAACTTGGGGGACATCATCTGTAACTTAAATTTGATTTTTCCAAAGTATATGGGGTCGTTATAGTAATGAACGAATATTATAAATATTTATATAAATGGATTTAATGAATGAATGGAATTAATAAAATCATCCACCAATGGCAGAAGAAGAGACTATGATCAAACTCTATTTTTAATTTCATAAGGGATATATAGTTGATGGATAGAGCAATAAAAGGATTTATCAGTACCAACTAATGGGCTCTATGAAAAATATGTGATGATGGTCGAGTGGATCATAGTACCAAAAAATATAATTTCCCTAAATCTTCTCATGACTACGCTAATACCATCAAATAAAAAAATCTACAAATCCTCATAAATATCCAATATCATCTTATAAAATATGCAAAAAATCCTCAATAATCAAGTGCATGCATTCCAAATCCTTGATAGTGTATGCAAGTATAGCTAGATAGATTTATAACTTATCATACTCAATAATATTTAAGATTGAATAAGGTGATCAACTAACAAGTCTACTTATAAATACATTTATATTGGGATCATGATCAATAATGGATTTGCTAAACCTATAATAAGGGATATCTTGTCACACAATGGCAAAGGAGATGATTCTAAGGTCTCTATTAAAATGCCATTTTTTTATAATCCTAGCTAGGTATTATGATTTTAATAATAACAAGCATGTTATTCTACTAAATAATATGAAAGATAATCTAGTAAATGAATATGCAAGATAATATAATGCTTACCAAATCTTATAGCACAATTGGGCAAGGTAATAAACATGAAAAGATAATTATATCTAATAGAACATATAAATCATCTAATAAAAGAGATATACAATTCAATCCATAATTTATACAACATTTTCTTATCAAAATATGAAGGGATAGGAATATACTTACCTTGTTGAAGTTAGTCTATCATGCCCCAAACTCTCCCTTGGTTAATGGTTATTTAAAATAAGTTGTTATTGATTGTAAGGATCACAAAGATAAATTAGCTCTAGGATATTAGACTTCTCCTATGCATCTAATACCTCCACAAAATAAGTGATATTTCTCAAGGTGAAAACCTAAGAAATAAAACATTTAATTGATTGTATAATCCTATTTGTGATTAGTAATGATGTGTAAATGAATGATCCTCTATGAATGATTATCAATGCTGTTTAAATGAATGATTCTGTATATGTAATCTTAAATATGGAATGTCAATTAATTCCTTTAGACAAAACCTAAGGATAAAAAACTAAATAGAAAAAAACAAATAATCGCAGGGAAATCAAAATAATTGAACTTTGAAAAAATAAAATAAATCACTTGGTCAAATGGTAAGCTAGGGTGATAAATACTAAGTTAGAACTAAAATGACCAATTAAATAGAGAGTAAATCAGGTAACCAAAAAATCCAAGGATACTAAATGACAAAAAAACTCAAACAAAATATACCTTAAGTAATAAAACTAACAAACCAGATACATGTGAGAGTTAAATAATAAATCTAAAAACTATATAAAATAATTAAAAAACCAAAATTAAACAAAGATTTAAATTTAACCTAAAGTAAAATAAAATTTATGAGTTATAAGTAACAATCCAAACTCACTAAAAAATGGAAAAAATAAAATAAATAAATGAAACAAGATTATCCGCAAAAAGAATGACAAATATTTTTTTATAATTTTTAAAGGAAAGTGAGGAAACATAATTAATATAAATAAATAGTCTAAGGAATTAATTAATATTCACTCAAAAATACATTTTTTTTCTTAACATAGATAGAACCAAAATAAATTTATTGATAGCATCTTTTAAGAAGCTGTGAAGAAGAGGGAATATAGAAGTTGGGAAACATATCGAGAAAAAAACTTGTCTATCAAGGGGTAAATGAAATGGGTGGTAGGGTAAATTTAGGTGATACCAAGGTATAAAATATTTATTAGAATCAAGATACTCAAATTAATTTGGAAAAATAAGAGAACTTTTGACATTAAGGAATCTATATAACTTACCCTAACCACACAAATTTGGGCTATCTAGTGAAGTAGAAATATCATCCCATGAATGCTATACACATGAAAATTAAAATGGACCTACCTTCCCAAAATGCATTCCCCATTCCTCAAGACCCCTTATAAAGTCATCGATCTAGTACAAAAATTGGGTACTTGTGTAAGAAATTTGGTAAAACTTAAAGAGAAATTTGAAACCTTTTATCCTAGTCTACTAGCCTACCACACCCAAATTAATCTTGACTCTATCATGAGGCCAACTATGGAGTTTAAAATTCAAATAGAATATAAGGTGTACTTGATAATCACATATTTTGGTGTCATTTGTACTTTTGACTTATAAATGTCTTTTTATTTTTGCTTTTTGTTTTAAATGATTTAGATTTTAATTTTTTTTAATGGATTTTTCTATTCCTCCATATAGATTCTGAAAACCAACATGGGTGTTAAATATGACTATCACTAGAATACTTAGACTTGGTATCTAAGGAAAATAACATAGAGAGCATAATTTCAATGATTCTTGTACTTTAATGTTAAATAATAAAGTCATCCTGAAAATAAACTTGGTCTACCCAAAGTGGAATGAAAATAGGGGAGTCAAAGAGAATGAACATGAAATAATTTGGTAATTTTAAATTGGAAAAAAATAAAATGTGAAAATGATACAATGACAGGTAAGTATGACTCTATATCATAATAGATGATGCAATTTTTAACATTTTAAATAACCATTGTTTCCATAATTGAAGAGTATTAACTAATTTTTGGTCTTCAAAACCACTACTTCGTTGACCATCTCAAGTTTCATAAGCATGTCAAGACATGGGTGAAGGAAATCAAAGGAAAATTTTCAAGTTAATGAAGAATAACACATATTAGAGGTGAATAATAATTTTCATTCCTTGAATCAAAGATTTTTTTATGTCATGCATGCACCTACATTAGTTTTGAACATATTTTGGTGCTCCAATCCATATGCAGGGATGTATGGGAAGTTTTCATGAATTTTCAAAGGCAAAATATTAGATTTTTATTTGTGTCCAGGTGTGGAAAGTATGATGCATGTATTTATAAGATTATTATATGTTTATTAGACAATCACCAGTTGTTAGGGATTCAAACTATGCTTGAAATATACTAAGATAACTCAAATCTCTCTCAAATTTGATTTTCAAGCTTAAAATTGTCTCAAATTGAATGTGATATCTTAGTGGAGAATTTGCATGGATAAAAATGGTTGATATGAGGGTTTTAAAGGGTTTTTTACTCTAATATCATGGTTTTTCATATCATAAATAATTTTATATATTTATGAACAATTGTTAAGAATAAATATTGTTCTAAACCCTTCAAAACCCTATATAGAGAGCATGAACATTGAAAATTTAAACTTTTAAAGTGTTTTGAGGATTTTTAAAGAAAAAAATGGTATTTATTCTCTAAAAATGATCTAAATAACCTTAAACCAAGTTTAAATCATCATAAAATGTTTTATACGTGGAAAATAGACCTAGATGATTCACTATGCATGAGCAATGAGCACTTACAAGCGTGCAGACCTGAAAATGCAATTTTAGAGTTTTTTTGAAATTTAACATGAACTTTAAATTATTGAAATATTTATATGGGTAAAATAAATTAATTTAATTAAAATAATTCTCTCTTTATACCATGAAAATCTCAAAATATATTTTGTTTACTAATTGGCATGTTTGCTACCCTAAGAGATCTTAGGTGCACAAAAAGGATCATAAATTGATTTATATTGATCCAAAACATATAAAATTTGAATTAAATTTTGAGGGGTAATATTATATAATTTTTTTATAGTTTTATAATTTATTTATAATAATTTATGAGAGATAATTTCAAAATTACATCTTGTACATGTAAAAGTGTTGAAAAATAGTTCTTAGGAAGGCTGAAAATGCTAGAATCGAAGTTCTATTCATTCAAATGCATTGAGACTTTGTGTGTGTATTTTATAATGTTGTATAAATGTATTTTTAAACATTTTTATTCCATTTTTGAATATTTATGACTCATAAGGTTTAGGTAGGTCTTGTTCAGAAGCTTTGTTGGCTATCATGGAGATTATCTTGAGATTCCCCATCTATTAAGTTTGCATGTAAGTTGATAAACCTTGTTTTAGACCATTGGTATATTAATAACATGGATACTAAAATATTATATATATATATATATACATATATATATACATATATATATATATATATACTATATGTATATATGTATATATATGTATGTATATATATATATATGTATATATATATATATATATATGTATGTATATATATATATATATATATATATATATATATATATATATATATATGTGTATATATATATATGTATGTATATATATATATGTATATATATATATATCTATATATATATATATATATATATATATATATGTATATATATATATATATATATATATATATATATATATATATATATATATATATATATATAATGCACTAATGGATCTCATACCTGTAAATTTGAACTAAGTCATCCTCAAGAGCCATGAAGTATGTTGTGAAAGGCCTCAATGTAGATGATATCAGTTATGTGTTTCATGATTTAACTTTTACTTGTAGTTTTTTAGGTCTTAAATCATGATCGTTAAAATTTCAATGCATGTTAAAGGGGTGAACATAGTCAATAAGATAAAAAAATGAGGACCTAAAGTTATACATTATTAATGCACCATCATAATTTCCATTCAATTGAAGATATCAACAAACTAAAGAAGACTAATACTCTAGTTATACACCATTATGATGAGTTGTGAAAAATCAAAGTTACTTTCAATAAAGTTTCAAAGATATAAGGAGTATTCAATCATCTCAAGAAGACCATTTATTCTCTCTTCACCAAAATAAATGAGAAAAATTCAAATCAAACAATGAAATATACACCCCTCAGAAAATGGAGTTTCATCATGCAAGATTGGAGGAGTTGGTTGATGGCTAAGTAAAGATTTAAATTCTAAGAGATAAATATCCTCCAAAATAGGTCAAATTTATTGATCTATGACAACATCAAGCCTAAATCAAGTACTTCTATGCCCCCCCCACCAACTTGGAGACTTCAAAACAAGTGTTGATACATTAGAGAAGAGAAGAAGATGTCAATTAAAGTTAAACATTAGTTATGTTTCAATTTTAAACCTTGATGAGGGAATTTATGAAAATCTTGCATGTTTATACCATAAAAAAGGCTCCTTTAACTATATGTACTTTATTTTTAGAAGTGATTTGATATACCTATAGTTGATTGTGGCTCAGCCTTACCAAAGAATAGACTTGTAAACACCTTATTGAGCAATAAATTAAAAAAAATTACCTTCTCATATACTATTTATTATGTGAAATTAATGATTTTTTTAGTTTAAGCTTATGATAGTTACAACCTATACCTAATTTATGTCTAATTTATGTGCACATTTATGAAGAAAAATTGATCTTGTGCATGTTGTAGTTTGTGTCTCTTAGAATTTATGCAATTCGTAGTTTTGATGAATGCCAGTTGAGCTTCCTAAGATAATTAGTCATCCTTATAGGTATTGTTATAAGTTGAATCCTTCATACAAAACACTTGTGTTCAAGATTCATTGGTGAAATATGATTTGTATCTGTTTGAGTGCTCTTTGGGTTCTGTTATCAATAATAGTTGCACCCTTGAGAAGGGTGTTCAAGCCTCCTTACTTAAATGATAACATGGGGAATATTCAAATGTTTTCAGTGACCTTATAGCTAAATAAAATATTTATATAAGGCTAGTTCCCTTGATGCATCACTTAGAAATACTACTAAACCAATTGATTACATGTAAAAAGGGAAAGAGAATTGAAAGCAAACCAAAATAGGGAGGTAATGGACCAAATTTGTATCCTCAACTTGCTTATAATTCATTAAGAACGTGAACTATGACTGAATCTAGTTGCACAACTCAAATGGGGTCTCTAAACATGAATGTTTCACATAGAGGCTATAATGTGATGCATAAACTAAAGGGATGATTAAGAGGCCTAAAAGACACTATTTAATGCTTAGAATTTTAATCCATAAAAGGATATTTGTAATAAATCTATGTAACCTATAAGGATGAATAATATATGTAAGTAGATAAGAATATAGGACAAATGAGAGGAGATTATATACACCATCACTAGGATTCATAAACTAGCATGAATCATATATTAGTTGTAATCATAAAAAAAGGATATAACTCAATTTTATTCATTTTAGAGGAAAAGTACAAGTGTTAATTTGGATATGAATATTCCATATACATTAAAAGTATCCTTTACAATGCCAAAATCAACCATACATATAAAATAAAATGAGGAGAGAGAATATGGGCATTATAGAAGGCCATGACAAATGTCATCTCATCATGAATAAAGTTACAAACAAGAAAGCCTACCAATAATATTCATAAACTCCATCTTCAAATTGTGTGCACTTGGTTTGATGATGACTTGATCAAGGTGGTGAAGGAGTTATGTTTTACTTGATGACTCATCCTTGTTCTTTTGAAACTACCTCCTAAGAGTGATTAGGAAGTGAAAACCCATCCTCTTGGGGTATAACTATATATATTGTCTTTGAAACCTATTTAAGATACATATCCCATTATCTTTCCACTTTTATTCTACAATTTATTTCATATTTCTCACATTTGCTCTCTTGGAGGTCTATTCATTGTAACCCTATTTTGGCACAAAGGTAATTGGTTTAAGTGATATACAAAATTTAAAGGAAAAATAAAAGTATATTTTAGTAACCTTTATATTTATTAATATTCAACCAAAACTTCATGGACCAAATCTCAATTTAGACCCACTAACCTAACAACCATCTTTCCTAATTAGGCCTATTTAGGCCTAGTGCAAGCCTACAGTAGTTATGTCAAAATTTTCAAAATAATAATTCTCAAAAACCTTAAAAATATTATTGAGAAAATTAAGTAAGGTTATATGGAAAATTTTTATGAAATTTCATGGTTTATAACTCAAGTTATGCGAAATGCATCTTTCGAGCCATAGGTTGGTATTAACACAAACCTGAGTAGGCTCAGAACAAGGAAAAATGAAATTTTTTAGTTTTAAGGCACTTAAAATTAAAAAAAATACCAATTTTAAGTTTTCCCTAAATTTATTCAACTCTTCCAACAATTTTTTATGAATGATCAATCCCAATGATCTCCTACCAAGCAAGAAAGGAAAATTTTGTGTGCAAAAGAAGATCTTTATCATGGTTATAGGTTTTCTTGTACTTATTCATCAATATATAAACACTATAAAAAAGTTTAAAGTTCATTCATGACTCTCCCACACTTATTATATCAATCAAAACTCCAAAACACAATACAAACCATTGCATATTCTCTTATATTCTTAAAATAAGCTTACAAAATGAGCTCTTTAGCAAGCTTTTAAATCCTCTTTGGATTGGATGCTTGTTGGGGTTAAGGAAAAGGGTTTTTATTAAATGATTATTATTCTTCCATCATAAAAAAACCTTATAAATCCTTTCTCATTTCTTTCACTCTTCATTTTTCCTCCAAATATCAATCAAAACTCCAAAACACAATACAAACCATTGCATATTCTCTTATATTCTTAAAATAAGCTTACAAAATGAGCTCTTTAGCAAGCTTTTAAATCCTCTTTGGATTGGATGCTTGTTGGGGTTAAGGAAAAGGGTTTTTATTAAATGATTATTATTCTTCCATCATAAAAAAACCTTATAAATCCTTTCTCATTTCTTTCACTCTTTATTTTTCCTCCAAACCATCATCTTTCATTCAAGGTAAGCTTCTCTTGCTTGAGAATGTGGACCTATAGGTTTGTAAAAGTGTAGGTGTACATTCACCTTGGTTTAAACCATTAATGACATGTTTTATAATTTTTTTAAACCCTTTAGTTTTCACCTATAAATTTTATATCAGTTTTTTAGATCAAACTTTTTTGAAACTTCTCTAATTGTCTCTATACACCTAGTTGTTTATAAACACTAGGTTGATATTCCTTAGGTCTGTGACCTGCTAGTTCATTTCAAGAGTGAACACTAGGAATTTTTTCCAATTTTATATGTTATTTAAGAGGTTATTATCTAGTACCTAAGTATATCAATGCCAATTTCACCTATACTACTCTTAGAACCTCCATAATGTTTGCTCATGAAAATATCTATTTTGTCTTAGAAATTTGTAGGTTCACACTTGACTTGTATATGCATTGATTGTGTCTATAGGGGTTATAAGAGTGAAAATTATCTTGATGTAGGTAATCACTACCACTCTTGTTTCTTGGTTAGGCATGTTCCTTGCTTATTTATATTTGAGACCTTACGCAAGAGAGTTTGTATAATGTTGCTAATGGATTGCCACCTATAGACATATATTAAAGATGTTCATGAAGTGAGTTAATTAAACTTTAAAATGTTTATCCAAGTTATGTATATTACTAGTATAAATAATAAACCAATGTTCCTATTAGTTTATTAAGTAACAAAACTTGGAAGAAAAATTACTCTCTTTAGACTCAATAGGCCTGAAACCTCCTACAATAAGGTCTTGATCAAAATACCATTTATATGGATTGGATCATTTATTTGGTGGATTAACTATTCCAAAACAATGGAAATGGACTAAAAATAACCTTAGCTCTCAAATATTCATTCTAACACGAAGAATATTCATTTTCTATGCATCTTTTGATAACCACCTACATACAATTTTATGTGTAGTTAGCTTGCTTTGTAGATCCTCTTGACATTTGACCTTAAAAATACTTTTAGGGAACTTGAGGAGAATATATGAGGCTTGGTGTATGTGAATAATTTTTTTATTTTTAAACACAAATTATTCCACGTTCAAAGACCTCATAGCTTTAAAAACAATGCCTGCCACCTTCAAAAACAATAAAATGTGACAGTTTTTTCTACATTGGTTGTTGACACCTGCCAACTAATGATGGAATAGGATATGAGAGGACTATTTAGACCTTTTTTGAGGTCCAAAAACCATTAGTTTTCATCCATTAACTTTTAAAATCAATGAGACAAGAAAAACCCTTCCTATGGGGTTTGAGGAGCGTTTTAAGCTACTTATTTTTTTAATGATTGTTCATAATCATAGCCATTCAAAACAAAAAATAGTGCCTATAAATTCAAATTTAATAATTTCCTATATAAACCCCATATATTACTAGATATAACTCTCCTTCCTCTTCATGAAATGAACACTTCAAAATGGCCTTCACGAGATTGCAAAGAGCTCAATAGAGGAGATGGAACATTTTTCATCTTTTTTGGACCTACCAATGCTTCCAAAAGATTGATTTAAATCTGATAAACTATGAGAGACCTTAAACCATTAATTTATGATATGAACTAACCATCTTTATGTTGAAATATAATCTTATATGCCATTGGCAAGTGTATTTATATGATATATTTCACTTTCTTGATCTTTGGAAACTGAAATATATCAAGAAAGTGAATTATTCCACATTGAAACTGAAACTGACCACTTATTCCACATTGAAACTGACCTGGATGAACATGTTTCAAGAATAAAAAAATTTATATATCTTGAAAACATGTTATATACCTCAAAATGCACTTGATCCTTCTAATTTACAAAGGTAACCATTAACTTAATTTATCCAAAACTAACTTAACCTTTCCTAAACATGAAATAATAATGTTTCCATCTTACCATGCCTTGTTTCTAGAATTTATCATCCACCATAAGATTTCATGTCACTTTTGAGGTAATTACACCAATACTCTCACCATGGGTGAACATATCTTAATCTTTGAAAAGTAATATTAAACATTGCTAGGATACCTTAATCTCTCCAAAACCTAAACATGACATTTATGAAGGGGATTAATGATAATATTAGGCTCTTAAATCAATTTCTTATACATTTTAAGAGACTTTAAGATGATAAAACACTAGAGAAGACACCCTTTTATAATAGGGTATCATCTATAGGCTAAGATAAAACCTATCAAAATATCATTAACAAGGTTAGGCAAGACTAGATGCATAGTTTTGAATTATCCTCACCTATGATATCCAATTTTGGCTAACATATTTATTCTAGAACACTAGGTGGGTCCTCAAGATTTCCTCTATTAAAGAGTTCTTAATGTTACTCTTTAAGCCAATGATTTATGGATTCTCCTCAAGTATCTTCATAGTGATTCCAAGTGATTTATAATTGGAATACGTAGTCCAAGTGCATAAAGATCATAAAACTGGTAGTATCTTCATAAATTTTTGATGAAAATACATATTCCTTACCTACATATATTTCACATCAAGCTAATGATTTATTAATTTTCCTTAAGTATCCCTTTAATAGAATATCAACCTGTCCATTACAGTTACCCACTTCCAACCCTTTCTCATGCTCCTAATTAGCCTTAGCAATGCCATTATTTGCCTAGTCAACTTGAAGAAAGTTTTAGAGAGGTAATACTTGAGTTTGAGATGCATATCAAAGAGAATTATAGAATAAGGGAGTACAATATGAATCAAGAATATATTTCATATTAGACCTATGTATATTAGCAAGAGTTGAGGTATAATGAGGAGTGTATAGTTAGAAAAAATCAAGATAAGAAAGAGTAAGACTCTTAGTTGCACATGAGAATGTTAAAGAATGAAATAGTAATGAGAAATATGGATAGAATAGTATATATTGGCCAATTTTTCCCTATTCATCTCATTTAAAATTAAGGGACTCATTATGATTTTCAAAGAGTGAGTAGGTAGCTTTTGAGGAAGGAAACCAACATGTCCTAACCAATGAAAGGTTGGAAATTTTAGATTTGAATAAATGCATGTAAGATAGGTTAGTAAGATGTGAGAAGAAAGAAGTCTAGTACCATCAACCTTAATTACCCTATACAACCCCAAGTCAGCCTTATTTTTCTCGTAATCTTCTCCAACTTATAATATGCTATAAAAATAAGCTTGAGTCTATGTAAGATTTATTCACTCTTCCTTAAGATCCTAAAACTATTCCATTTTTGAGTCCTTCTTGGACTATAACTCATGATTACATCATGGAAATCCTTAATAATGAACCTCCTCATATGCCCATCTAAAGTCAAGAAAAAGATAAGTATATGGAGGTCAAGTAAAAAGAACTCCCAAGTCTCTCAAGTCTTTTACCTACCCTTCAAGTTGTTTTTATATATGAAGTTCAAGATATATAAAAGTTTGATAGAATGATTGAGGAGTGGATGGAGAAGAATGTAACATCCTTAACACAATTCCCTTCTCCATCTTTCCAAGAATAATACAATCAACCTAACCTTCCCAAAGTCATAAGTTAGAAGGAAACTCTATAAAATTTCAAGTAATCCAATGAGTTCTCTTGCCCTCCCAACCACTCCTTTAATGAAAGAGAACATTTTGCATTGAGGGTATCATATGAATATTCATTTGGAAAGAAGAACTTGTCAAGAAAGGATGATGAAGGGGCAATCATTGAAAGTTTTGATGAAGTTGTAGTTATAATTGGATATCAATAAGGTCCTAATGAAGATGTACTGATTATGATTAAGAGATCATCATTAGGAGCCCCATTGGTAGAGAATAAATCAAATCAACTCTCAAAAATAAGGAGAGTTTTTACCTTCTAACTAATTATTTGACAGCCCTCAAGATTTCATGAATGATTCTAATAATCATTCAAATTCATATGGTTTTTAGATTCAAGAAGGAGATGATGATGACATAATAATATTGGAATTACATGATATGCTCCTATGCTTCATAAAAGATAAGTAAAATCATATGAAAGAATTTAATTATCATACAATTATGGATCAAGCTACTACTAAACATGACATAGATCTTCATGATGACACATTGGTCATTAACGTTATTGAGCCTCATGAGTAAGAGATAGGTCCTAAAGAGGCAAACGTGTATCTATGTCATGATTCTATTAAATGATTTGATGTTCTTGAACAACCTAATATCATGGTAAGAATGAGATTAAATCTGGCATACTTTCATGTGACCAAGAAGAAGCTTCATTTTGGGAGGAACTATAATTTTTTTACTCAAGTTTGGATGGTAAACCTTTAGAATAACATAATTAATTTGTTGATGAGAAGTGAAAATATCTTATAAATCCAAATAATCCTACAAGTCATCACCAAGAGGTTCAAGATCATGATGTAGCAAGCTATGATAGATATGTTTCTATTCAAGGTGAGCAAGAGACGGAGCTTAAAAATCCAATAGAATATGTAGCTATTGCTGCCCTCATGAATCAAAGTGTGGTCACATTTGAGGTCTCTATCATCAAAAAAGGGCATCATGATGTGATTCATGAACTTCAAGATTAATTTATATTTATTGGATATATTTTTGTTTTTGTTGATCCATTTGAGGTCAATCTAAATTTAGTGGTTATCAATAATGTTGTTGATAAAGCAAGAATCAAGTTTGAATAAATTGTAAATCATCCTTGTTCATCTCATGAAGAATACTTAAGGAGTTTTCCTTTTGATCCATAAGGATCAGCCATTAAATGTTAGTTGTATATAATAGTTTCTTCTTTTGCTTTCCATAAGTGTTTCTTAACATAGTGTGTGTCTTATTTGTGTGTTGTGTTTCTTTTGTGTGCATGTGTTTCTTTGTTTTGTGTTGTGTTTTTTTGGAGGTACATCAGCCATCTTGTCTTGTAGAAGAATTTGTAATCAAGTGTCAAGGTTAAATCATGTTTGTATTCGAAGCATGGGTGACTCTATATCCCAATGGAGGTAAGAAGGTAACTGGTATAGATGAATAGTAAGCATACAATCCTAGGAGGTCACCAAAGATGTTAGTCAAAATTGGGTATCATATGTGAGGATAATTCAAAACATTGCTTTTAGTCTTGCCTAACCATGTTAATGATATTTTGATAGGTTTTGTCTTGGCATATAAGTCAACCCCTATTATATAAGGGTGTCTTTTCAATTTTTTGATCATCTTATAGTCTCTTAAAAGGTCTCGTAAAATGATTCAAGAGCCTAATTTTTCCATTAATTCCCTTCATGAAGGTCTTGTTTGGGTTTTGGAGACATTAAGGCATCCTATCAAAGTTTAAGGTTACTTTTCAAATATTAAGATATTTTGCCCCATGGTGAGAGAATTGGTGTATTAACCTACAAGGTGACATGATGTCTTATGGTGTATTATATCTTCTAGATACAAGCCATGGTTGATATAAACATTGTTATTTCATGTTTAGCAAAGGTTAATATAGTTTTGGAGAAATTAAGGTAATGGTTGCCTTTATAAATTAGATGGATAAAGTAAATTTAGAGGTATATAACATATTTAAAATATATTTCAAGGTGATTTATTCCTTACATATGTTCATCCATTTTATTTTCAACATACAATAAGTGGTGGGACCCTCCAAAGATCAAGAAAGTAAAATATAATGCTGAAATACACTTGCCAAGGGATTATAAAGCTACTTTTAAATGTGGATATGGTAAGTTAATGTTATAAATAATTTTTTTTAGGTTTTTCAAAGGTTTTTATGGTCAAATTATTCTTGTTTTAGTATTTTCAAGTCCAAAGAAGATAAAAAAACATTCCATCTCCTCCATCAAGCTCTTTGTAAGCTAGTGAAGGCCATTTTCAAGTGTACATTTCATGAAGAGGAAGGAGATTTGGATCCATTTATCTTATTGTTTGATAGGGGCCATTATTATATTTAAATTATAGTAATTTTTTTTTTAAAAAAATTTCTATTATTTATTAATAATTGTTAACAAAATAAATAGCCCAAATCCCTCCTAAAACCCCACAAATAGGGTTTTTCTTATCTCAACAGGTTTTCATGTTAATAGATTAAAATGAATGGTTGTTTAAGTTATTAAAAGGTTTTAATATTCATATCACATCCTATTACATCATCAAATGGCATGATTTAACATACAATGTAGCAAAAAGAGATGTGTTTTATTGTTCATGAAAGTGGAAGGCGGGGTTTTTGAAACTATGACATCTTTGATCATGGAAGAAGTTGTGTTTGGAATGAAAAAAAATATTCAATTCCATTGAGCCTCATTTATCCTCCTCTATTATTCTTTAATCATCATCAACATCAAATGTCAATATGATTTACAAAGCATTCTAACTATGCATAAAATTACTTGTAGGTGGTTGTCAAAAGATGCATAGAAAGGGAAGATTCATGGTGTTAGAGTGAATATTTGAGACCTAATTTTTTGTTAAGTCTATTTAAATTTTTTTCTATGGGTTAATCCACAAAATAAATGATCCAATCCATATAAATGATGTTTTGATCAAGACCATGTTATAAGAGGTTTTAGGTGTATTGAATCTAACGAGAGTAATGTTGCTTCTAGATGTTGTTCCTCAAGAAACCAAAAGGAACATTTTATTCTTAGTGATTTATATATAACTTGAATAAATAATTTTAATTTTTATTAAATCACTCCATGAACATATTTAATAGATGGTTATAAGTAGTAGTTCATTAGAAACATTGTTTGAACTCTCTCATGGGGTCTCAAATGTATACAAGGACCAAACCTAACCAAGAAACAAGAGTGGTAGTGATGACCTACATAAAGGAAATTTTAACTCCTAAATCACCTAAAATTCTCATAAACACATGATCAATTCATATACATTCCAAGTGTGAACCTATAGCCTTTTAAGACAAAAGAGATAACTTCATGATCAAGCATCATGGAGGTTTTGAGAGTAGTATAGGTGAAATTTACATTTATATAATTCATGTTAGAGATAATTAAATCTTAAATAATATATATAAATGTAAAAAAACTCCTATTAATCACTCTTGAAATGAAGTAGCAGGTCATATGCCTGAGGGACATCATCCTAGTGTTTGCAAACAACTAGGTGTACATAGACATTTTGAGATGTTTCAGAGAAGTTCAATCTTACAAACTGATCTAAAGGTCTAAGGAGAAAAATTTAGGGTTTAGGTAGCTAATAAATCATGTCATTAATGGATGAAACCTAAGGTGAATGTATACCTACATGTCTATAGACATCTAGGTCTACACTCTCAAGCAAGAGAAACTTACCTTACATAAAAGATGATGGTTTGAAGAAAAAATGAAGAGTGAAATACATGATCAATAAGTTATAATTATTATGTAAGAATGAGAATCATTAAATAAAAAACCTTTTATTTAACAGCAAAAAGCATCAAATCCAAAGAGGATTTACAATCCTATGAAAGAGCTCCTTTTGCAAGCCTATTTTAAAGAATCTAAGAGAATATGCAATGGTTTATATTAAGTTTTAGAGTTTGGATTGATATCATAAGTGTGGTATTTTAATTAATTAACTTTAAATATGTTGAGATTATTTAGATATTGATCAATAAGGACAAGAAAACATATAACCATGACATAGTCTTCCTTTGCACACAAAATTTTGCTTTCTTGCTTGGTGGGAGCTCATTGGGATTGATCATGCATACATTTTTTTTTGAGGAGATGAATAAAACTAGCGTATACCTCACACATGTCTTGGTTTTATTTTAAGATCAATAAAACTTAATATTTGCTTATTTCTTTGCTCTTAGCCTACTTATGCTTGTGTTAAAACCAACATAGGGATAGAAAGTTGTATGAGGCATAACCTGAGTTCCAACCCATGAAAATGCATAAATATTTTCCATATGACCTTATTTAATATGATAAATAATATTTTTAATTTTTTGGAGTAGTACTATATGGTCTTGTATGGTCTCTAGTACTATAGGCTTGCTCTAGGCCTAATTATGCCTAATTGGGAAAGACGGGTGTTGGGTTAGTAGGTCTGACTTGAGAGTTGGGATATAAAATTTTGGGTGAAGATGAATCAATAAAAAATGTACTCAAATATTCATTTATTTTTCTTATGATTTTTTAACATCACTCAAACTAAGGAGCTTTGTGCCAAAATAGGGCTACAAGGAATAAGCCTCCAAGAGAGCAAATATGAGAACTATGAAGGAAATTACAAAACAAAAGTGGAAAGATGATGGGATATGTATATTAAATAGGTCTCCAAGGAAATATAAGAAGTTACACCCAAATAGGATTATCTATCACTTCATAATCACTCCTAGGAGGTAGTTTGAAGATCTCAAGGATGAGTCATTAAGCAAATCGTAACTCCTATGCCACCTTGATCAAGACATAATTAAACCAAGTGAACACATGTTGAATAAGGAGTTAGGACTATTTATTTTTAGGATTTTTTTTTTTAACTTGCTTCATTATGAGATGACATTGTCATGGGCTTATATAATGCCCATCTTATCTCTCCTTATCATTCTCTTTTATATGTATGCCTGATTTTGGCATTGTAAGGGATTATTTTATTGGATATGGCATATCCCTATCTAAATGAACACTTATAATTTGCATCTAAAATGAATAAAATTAAGTTTTATCCTTATATTATTCTTTTCACTAGTATATTCTTCATTTTAGTTTATGAATTTTAGTGATGTTGATGTAAGCTCCTCTCATCTATCCTATCTTCTTATATACTTTCAAGTGTTAGTCATCCTTGAAGGTTACATAGAGTGATTCCAAGTAAAATTTTATGGATTTAAATTATAATCATTCATTAGTGTCTTTTAAGACCCTTGATCAGCCCCTTAGACTACGCATCATGTTATAGCCTCGACATGAAAAATTCATGTTTGGAGACCCCATTTGAGTTGTGCAGATAAATTCAATCATAGTCCATGTTCTCAGTGTATTATGGGTAGGTGGAAGATACAAATTTGGTGCATCACCTCCCTATTTTAGTTTTTTCATTTATCTCTCCTTTTTCCATACAAGTAATAGGTTTAGTAGTAGTTTTATATGATGCATCAAGGGAGCTAGCCCTAGATAGAGGTTATATTCAGCATTAAGGTCACCTGTAGCTTTTGAAGAGTCCCCGTGCAATCAATTAACTAAGGAGGCTTGAACACCCTCCTCAATGGTGTAATATTTTTTGATAACAAGTTCATTTTGTGTGTATCCAAACAAGTTGAGGTATTTAATATTGGTGCATCACCCCATAATGAATCATGAAAGTATAGGAAACCACTATGTCTCCCTCTCTTTTCATTGTCAATAAGTATTTTAGGTGAGGATCAAAGTCATTCATCAAAGGAACCAACCTTATTTTAAGGTTTACTCTCATTATAGGTCACCCACAACTTGGAAGTGATCTCATTGTGTCAATTGGGTAAGGAAGCTTGAAGACATTCCTCAAGGGTGAAACTCATAGTGACAACAATTTATAGCATGGCTAGTGGGCCCATACCTCAAAAATTTACTAGAGATTGATTTTGATTTTAGCAATTTATAGTAGATACATCACTCAATTACTCAACATTTGGTGACTCCACAAGTACACATATATCCTAATAGCATATTATTAAAGTTTTCATGCCAAAAATACAACCAGATCAGCTACAAAAGGTATTCCTTTTGATTTAATTGAATTACCTATTAATTCAACAAAAATAAAGAGGTTCTTTAAATCCATGCCATACACCAAAAATCACTCTACCTCAATTTATTATATATTACCTCTGAACAACTCTATATCAAGACTAAATTTTAGGATGGTTGTCCCTAGAAACTAAGTTTTTATGCCTTTTGATGGTGGAATCCATTTTAATCTTTCCCAATATACTAATAATCCACCATAAAAATTTAAAAACTTATCTTTCATCACTAGATAAGATCAAACCACTCCTATCGAGTGTATTAGAGATGTGGCTAACATATGCTTAGTGCATCATGTAACCCAAGAAAATGTAGCTATTAGATTTCTTGTTGCATCCTTAAATGTAAAGTCTCTATATGGGTATAATAACCTTCCTCTCAATTCCATTACAACCTAGGATGAATTAAAAGTAGCTCTTTACAAATAATTTAAGGACAAATCAGACCACCTCTCTCTATTGAGTAATTGACTACCATTAAGAGATCTCCCCATGAATTCATGGCTGATTTCAACCTTAAGTTTCAAAATAAATGGGATATGCTCTCTCCTATGATTAGAGAATCTCTTAAATATGCATTTTTGTATTTTTTGAGAGATCTACATAGTGATATGTCGGTGATGATCTAATCAATGGGAGAAATAATACTCCCAAAAGCATTTGAGGTGGCCTTAAGGATAAAAATAGCCTTATACAAGATATAAATCTTGAACCAAGGCATCATATGGCTATATTTATATAAGTTTGGCACATTAAACCCTTTTAAATGCCCACTTATCCCCAATTACAGCTCTATTTAATTAAGTTATAGCTCTTCATAGTCAATCTAGTGAGTTGAATGAACTAAAGGTTCTTATGGAATCATTTTGGAATGAAATAATAGCCATAAATAGTAAATTATCTCATATTAACATATCATATTATCCTCTTTAGCATCATCATTATCAACCTAATAATCTTCCTTTTCAAAGCCACCATTCAAATAAATATCCCTACCAAGGATAATGAGCCATTACACAATCAAGCCCATATACCACTATTGATCCAAATACTCCCTTCTCCTCCAAATCTATTTTCCCTACTCAAAATAAACTCATTCAAGAGCAAGAATGGTTTACTCCATGTAATCAACCCCATAGTGAAGCCTCTTACCCAAATGGAGTATTGAATTAAGCTCTAAATGTGCAAAGTGTGGCAATGGCTCAAATATCACAAACTAAAATTCCACCTCAAGGAGAGCTACATGATGGTAAATTGAAATATAATTCCAAATATATGATTTTTAAGGATACCATTGTGTCATGAATCAAAAAATGGAAACAAATGAGTTGGTTAACCCAGTAGCAGTTATCACAAGAGCTAAGAGGAGAGAAATATATCTTGCATAAGAAGTAGAAAACAAATCATTTACCTTCTTATATAGGGAATAATTATCATCTTTCATCCCAAAATGAATGGGAAAATCAGAAAAAATAGGGGGTTAGAGGCAATTTCAAACTTGACATCGTCAAGAGAGCATTGTTGTTCTAAAGGGGTAGCCAAGGGTTAATGGCTCTCCTCTTAACATCATAGAAAAAATGAATAAGGAAGATGTGAGCATATAAATGTGGGACACTCTAAATATTTTGAGAAAAATGGCTTTCTCCAAGAAGAGATTTATAACTTCCATATCTTTGTTTGACCATCAAGGAAGGAAAATGTGGTTATCACCAATTATAGATAGCCTATTAAGCAATAAGTACAACCTATTAAAGAGAAGGTACATCTAATCAAGTAAAATTAAAACCAATTAAATATGGTAAACCTCCTCTATTCTACCTTTCTACATCATTGCTGATAATATAGTTCACAATTATATGTTTGATAGTTTTACTAGTAACATAATTATGCCAAAGCATATAGATGATAAGCTTGGCTTGAAATATGAGTCAAACAAAATAGGATAATTTTAATTAAATGCGATAGATAAAAAGATAGTGTGAGAAATTAGAGGTTTTTATTTGACTTTGCATGCTTTCAAAAGTCTTTCTATTCTTCAAGATGTAGTGGTAATTGATTTGCTGCCATATTTTACAATATGCTTGTCTAGAGACTTCAAAACTAAGATTGTTGAGTACGTATCTTCAGATTGGTCATATTTGTTTTTAAATGTAAGATATGGTACTAAAGTTACTATAAAATCAAAACCTATTTCAAAATTTCATATAGAACCTTACATGCCAAGAATTACCAACATGAATTGTACTATACTTGATGAGGAGGAGCATCCAAGTGATCAAGAACCAACCACTCTTATTAAGTGCATTCCTAATATTTTACTTGATGAGTGTGGGGATAAACACTAGGAATTTGATCCTTATAACCTCACAGAGAATATGGTTATAGTCATCTATATTCTTCATGAATGGGTTGGTGAAATTCTATAAGTTGGCTCTAACAAGCCTCTTGAAAAGGTTGTTTTGGGCAACTATTTATTGTATGAAAAATATTTCATTATTTTAAACCTTGTTAAACATGGTAAACACAACAAATGTGATTTTTAGTTATAAAAATTTATGATATTTATTTAAATTAACCTAAATAAGTACTTGATGGGATGTTGCCCCAGTACTATGAGCTAATTAGACAGTTTAAAGATACAAACAAGCCTACTATATCTACAAAACATAATGAAGAACTTATTGAAGATGTTGATAAGTTTAATGATCATGAAAAAGGTATTTAAGACACTTGGCATAAATATTAAATTATTTTTTAATAATTTAGGGCTGTTATGAAGCCTCAAAATAACATCATCTCCATTTCTAGTTTCAATTGGTCATTAAAAGCAATTATTGCATTCAATCAAGGTCTAATCCACATTGATAATCACCTCAAAAGTAAGGACATAAATACACTTGGTAATTCATATTTTCCATTCCAAAAACAACATTTCATATCTTTTTGTCACACATATGGAGATATGCTCACATGGAGTCAAGAGGATTCTAGGAGTCTTTGCTTTGATCTAGACTGAGTGAGAAGATGATGTCATCTTGTACATAGTAGTGCTAGATTTTCATTTTCACCCAAGTTATATTATGCATATTTTCATTTTTTAGTTGTAGTAGTTTTTAATACCCTATGTTACCTTGTACATGTATTGTTTTTATTTTTAGGATGCATTTTTTAGTTTTAGTTTTGCTTAAGGAATGTATAATAGCGTTTATCATGTTCAGATCAGATTTAGTGATTATTTTATTGACTCCATGC